>CM023199.3:21233852-21708852 GCA_004115045.4 Sinella curviseta | reverse complement strand
TTCTCCGCCTCTGTTAACACGGATATAAGTAATTTTGAGCTAAACCCGAAAGCATTTCGGTGGCTCTTTGAGTTTGTCACGTCTGCAAGGTTAGTATTTTCTGCAATGCTTCACGATATTTACGGCCAAAGTGTCGACAACTTGCTTGCATAGAGTGTATGGGATTTGAACATAAATTAATAATTTACTTATGAACGTAATTGTGTTACATATAGGGCCGAATTAAACGTCATCAGTTATTAATCACACTGTTAAATGTTTATTTTTAATCAGGTTCATAACTGATCCGTCTGCTGCGTCTTGTGATGAAAAGTTGTCGTTTCAAAGCGCTGGGAGGGTTTTCCGTAAGATTTGTTACAACCAAAAATGACTTATCATTTTTAATTTTTTTCCCCATTTTGATCCTCCAAAAATGTATAGTTCATTTGTATACTCATGCTATATATAACTGACTTTCATGCCCTCCTGTCCTGGCTGACTGCGTGGAAATGCCCGACCTGTTCAAAGCCGACCCAAACTCTCTTGTATTGTCTCATATCTGGATACAAAAGACAATAAGAAGGATCAGGGATTAGCGGCTTCCAGATAGGCTTTGTTGGAGTCCAAGTGTCAATTAATAGTATTTCAGTTGACTATTTGGAAAGTGAGTTAACAATTGTGCTCACTGCTACTGCATGAATCGCTGCACTATTTGCATTTTTTTGTTTTGTTATTGCTGCCTTCAATTGAAAATTTGTGCAGAGATATCAAGTGGCCTTGTCGTCATAATCAATATACATTTGTGTTCACAGATCATTTTTGTCATAGTGCACCGGTAGTATTCGGAAATATTAAATCAACATAAATCATAAAATTTGTGTAGTTTGGTTGTGAGAAATATACTTTTACGACAATTTCAATTGGTACTGTAGGTGTTCCCATCGTCAAGATGATTTAAGTATCTAACTATGTCTGGTCATAAATTTTCAATCACGCCACTTAACAGTTCGCAAAAAGCCATAGCTATCTGCGGTACATGACCAAAGTGAAGATTCTGCTAAAGTTATGTTCAGTTAATCCATCGTCCACTTCGTTCGTTGACTTCTGAAGTATATCACCTGACTAAAATATGTATGGATGCTGCGGACAATGCTACTAACTGAAGTCAACACTAATGATGAATCAATTGGTTTAATTGGTCCATTGTGTTATGCTGGTGCTTCAGGATGTTGAATTTTAATTTTCGTAAATAATTGGTACAGCGACATTATAAATTTTAGTGGCCCCTCTTAGCTAAGTATAAACCTAAGGTGCTGAGGTCTAATATCGTCTGCGTGTTGATTGCAAGTTACTGGAAAGTTCAATTAAATTGAATTGCAGCTTTGTTAACTTGCCCTGTTACATCTGCAGCAAATAGTTTACACCACCAATGCACCCCATCCAAGTATTATATTAGACAGGGTTGCATCCAACAACGTACTTTTAAGAAAACAAAATGAACCACGTCATGATTTGACAAAAAACATTGCGTATAAGGTAATTGTAATCTAGTACTTTCATGTCAACATTGATACAGATACAGCATGTTATAATTTAATATTCAATTGCATGCGCAAATTAAAAAGTTTAGCAATTAATTAATATTTGCAGTTGTGCATGGTATAGCAGCTGTTGCAAGTCATGTTTATATATTATAATTTTCCAGTATTTTCTGAAAACGAGTTTTTATTAGGGCCTAAATACACGCTACTAATTTAGCTACAAGTGCTTATTTTGCTTAAAATATATGTATAGACATTTTTGCATTGAAGCAAAATGATTCTGAAAAACACCAAACAGCACAATATGATGTCTTTGCATCTTTTGAGAATGGTTACGACATTGCGGTAAATAATACAGCTGCCTTCTATCAGAAAAACGAAGAAAGTAATGGCTACTCCATAGAGGTAAAGCAAAAATATTGTCGCTATATTTCCCTTTAGATTAGGTCGTTTTAATGAATCATCGCGATAAGTTGCGATAAGTTTGCCAAGTCGTCTTCGGGAAACATTGATGGTGTAACTCAGCCAAAGTCAATGAAATTAACGTAATGCCCGCCCACACACTTAAATGATAAACCCTAAATAATTCCGTGATTCCGAAAGAGTGTCTTCCCTTTTTGCTTCCGCAACTAACAAATACCAAGTTATTCACTTGGTCCCGGTAGGATAGGGGTGCAATGCTGGACTTGTAGTTGGCCACCCCAAACACTGTTAAGTAAGTTTGCAAGGATAGCTGCATCGATGCTTTTCCGATAAGCTGTTTCTTATTGTGACAGAATTTATCCAAACCACAAGAAAAAATCGCTGTGCCGTTCGATATTATTTCGAACAACATTGATGACATTCCGTTCGAGAAAATATCGGGCGCAGTTAAAACATTCAAATTTGACTGCTCCCTTATCCGACTATAGTGTGTTATGAAGTGCTGGTTGCTGCATTTTTTCATTTTCCCCACAAAATCGGTAAAATGCGGCGCAGCAGTTTTTGCTGTATCCACATTAAAAAGTGCGTGTCCTTCGGTGCGCCTTGACGTCTGGAAATGCTGAATGTCCGACAAACTAACCGGCGTCCATTTAAAGACCTGATGGAATGGGTAATGTTTTGCCGTCTGGGTAGATACTCTATTCGTTCGGTAGATGGATACATCCCTTCTGCTTGTTAGGGTTGCCACAATAATTTCTGTGTGAGCTGTTGGATCGAATATAGGACTTCGATTTATATGATTTCCATAGGAATAGGCCATGGATTGAATAAACATTTTCACACTCCGCACAATTGAGTGGAATCGGTCGTGATGAACAAATATATACAACTTGGGTGACATTGAAGGCAAAGGTCGATTAAATCTTTCGCCAATATTTATGTCAACATCATACTGAAAAGATGGTGGATAGGATAATTTGAACGCATTTGTAAATGGTGGAGGATTTTGTATGGCAATTTGAACCTCGCAATCCCAACGCTTAATCATAAGTGCGTACTTTAAAGCATTTGGCCTAATACAAATGTCGCGGATATTTGCCCAACTTTTTACATTTGTTGCCGGAAAATATTTAGGTGTTTTGCAGTAGATCGTGTCCTCAACTAACCCGACAGTCATGTTCCCATGGTTGTACCCGAAGGGAAACCAGCCGGGAGTATACCTATTAACAGCAGCCCTTGGCCGTTTATTCTCCACCACTGCAACATATGGTCTTGCAAGTGCGGCAGCGGTAGCAGACACGCCAATGTCCACATTGTGAAAGTTATCAATCACTATGTAGCATTTGGCCCTTTCAAATAAGTGTAGGAGAAATGAAATGTCAAAAGTGGTGTCCCGAATTTTATGAGACTTTCGTAGATAGTAGTTCTGGGTACGCAGGAACATTTTTCTGTCCTTATCGATTCTAATCAAATGATGATCAAAGTCTTCAATCGGTATAATGGAGAAGTATTGGGAATGGATGTTTCTACATATTAAAAAAGGTATTTCAGAAATAAAGAGTACTACAATGCTTAGCAATGCACTGTGACTTGCCATCTTACTGCCACAAATGTCTTCTCAATGTCTCTTCAAATGAATTTATGTTTGTTGCTTTTGCGGAAATTATTTCGGTTACCAATGAATATACACTTATTGCTGCACTGTAGTTGCTGGTTGTTACGTTAAATTCACGCAACTCTGTCCTTGAATATTAACACAGGTTTAACTTCAGATATAACCACATGGACGACACGATGGCACACACCGCAAAATCATTCTAGTTCACGTCGAAGTATTCCAATGATAAATTACAGCCTTTGGTATTTTTGTCTACTGCAAACTGGTTTCCTATGGGAAGTGTTTTAATGTTTCATAGTATCTGTATGGTAACAAAAAGTTATATATTTTCACACACGAAATATTCAGAATCATGCCAATGGCATCGCATTCTTTGCTTTTGTGATTTAAGTAACTTGGCAGCAAGCCATATAGCTATTATTAAGTAGGAACGAGGAATTTTCTCCTGCTGAATATCTTCTACTGAAATGCCTCGAGTTTCTTGTGCGTCAATGTGGTCAATACAGGATGCCATTTCCAGTTAGATGTTCATGAAAATGATGAGGCCTATTAAAAAGTAATATGAGATGTATTATGTTCGGTTTGTATTTGTTCAATTGCAATTCTTAAAATATCTGTCGAGAATGTCGTAGTCGTTAGCTTAATTTGATGAGGTTTATACAAAGTGACCATGTAAGTCCAATCGGTATCGTGGCTTGTTAGAAATACGTCAACATCTATATTCCTGGATCTGTTTTGTGATACAACATATCTTTACGCTTTGGATTGTTACCGACCCCCACTAAAAGATCCTACTATATTGTTGGCGCTGGAACGTTAGCACTATTCGCTGGCAAAACGAGAAAAATCCACTAAGTGGAACAGTTTAGCTTGTTCTTGTCACCAGCATTAGTGGTTTGAGCATTTCAACTAGTGTGGAAGAAAAATAATCGATGTCACATCCGGTGGTTTCGAAAACAAAACTAGGACGGGTGTAAACCCGAATTAAAAAACTACCGGAAACGTGTTGTGTGTGAAATTGAGACATTTGACACTCAGTTCACCTTCCCAAACACTAATCTTGAATTTTTCCATGAATTTCTGAAATAATATATTTTGACCTTTTCGTGACCCCGTGACCCGTGAGGGTCATGGAGCCACCACTGCGGCAGTTGGTCGAATTGACCCATGACGTCATGCCAAAATATGATCAGCTTACAATTCTCTATAAGATAAGCGAATAAAAATTATTGCCCATAAGAAAGCATGGGGGACCTTACCCCCCACCGTCCCCCTGGGGGTGGGGCCTGGAAGCCCCCACCCCCAGGGCGAAAATCAATAGCGAACTTACTTTTGCCCTAAGGTACCTCCATGCAAAATTTGAACCGAATCGGTCCACGTGGAGAGGAGTAATCGTGTTAACAGACACACAGACACACGGACACACAGACAAACAACTTAATCGCATTAACTACCTTTTAAGCATTTCATGCTTCCGGTAGTTAATAATTACGTAGCCTGTAATCGTAATTACGTAATCGCGGCATATTACATATAAGCTGAGCAATTTCTAATTACATAAAGAGATTGGAATTATTTTTCCAAATTATTATTACAGCCGTGTGGTCGTAAGAACAAGATATCTTACGACGTCGCATGTGGGTATAAGTAAGTACGTACCCCGTAATGTTTAGCATGGTTATATTATTAATAACATTAAACAATGTTCCTCCACATGATTTACTTTCCATTTCCTATTCCACTAGATAGTTCAGTTCTGCTACTGTTGATATGTGCTGAAGTATAACGCTTCTATCTATCATGTATAATTCTGCTGACGGGTTTTCGTGCTAACAAATAATCAATACAAGATGCTGGTGCGACTAATTAATTCATGAACTAATTTTGCGGTTCTGGAACATAGAAGGGAGCCACTAATTTCATGAACGACGTCATCACACACATTTCAGCTGTATTACAAATTACATTTCTGAAACGTTAAAAGTATTTAACTACTGGTGTTACTGAAATGATGAAGCAGTTTCACAAATTCAGTACAGATTTCACCATCATCAACTCAACGTAACAAGTCAAAGAAGCAACAAAAAGGGAAGTTACAATTTACTATTTTCACAATACAAATTTCTCTTTTCGTTTGCGCAAATTAGATCTGTAGATAGACTGGCACGGTCCGGGCATATTTAAGAAAAATCATATTCTAAAAACAATGGGCAAAGATTCTTGGCCTTAAGTGAAACGACTGCCCGTACTTAGAAGAAATTCAGGAATGAAGGAATTGAATAGAAATTTATGTAAAAGTTCATTTATATTACAATGTACCCTGTCAGTTCCTTGAAGCGTTACCTTAGAGGTATTTATTTACAAATGCAAGTCCATTGTATTCGCAGTTTATTCCCAAGTTACTTGGAAGTCATAATTACCCAATAATATCTCTTTGCTCATATGTAAATTTAACTGTTATGTAACTTGTTCTACATTTCTGTTGATCAACTTTATATCGCAACAATTCCTTCTTCCTATTATTAAGGGAAGTTTGAACGAACATTATAAAGACATGTGTGTCACAAATGCAAGCATGTCAAACGAAATTCATAAAATAGTACTGGCATCGTACCAACACATTTGACACCATGCGTCTTTATCTAAAAAAGTACAATAAATAGATGTATTGCAATAGGTGTGTTCAAGAGATTCCAAATATCTCTTAGCGCAACTGCCAGAGTAAAATGATATGATTGGCTTATTGCTACTTTCTTTGCTTCCGAATTATAGTTCATCCTCGCTCTGGTATTAATAAATGGGTCTCACAATTAATTCAACTTTCACAGGTTTCTCTACACAACAACTGTTTACGAAACCAGAATATCATTTCTGCGACTACATCAACTCAAAATATAATTATTGCGAATACGTAGCACATTTTAAGGTATACATAGTGGTAAGGTCGGATCACTGGATCAATGCTGGAACACAAGACGTTTTCATAATAGTATCAAGTAATTTTTAATCATGTCATTGAAAACTAGTTGATATTACTTCACAGAAATAAATAGGACGCACAAATTGTACTAGTGCATTCGCATTGTGCGCTCGTTGCTCACTGATTCATACAGAAGCGGATAGGTCAGGATGATTAATCTGACTCATTATTCCGATAAATGCAATCGAATAATCCATCGTTTGCGAGACCCGGCGCTTAGGTATTAATCACAGTTAACACAAGATTATAAACTAAACAAAAACGAAAGTCACATGTGTCATGTCACAACCTTTGTTACAAGTGTATCGTGTATTCATGGGGAATTAATATTTGACACAATGCGTCATTTTTCACCTCAGAGCATTGAAAATTGTCTCCCTACCACAGAATCGGATGAGGTAAGTTATTATTGCATTTTTATGACTAACCTTAAATTCGGATTCCTGTTTGAAATATCCGTACTTGTTTGGATGCCACATTTCCAGAACAACGTTACCAGACTGTATGACATTTAGTAATTGAAAAGCAGCAGCAACAGCTAGTAATACAGTCGAAACTAATATAGTCAAAATCCTTTATACAAAGTTGGAATATGATAATAAGGCAAACTCATCGACACTTTTGAGCCCCACTCATATATTATATGTTCCCTATACGGATAAATGTTTTTCGCTCTCGTCGAAGACAACCTAAGTACATCAGGAATTTAATTACAATTGTATACCACTATATGGCATTAATTAATTTTTGATGGGATTGGGATGGAATGGGATGATAGAAATAATCGATGGCTAAATATTGGATTTTAGGATATATGCTGCTTTTATTACGTCGCAACCTAACGAAATTGTTTTTGAACAAGATAAAGTTAATCAGCACGTGTATCCGGTTTAGATTTCAATACATCTCTCCATCCATGCTTTTTGTATCGATGGTCATAGCAACAAGACATTCTCGATGTGAGCAGTATCATTACAACTTGGTGGTCTAGCTGCATCGAAGCGAAGTCAATACTGAATAGAGTTGACAATATTTAGCATGCTGATATAAAACATAAGATCATATTCAACACGGAATTACCAGAACGTTGTTTGAAGACGCTTGATTCGATAACTGTTCTCATCGTTTCGGTTAAGCGATTTCTGCGAGATATTTGCAAATACTCTTCGATTGACTGCGCTGGACGGAACTAACCGATGACGAATTTGAAAACAGGTTTATCTGGTCAACTTTGCAGTTTAGCTAGTTTTTTTGCCACCATTTTTGGAATTAATTGTACTTAATTGATTGAGAGCTAGTACTTTGGTACCTCTGCTTCTGAAAGTGGTACTGATTCTGATAAAAAGCAAGCAGTGTAAATTCGTACTACAACGTACCAATAATGGCAAAGGCTGATAATGCTCACGCGACATTCTTTGTCGTAATTTTGATGAGCCAGTTGTTTACAGGATGCCTTGCTAGCAAACCAGTAAAGGATGTGAACCTGACCGAGTTGGTCACACCATTCAGTAGCTGTCTGGTCCACTTGGTTCAATACGAGTTTTCAGAGAATGTCAGCAATATCACGTACCATGACCGCATGGAATATAGTTTGTCATCACCAGTATCCATTCCCATTGTATGGTCCAAGCACAGTTGGATACCGATTTCGAATCGGTCACGAGGTTCAGGAGGGATACGATGCAACAATGTAAATTTCATTTTGGACTCGGCTGCTTCTGTTTTTAGGTTTAGACCTGAACAACCACCTCAACTTCTCTGCTCAATTCAAGTACAAGTGATATTATGTGCGGGCAACTGGGAGCTAAAGGGGGCGCCAAAGTCCGTCTCTAATCACCTTGATCTCCAGTTGAAGTTGGCGCCATTCACATTCAAAGACATGATCCATACATTATCTGGATACTGCCACAGATCGGAATATTCAAGGGACCATAAAACGAAATTGGACAAAACTTCGAAGGTGGCTTTTAATCTCCTGAAACATGGAATGTATCAAGCACTAGTTACCGATCAAAAGGGCAAGCTGGGCGTTGCTTGGGAAAGATGGGCCACATACGTCGACAATAATCTCTTAAAGGCGGGAAATTACTTTCGTCATCCAACGTATATCGGCAACGACCACATCAAAATTCTGTTCCGAATTGACGCGAAAAGATACTACTTTGTTGTTAAATCTGTATGGTCCAGTCCAAAACATCGCCTAACAGCTACCAGGCTAATTGTGACGGTAATCAAACACGCGGATTGGAAAAATGCCATTGATGTCGATTATATTGAACATAACATGATGAAATAAGAATCATGCGTGAACTTTGTTGGTTATAATATAATTATTAGAAAATAATTCAGCGGCGAAGAAGAATTTCCAATTGCTACTTGCTCAACGCCGGTTTAGTAAACGTGACAACCTGGTGATTTTTTGTTATAAACTGATGAGTCTGACGCCGCACTTCTTGGTGCTGACATGAGTTCAATTCGAGCTGCAAAATTTTCTTTTGTCAATTAGCTCGCTTTTTGTATCGATTATATACAAAAAAGAGTCGAAGATTCCGAATATGATGGTTTTGTGTTGCTTCAAACCACGCGGTATGAAATATATATGGGAAAACTGCAAAGCACAATGACAAAGTACGATCTTTTGAAGAAAAAAAGTTTAATTTCTAAAAAAGGCGGACGAGTCAAGATAAACGCGTTCCAGATATGAAAAGCCCAGTCCCTCTTACCCAGAAATTCGATTCTTTCACACCTTGATCGATCCCAAATTTTGAAGAATTAATGTTTGAAAATGTCGTATCGAAAGAAAGAACGGGATTATTTGAATTCGAAAAGTGTACATAAATTTCATTCTGGAAAGTGAGTTTCTTTAACTTTGTAAGCTTTTTAGTACAACAGAATGTAGTTGAGCTACCAAGGCCTCTTAATCACTATTATATAGAAGTTATATAGAAGTTACATGAAATTGTTCTTATAATTAATCGTAGCACAAAATGTTTCTATATCGGCATTTTTTGATCGGTGTCATTTTCTTATTTGTATCAAATATATTTATTTGTAATTAATTACGCTTTTAGCATCACAGCTAGTGTGCGGCACCTTAGTGTGCCAAAAGTGCCTGCGATTAATGTTTGACTCGTTGGGATAAAAGGCAGTATGCGACCCATGAATAGGAATTACTTCATATTCTTATCTTGTTTATTCAGAGTTGGAGAGAAGATTTTTTTTTTAAATATCTTGGAGCAACAAAAATCGATAAGGGACGGTAAAGGTATAACGCACATCTCCGTATGATCCAGAAGTCTCCAATGAAGAAAGTATGTTTCTGCAGAGCGTACTATAGACACCGGCCTGATATTAGGGATGTCCTGCCAATGTATTGAACTGAGGGCAGCACTAGGCGCAGCTAAACAAAGGAAACATAGTACCAGTTTCAGCCGCTATGCGGGACAGGACAGCTGATTGGCAGCACCTGACACCGCCCAAGCGTAGTTACCGCTGTCGCCACCGTAGCCCACTATATCAGGCCGGTGTCTATAGTACGCTCTGGTTTCTGTCAAGTAGAATACACTGAAAAAGTAACGATGGTAAGTACACCCAATCCAAAGAGATTTCGGGTCAAGATGAAATAAAATGTAATATATTTGGGTTCTGTGCTTTCCAACATTGTTGGCATTACAATTTTATTTGCTACTTCCGTAGTAACAATTCAAGCTAGTGTATGCATTTATGTCAACTTAACTGAACAATATTTGCTTACAAAGCATGGAGCTAAAACCTTGGCATCAAGCAATTCGTGGTTTCGATGATTTCAGAACTAAATTTAAAATTAAAGGAAATACTTTCACTATCATCCATCACACTCCAGTCGGCGAAATGGACTGGTTTTTGCTTTAAAACGAGGATAGGATAAGCTTGCGACAAGAAATTTTTGAGAAACTGTTGAAGATGTTATGTGAATATTTAATTATGTTCAGCATTGCGACGATAGTTAACAAAAAAATGGAAAATACTGTGGACGCTTCAGAATATTTTATTATCACGGCATTATCGACAAACTCGATCGCGTAGAAAATATTTCATAGTTTTCATCTAAAAGCCAATACACGGTTAATCCTACACAAACTTGTACTTCATATTTAGTCGTAGTTTAAAATCAATAGATTAGAAATTTCTAGTGTCATCAAAATTGGATATAGTGACCGGATGCTACCGGAGCCACATATATAAGCGTGCTGATTAAAAAGTATTGATTTCCATCTAGTCCTCGTCTAGTATATTTTATAGAGTTCATTTGAAAAATATCATACAACTGATCCGTATATTTCAGCAAATATCTCGCATTGGCTTCTGAGGAAGTCGCCCCATCGCTGCTTGAATTTAAATCATGTGCAAACATATATTTTGCGCATAATAAATTAGGACGCTTAGACGGAAATTTGTTGAGCGGGAAAACTCTGAATTCATCTGCAGAAAAGTTTCAACCAACCCAGCTTGAACATCAGGATCCAAGTGCAAGTGCCGTCAAAATTTTGACATGTAGTAACATAGCCGAGTTTCGAATCGACACTTGATTGGATAAACATTGATTGAAACAACCTATGTAAAAAAAACTTAGATTATTGTTTCTCAGCAAACTAACTAATACGCCCTCATTCAAACATCATCATGCAGTCATTGATCTGGATATATGCTATTAAAGTTCTTCTGCTCCACTTTTTTATCGGCTTCAATTGTATGGGAAAAACGCTAAATAACGCCAAAGTGGCCATCTTCAGGTCTCCAAAGAGTACTGTCGAATCCAAACCATCACATATTCCGACGACACCTGTATTTGATATAACCAGAATTCTTAAAGTACTTGATGGAACAGTTTGTCACGTGGTTGTTGATAACTTCAAAAGTGAGGACCTTTCTCCATCAGCAACCAGTATAGTTCTACGAAAGCCAGAACTATTGATACAAACAAGCGGAGAGCAGGGACAAGCTCCTAATCTTGACTTCTTGCTTCCTTCGACACGTACGAAACGAAACATTAGCATTAACGGAAAGGGATCCCCCCATAATCATCCAATAACAAGGTCTGTAGTAATTGGTGGAGATACCAGTGGGACACAGAAAGCAGGCTACATGTCCCATCGAATCGATTTATTCAAATACGCTGTAAAGTCAAAGCCGTGGAACTGTCTGGTGCACATTTTACTCCAAATACCATCTGAAATCCTATCCGCTGTCCGAGAGCCACTGGTGTTTAACTTCAGCGTAGATCCAGAAGTTCGAGAACAGTTTCCTAGAACCGAACAGTCGATGGTGCCGCAGATACAATTGTATATGAATCGCCGCAACAGTATATTAGAGAAAGAAGCCTTGGTAAATTTCTTGCTTCGTAAGAGCAGTTCTCATGGCGTCATCATTGGTAGTTCTGTAATCGATTTCTCCCCCACTTTATACAACAGGATATTAATTTTGGCAATGTATCCGGATGACGTTAGTAACAAGCATGTTTCGTTTTATTCGGTTCAGTTGAATGCATTTGAGGTTGTGGCTTATTTTGTACCAATTACGATAACTTCTGGTAAAGCGATTAGTGTCTTGTACCCTACTGAAGCCGGTGCACATTTCTTTGTTAGTGACGTGCCCGGTCTGCCGCTTATGACAGACATCACTTTGAAAATGAAGAGATGCAGTGGCGACTTGTCAGGGGACGTTGAATACGCGAGGACACCATATCCATCCGATACACAATTCATGAAGCTCAAGGATAAGTTTTCAGCAGGCATGGCCACTTTACTCTTGGATATTTTATCAAATGCCAGTTTCAGCGTAGGACTATCTCACTGCAAAGACGGAAAAGCTATCGATGGTTTCAACATGTGGCCAAGACCTGAAGCCAGCGTGAAACTGTCGCCATTCGGAGTGACCGACAATAGTTCGACCTACCTTCGCCTCTCAATCAAGGACGATCTTGGTGGGTTGAACTTTGTTAGCTGTGGTGGCAACAGAGGCAAGCATACATTTGGCATGTTCGAGATGATCACATCCTACAGTATGTGCTCATGGGCTGGTATCATGATCACCGTGTTAGCAATGGCCCAAATTCATCGTAAATATTCGAATGGATTTAGCTACGGATCCCATTTGCTGCCCATTGTAAAAGTTTTATTGGAGCAGGGCGACCCATTCCAAACCAGCCTTTGTGAAAGTATGCATTATAGATTTACAATTTGTGCTGTGATGTTGGCCGGAATTGTTCTGAGCAACGGCTACAAAAGTGATAACGTCTACAATCTGATTTCACCTAAATCAAACTTGCCGTATACGAAGTTTGACGAACTGGTTCAGGATAAGTTTACACCCATACTTGCTAGGCCAGCTAGCATTGTGATCGATCACTATGTCTGGAGATTTTTGTCGCTTGACGAGTATCTGAATTGGGTCGACGCAATTTCCAGACGCACTCCGCATACTATAAGTGGCCATGGGTATACGTTTATGGCTCCATCTGATGTATACGCAATGTTCATGTCATCAACATTTTTGAATACTGCGGCTCGAGATCAAATTGGCACATTACTGAACCATACGGAGTTGCACAGAAAAAGCGAAGCAATTTTTAAACAAATTTTAAGAAACAACTCGGCAGAGTGGTTCAGTTTTAGCCCATACAGCTATCGTTCAAGGGAAAGTGAAATTCAGAAAATGTTTGGAAAGGCACAGGAAGATTTTTTATGGCATCATTTAGAGTCTTGTAATAAATCAGCACTGGTTCTGCCATCTTATACTGCCAATAAGTTTGCGTCAACTCTTTACCGAGCAAACAACAAGCGCAGGATATACGTTGGAAGTGAGGAGTATTCTGCAGCTTCCATCGGTTTTCAAATAATCGGATCCATTCATCCAAATGTCGTTAGGAGAATACAGGCACTTAGCGTTTCAGGGATATGGGATTGGTGGCCATCCTTTTTCCGCCAATCAGCCAAATTTGTGCCAAATCTACGAGCTGTGGAGCCTCAAAGACCAGATATGAATGGAAGTGTTTCGACCATATTTTTAGTTTGGTTGTACGGCATTGCAATGGCTGTGATATGCTCCATTGTGGAGTGTGCTCCTAGCATATCCGGTTATATATTTGATATGTACATGGTAACCCGAAGTCGCATTTGCTCATTGGGATTAGGAGTTACAATATCAAGGATTATTAAACTTCTCTCAAGATATATTCCAAATAAGCAAGCAAAGCGTTCGGATAAATCACCAATGCGACGTGGAAGCATTCAAAATTTAGACAGTGCGATGGTAATTTATGTCGTTCCAACATAGTAACATTAAATACACAACATTGCTAAACCGTTTCACACGAACCGTCTGAGTATCACCGGTCTCATAGGGATCATGTTCATGTCTTTTGAATTTTTTATGAAGCAACGAATGAATACAGATTTTGGTAACAATGACTACTTGGAGAGCTTTTCCCGTTTTATTAAATTAATAAACCGAGAAAAGCTAACACAGGAAAGTGACGAATTCCATTACGTACACTTAGTTTCTGTCACAGAGGTTTGAACTGCCCATTTCCCGAAAACCGTTAATAATATTTAAAATCTGGCTCCGGATTCTGATTGTCTGATTATCTGTCGAAAATGGAGCCAATGAAAGTTGCCCTGTGCCTGTGTGGGTGGTGGCCGACTCATTAGCATGCTCCATTTTGGAGTGTCCACAAACCTAGGTATATTTTTTCAAAATTGTTATAAAAGTTAATATTTATGATTTAAATTGTGTTAAAATGTCATTCACTGCCGTAAAAAGACAATTGTCAAATTCCTGGTTCAATTTGTTTAAATTGAAAAGGTCATTTTACATGGAAAATTACACTTTTAGAAATTTTTGGGATTCTGAGTACCGTAACATATGCGATTCAGGCCAAATGTAGCACAAAATGTGGAATAGGGCAGGGCCTAAACTACGCTACTGGGAACTGGTGATGCTCATCAGGGCCCATGGACCAAGGGGGCCCACGGCCAACAAAATATGTCGTGAAAGCGAATTACGCCCTCAACCAAAATTGCCCGTCATCCAAACTGGGCCCTCATTCAAACTGGGCCCTCATCCAAACTGGGCCCTCATCCAAACTGGGCCCTCATCCAAACCGGGCCCTCATCCAAACTGGGCCCTCAGCCTAAGACATGTGAGCTTTTTAGTACAATATATTGGCTCGTCAGGCTCGTCAAATTGTGTGAAAATTTTTCTTTTCAAATATAATCGAAATTATCATCAACGATGACATTTTTCTGCTTGATGTGTGTGACGAAAAAAACTTCCAGCTGTTGGTTGAAGATATCACGTGACCGTCTAATTTGACTATAACACTATTTCGCCATTTTCACAGAAGCAGGTACAACTACTTTACCAATAAATAAATAAGTAATTAATCTTCAAACCTAACATCAAACGTATCTTTGAAATAATCATTTGCACAATGAATACATTTTATTTTCAATGAAAGTTGTGATGAGTTTTTAAAGAAGGACCAAACTTTTCTCAAAATATATTGCCAAAGTAAAAGCTGTCAACGTTTGATGTGACATTGACTGGAACCGGTGGATAATGCTCTTCTCTGAAATAACATTTTTCTCAATTTCGATTATTATTCAAGAAAACTATATTTGACACCCTTAACGGTATTCGATTTTACAATTTACATTAACTGTCATGGGTAAGCATCACCTCCTTTTAATAAGTACGCTCAGACGTCCTATTGACAACTGAATGGCTTTATAACCTGACAAGCGTGAATATCCCAATGATATTAAATGTGTTCATTTTTATTAACTTTTGCCAACCATTCTCATATATATTAAAAATAAAATATTAATGAAAATTATTAAATAGTGTACCTAGTTCTGAGTTCTATATCGTAAATACCGTCACATGGGCAAAGTTACATTAAATTGTTTCAGTAACCTAATATTATTCAAACATTGTTGATATAAACTGGTTTGAATGATTTATGTAAGCGACTGGTTTCCTGACTGTGCGTAATCTTTAATTTTCTCGGGATTATTTTTGTCATCAACTCTGCTTGAGGAATGAGGAACACGACAAAAGACTACTTTAACGTTTTCCTTATTGTCTTGGCTGAAAACAGGGTTTGAAATTGTTTCTGTAGTTTTTGTTACTGTCAATAAAAATTGTCAACTTAAGTTATTGTGTCCTTAGTGCCCTTACTATTGTAAGCAGTAACACTCTTTGTTTCTTCGTTTCTATTGGTATACATACATCATGAAAGAGTACACAATCAACCATAACGTGCTAAACATTGCCTAAGATGACTGTCAATCTTAGCACATGCGCGTAAAATCCGACAACTTAATTCTGCTGAAATGTTTGTATTACCAAACCAGTGTGAAACTATGGTGTACACATTCTTCTAGTGCACATTCTCATTTCTTTGAACTTTTCGCATCAACTTGTTTCCTTTCAGTATTAAAAGTCCATTGGTACTTTACCGACTAGTAGTTATGCACTGCTTCCAAAAACAAAAGTCGAACGCACAGTATGCTTTTTCCTGGCTTCAAACCGGCATCCATATTGCAAATTGAGCTATTCACATGGCCTAATGGAGTGATAATCGGGGATCATTTTGATATGCGGATGTCTCCCCAACTCTAAATCTGAGGGTCAGGAGGTCAGGTCAAACTAATGACCTTGAAATTTTGAAAATCCTTCATATTATTATTAGCATTATGAACTCGACACTTTTCACCACTTGGGACGATTCGCCATCCAAAACTACATCTGCTTGCCAATTTTCATAAGTTTAAATTGCTAAATATCAAATTTATTCCAAATTTTGTGAAAAATACCGACTATTTTCAAAAATTATTTTTTCATCTCCGCTGAACTTTCCGCAAACTTTGAAACGTACAATACATGAGGCAACAGATGTACTTTAATCTACAAAAAGAATTATTTGCGGAAATCACAGCGTTTAGGAAATATTCAAGATTTTAAAAGCCACCAAAAATAAGTTACCATACCTGTACAAACCCGTACAGTTAAAAGGTAATGTTAATATATATTAAAAATTGAAGATGAACCGATTGATTAAGAATGTTAATCTGTTGGATTTAACTTAATTATGATAGGTGGACGTCATTACAACGGTTTCAGTAATTCAGATGTTATCCAATATTGATTATTTATTTACATAACCTTTTAACTGTAGGGGTTTGTACAGGTATGGTAACTTATTTTTGGTGGCTTTTAAAATCTTGAATATTTCCTAAACGCTGTGATTTCCGCAAATAATTCTTTTTGTAGATTAAAGTACATCTGTTGCCTCATGTATTGTACGTTTCAAAGTTTGCGGAAAGTTCAGCGGAGATGAGAAAATAATTTTTGAAAATAGTCGGTATTTTTCACAAAATTTGGAATAAATTTGATATTTAGCAATTTAAACTTATGAAAATTGGCAAGCAGATGTAGTTTTGGATGGCGAATCGTCCCAAGTGGTGAAAAGTGTCGAGTTCATAATGCTAATAATAATATGAAGGATTTTCAAAATTTCAAGGTCATTAGTTTGACCTGACCCTCAGATTTAGAGTTGGGGAGACATCCGCATATCAAAATGATCCCCGATTATCACTCCATTAGGCCATGTGAATAGCTCAATTTGCAATATGGATGCCGGTTTGAAGCCAGGAAAAAGCATACTGTGGAACGTCACAAGTTATGATGCATATGCTACAACAGGTAAACATTCTCGGCAAACTGAATGTAGTGAGAAGTTGTTATCACTGACACTAATTACTAATAAACACTAATTCAAATAAATACTGACACTCATAAATTTGTCAACCGTTGCGGAAGTTGTTAGAGGGTCTTCCGGCTCCTTCCGACTCCTTCCGGCTTGCAGCGAACCGCAACACAAAATACAAACTGATCTTTCTTGATTTTTCCGTGCTTTAATATATTTATGTGTTCATATTTAACATTTTGCTAAAATTAAATTGCATTTAACTAAATTGCATAAACTACTGGCAAGTTGGACTGACAAATTTATTAAAACTCAAGATAAAATTATATAACCCTGGATCGGTGCGGTGGTAAAACAATGTATTTGATTGTGTGCAAAATGAGCTCAAGTGAGAAATGTTGGTGTTGAGAGTCAGCAGTGGAGAACTGAGCAGTTGCGTTGTTTACTTGGTTTGGTTTCGCTCTGATCGATCATACATACCTACATACAGGATTTTTATGAATGTCTTGTTACCCATTTCACTGCTCGTATTTACATACAACGTAGCTGAAATGTATTACAAAAAAGTGGCACTTCTAGTCATCCCGACTCTATACTTTGTGAGCTATTATTGGGGGGGGGGGTGTATCAAAAATCCGGAAATCCAAAAATCCGGAAGTCCAAAAATCCGGAAGTCCAAAAATCCGGAAAACTATTATAGAGAAATCAACGATAGATTAGTTTAAATTAAGTCAGGTTCGGTTAGGTTCGGTTCGGTTAGCTACGGTTCTGTTAGGATGACCGAACTATGTCTATTTGTTTAAAAATGTATGTGTTTACCAATTTTCTGACTTACGGATTTTTGGATTTCCGAATTTTTGGATTCCGGATTTTTGGCTTTCCGGATTTTTGGCTTTCCGGATTTTTGGCTTTCCGGATTTTTGGAATTCCGGATTTTTGGATTTCCGGATTTTTGGACTTCCGGATTTTTGGTTTTCCGGATTTTTGACATAAAGCATTATTGGGGCATTGTTCATAGTTCACTGGAACCTTGAAAACCTAGACTGCTACTTGATCTGTAGTTAGACAAATACGCGCGTCACCCTCGGAGACACATAGGGACGTTTAACTTGGTAATTGTTCAATTATTTAAATAAATAAAACATGCAGGTGCTAATTAAATGAGTCCAATACGGTTCATTAGGACGGGAGCGATATTAAAACTGTTTGCTTCCCGGATTTGAAGGATAAACAACTTACTTCTGAAACCTAAAAATCACGTGGTAACGAATCCGCCTCCCATTCATTGCCACACATTAACAGAATTCATTGACCTTGAAAGTAGTTTGAAATGAAATTGAAAACAAACAAATTCTCCAGTGAGACATTATATTTTTATATTTCTTTCTGCATAGTTCCGAAACGAACTGTGATGGATGTACATGCACGTAAAAAGTAGCGTTAGAATAAATTTAAGTCATGAAATTAATGCGAATATTCAATTACTAGCGGAGCGCATTGCACAATTGATTTACACACAGTTGATCATTTGCATCATCGATCCAATTTACAAGATAATCGAACATGACATGATATTTATACAATTTTGGCGTCAGCATTATGAACCATGATCATTTGCAACGGTTCATGGCCTCATGTTTCCCATTGCATTCACAATGTCTCACAGTAGTAGTAACAAATTCATGTTTATAAATTAACTTGAAAAGCAGTGTTCCAAGGAATTAGAACATTTCAATACTAAATAAAAGGAATTGCTCGCTGCAAAATTGAATGACGTCTGCTTCGCCATTAAAGCAACGTGTGTCTGGTAACCGTGCTATAAGAGTATTGTATGGACCAGCATCAAACATTTTGGTTCATGTGTGAGGATGTGCAGCGAGCCAGAAATTGCATTCATCTCCTTTTTCATCAGTGTTTGTGTTCAAGGTCACAAACACCAACGTTTTGTTTCGTACATGCAGCCTCTTGGATGTGTGATGATAGAACAGGAGTGAGTCATATATCATTTTCCTGAAATACATACAATGCAGCCGTATCTTCCATATGTTCAGTTTTACATTTTACGTAGTAGCAATAAAACTGACTTCGTTGAAGTGAAACTTTATTATCTTACATTCCAGGATAGCATACTCAACAGAACGTTTGACGCGGACATGCATATACATACATACTTGGTGTAGGCCACTATTTTCTATTACACAGTGAATGTGTGCACACAAATTGGGAGTATCAAAATAATTACTATTTAAAACAGTTGCGAAAAAATTGATCCGAAAAAAGCAGCCATTTTTAAAGGCATTTGTTTTAGTGCAATCGTTTGAGAATAGCATGAAATAAAAATTAGTTAAGAATTCTGTGTACAAAATAATTAAGATCAATTTATTATCATCCATTTGACGCTAAGTGTTATTCAGGTTAGGTTATCCAAGAAGAAGTGGTGTAATTCTCTCGTTTTTAATAGGTCATTCGAGAATGGCATCTGAGTACGTTCCTTACACGGTTTCCACAGGGGTATGGACAGCCTTTAATACAAGCCATATCGATGAACCGCAAATTTAACAATTTAGAAATTAATTAATTTTGCAATTGAATTTTTTAACTGTTTCTACCAGGAATATCTTGAGCAGTTGAAGGTGACATGGAAAATCGTCAACTATGATCACATTCGGCGCTCAGAGGAACTTATTAAAAAGCAGAAGATCAACATTAAAATGGTGCACAATATTGACTGTCAAACGGAATGGTGCTGCTATTTGCTTCCAACTAAAAACGATACAAACACACAGGAGGAGCTAAAACAAGTTGGAATTTATCTTAAATTAACAAAGGCGCCTTCTGCAACAGAACTCGTTGCCTCTTTCTGTGTTAAGATCAATAAACTAAACAGGACTTTAAACAAATGTTAGTTTGTGTGGAAAATTTATAGAACAAAAGTATTGGTTTATGTAGCTATAATTTAGCTACCTAGCGAGTTTGATCAACATATGATTGTCAATAGGTAAATTTATAATGAATTCTTCTTGTTATTTTAGGCATCAAAAACTTTATTGTGGACGGGAAACCATGTCAGGATGGGTGGGGTTACGTTCGGCTGCTCCCCGAGGACGTTCCGTCTGAACAAATGTTGACGAACGGTGACTTGTTGATTGAGGTGGAATTGCAATTGTTGTCGACTGTGAGCAAAGAGGTGCCACAATCACCAAACTCTATAGAGGAAATGTACAAGCTGAAATTCAGTAAGAAATTACGGTTGGACATGACAAAGCTTCTTACGGAACCGGTGAATGGCTGCGACGTGGAAACGAAAATCATTTCAAAAGATGGGGTGGAAGCGATGGTCAATCGGGGTATTCTCTCAGGTGATTTGATATACATACATGCATTGCAGGTGTACATAGCAAGTTCACATACTGAGGGAATCAAATACAATAAAATTGTTTTGAAATGCATTTCGCAGCCCGAAGCGCCGTGTTTGATCTAATGTTTCAAGCCGACATGAAAGAATCAAAAACAGGAATCGTAAAAGTCACCGACTTGTCTTCGGATACGATTACCGTCCTTCTTCATTTTCTGTACACTGGAACGCTACATGAAAACTGGAGTTCCACTGATGTGCTTCCCGAACTAGTCTACGCTGCGGGGAAATATCAGCTTCCTGATTTACTCGCTTTCTTTGACGATGTTGCGGGGAAGGTCGGTTGTAAAGAGAATGCAGGGAGATTAGTGGGTCACGCGCGGAAACTGGGACTGAAGCTGGCAGAAATGGAAATCGTTCAATTCATTAAGCGAAATATAACTTCGCTTGATGACATGCTTTCCTTTGCAGAAGATTGTGCGGCATCCAATTTTGCTGAAGTAATCATGTATAGTTAATGAGAAAGATCCTCTGACATCAAAAAATGCGTAAATGTTAACATAATTTCCTGAAATTTCAGTATGTAAAAAAAGAAATTTGCTGGTAATACCAATGTGTATGTTAGTAAAAAATGGAAAAATAATTGCAATCGTAAGAAATAAATACTAACTGCCAAAAATATGCCGCTTCAATAGCAAGTTTTTATCAACTTTGACTATCATCTGACCGATTTCGGGAAATCTCTAAAATGTATACATATTTATAACTTGCAATATTTAATAACGTAACTTGTTTGTGTATCTCAGCCAATTTCATCACAAAAAAGACATTGAGTAGCTCCATGAACCACCACATACTAATATATAACGAATCTTTGCACATCGAAATCTAATGCTGTAGTCCTATTCATAGAAGAGCAAGAAAGATGTGCTCATATGAAATTCTCCGAAAAATTGATTTCCGGCAGAACGATGAGAAAAGCTATTTTGCAATGGGCACACTTTTCGTCATGTCAACATGATTTAACGGAAGTTGCTGAAATTCGCAGTGGCACAGCTCATTTCATCTTTCAAGACAATCAGAAATGAAACTGGATATTATAGTGGATGCAGAAGACGCGGTGTTATTCGACATAAATGGACATACCCAACTCTTACTGCCATATGCCATTATATTTATCTACAAATGATCCGTTCAATAAGTTTTGGATTCGTTGGACTTGTTGGTTTATGTCAAAACTCCGGATAAAACCCAATTGAAAAACGAAATGCCCCAAACCTGACGGTATTTATGCCCGATAGAAAGTTAAAAATAATTTCTACGACATGTCGGTGTCAGGGTTGGGAAAAAATTTTGTCGTCGGGAAGCTTGCATATTGGCCATGTCGGATTTGGTGGTCTCCAATTTTCGAACGGTATGATGTAGAAAGCCAAGAAAATGGAGTAGCAAAGCATTAAACAAAAGAGAATCTAACATATCATTTGCTTTAAAGTATGTTTGTTCCAAAGTTTGAAGTGATTGAATCCAGCCGTAGGAATTATGGTACACACTTTATTAAGCGAGCAAGAGCGAGTACAGCAAATTAGCTAGATATCACAACAAACATTTGTTCTTTTGGACTACCTTGAAGAAGTATATTGGTTGGTCGATAAAAAGCCAATCAAATCATTTTGCATACAAAATCTAAAAGAGTTTCAGTTTCAAGCAAATTTGAATTGCAACGCCAAAGCAGTGCAAAGGATTGGTTGAAGTTGGGTTTCAATGTGACGCTTTACAAAAAAATTTAAAATGAAGCGGGTATTACTGTGTTAATTGTTTACTTATACTTTTCAACTTGGATTCAAGCGTAAGAAATAAAACAGTTGATTGGACTAGACGTTACTATTCCAAATGCTTACTAAGATGAAATTCTGAGAGGGTAAAGATAATTAAGATTTGGGATACTATTGATGGCATGAGCTCAAATTGAAATTGGAGTAAAGCGTGGGTTGTTTTGGCGAATAACACAAATAGACAAAAAGGAAGTAGAGGTCACTCATAACCTGTATTATAGCGTAGATTGATACGTTACATTGATTCTTTCTTCACTCCGAGCAACAAAGTTTTTTGCCACTGGGACACTCTATTTTTTATTACTGAGCATTCGGAATTAATTGCTGCTGTTGAAATAACAAAAGCACTTGCTGCAATTTCCAACAATTTCGTGTTTTCTTACGAGTAGTATAATTGAATTCCTGGACTCGAATTAATAAACTATGAAAATTGCAGCAAAAATTTGGATAGCAAACTATTGATTACTATTGTATCATAAGGTTTCAATAATTAATGGGACTTGCGCGATTACATATTCCATAAAATATCGTACAAGTGTTCTAATGCACACATTTCTTAAGTGAAAAGATTATTTAATATCAAGGTTCCTAATTTATCTTACCCGATAATCAGCGATATTCAGTTAATTGAGTTAGGTAAATTGAGTTTGCGTTTGATCACTACGAAAGAATACATATTCGATTCTTGAAAATTATGTTCTGTCGTTAGGGAAAAATTATAATTGACCGGAACAAAAAGTATACCAATTGGAAAATTTTATGTACTGAAGCAATGAGTATCAAGTCCATATTTGTCAAATTTAAATTACGGGGGAGAGAATTTCCCGCATAATTTTTCATATATTCGCACTTGTAATACCTGCACGAATTCTCCATCTTCATAATTCAGAAAGCCTCCAGTTTTCTAAATTACAGTTCGGCAATACTTACTTTGTCACAATTACAACACTGTTGTGACACCACAAAACCAATAATTTGGTCACGACAAGATGCGGCATTTAATTTTTGGCAGATAAGTGACATCCTTGTAAATGAAAGGCGAAGTTGTTCTATGCTGGACTTACTTGTAAATTTACGTATCGGTAAAAATATATGTAAGTATGTTATAAGTTATAGGTATAAGTAAGGTCTAAAGTGGAAGCATATATTATAGTTTCGATTTGAGGTATAATGGGTGAATTTAGAAAGCACGATAAGTTGATAATGTGAAACACAATATGGTGTGAATGCTACACATACATATATTTTCCAGGCAACTCTCGAGAATATAACTACTTATTTTCAAACATTACGGTACGGTGTTTATTTTGAAAACCAGATGCTCTTCAGCGCCGGTTATTATGAATTTAGAAACAAATTTAGTTACCATCAGTACAGGTAAAGTCGGCTTTTGGGTTACGGACAGTTTGGATGAATAGTAATATTCAATAGTTGCAATATTAGTGGATTTGTGTAATAATGGAATGATTAAGAATCACAACCTATTTTGGTTTCATGAAACTACTTGATTATTGTTCGACAGGTAGATAATAAATAATTGTAAATGGGCAAAATGGCAACTAAAGTACAATCGCAATCCAAAGGCTGATAAGGCAATCCGCCTTATCAGCCTTAGTTTCGCGGCTTAACGAATTTGCATATATTTCACCGAAATTATTTCTCCGGTTAGTTCCAAAAAATACGATGTAAAGATTTAACTATGATTTGGACAAGTATGTTGAACATTGATTACCTGGAATGATAAGAATCCATACTGGTAGCTCTAAACAAAGGCATTGTATTCCATCAGGAAACAGAGGAGAGAAATCTATCGCCGAATGGGATACGATTTATCATAAGTATACTTCGGGATATCGATGTGATTTCTCATAACGCAATGCCAAAATTTCGTGCAGAAAGTCCTATCCATCCAGCGGAATGAACTTCAAAAATATATTATTGAACAAAGATGTAAATGATACCCCTAAAGTAAACACACCAATGTCTAATTCAATAAAATTACATTCTCCAATTTGACGACTAATCGTTGCATGAGACTAATACGACAACAGTTACATGCAGAAGTTTACATGACTAGTCATGTAAACTAGTCATTTATTAATTCATGTGTAAAGTGAAGTTAATTTCTCTGATTTTTCAATTGTGATTAATTACACATCTCTTCACGAAGAAATACAACGATACTAAAATCAATGAATGCACAAAAATAAAAGTTACTCCACACAAACACGACGATGCAGACTCCGACTGATCGAAAGTTACCAAATAGTATGAGGAACGACATAGATATTGGTTTCGGGCAAACTGGTGGCGGAATACATTTTGTGTCATTGTAAAGAAATCGATCCATATGAGCTATTTATTGAAGAAAATACGGATTTATCGTTTAGACGGCGCAACCAATATCTGCTGACCATGGAGAATTTTTACATTCAATAGATAGTCTCAAGAAAAAGAAATAAAAAGGGTTGTTATGTTCTAGACGCTATTGCAACTGTTATCGCGAGGACTACAACCTCTCTTTAATTTATTGCATGAACGTCTTGAAATTGAAACGGGATAAATTGGTGGATACGTCTACATGGATAGACTCATTTTCATCTAATACCTGGCTATTGATTATTAGAACATTTCTTACGATTTTTGCTTTCACAAACCGAACTGCATGCTTCAAGCGTGTGTCAAATATTCAAGTTTCGTTGGATTTATTTGGTGCAACTATCGGGAATTCTACTCCCGTCTACATGTTTGGATTGCTCATCTGCGAGTTTTACTCGAACGAAATCCAAAGTGTACTGACTGTGTACGTTCCCCCTTCGCCATTTAACTCGCTGAGAAGCATTCTGGAAGCTGGA
Organism: Sinella curviseta; assembly: GCA_004115045.4. Lineage (NCBI taxonomy): Eukaryota > Metazoa > Arthropoda > Collembola > Entomobryomorpha > Entomobryidae > Sinella > Sinella curviseta. The sequence continues at coordinate 21,683,519 of CM023199.3, read as the reverse complement.
TACAAGATCCTTCGGGTTAACCCTCATTTAGAATCACCGTGGCAAGAATACTCCACAATCTTCGAATCGAGAAAAATGCTAAACATCCTTAACGAAAGCTTTCTAAATGTTCAGCATGAAAATGATTCGTATGGCAGCTACGCAAAACATCAAATGAGAAAATCTGCTTACACATCGGATCAATCCTACGTTTACGATGTCTTATTGTTTTTTGAAGAGCTGATTTCGAGACAATCAAGTGAAAACAGCAGCCTAAAATGTTTTCCTCTGAGAAATGACTACATATCCGAACGATATGGGTTTGCAGAAATATATACGGTGAACCGATACTGGTTTCAGACTTTATCGAGAATACAGCAAAGCGGTTTACCGGACAAGTGGGAGATTTTGAGAAGTTTTTCGTACAGACAGGTAGAAGGGGTGCCTTTGCAAAATCCAAACCCAAATCCTGCGACACAGTTTCGCGACCAGATACGTTTTCCTGTAATCGTGGGCATTCTGGTAATCACAAGCACTGAGTATTTAACAAGTGCGATTTTGTTTATACTTGAGTTAAGCTTCCGTCGTTCTATTCAGAACGAAGAATATCGTTTCCGCTGAAGTTGGCGTTTTCCCGCGATTAATTTTAAGTGGAAGGGGCACGTCCTTCTAAAACGACATATATTTTATGGTTGCAAAAAAACAAAATCATGTCCAGAATTCGTGCTATTCAAACATTCTACTGGACCAATAGAAACTAGTCAAGTCAATAAAATCATTGCAATGAATACGTAATTAACTATGCGTGTCCAAATTAACGTGAATCTATTTTATTAATAAAGTATAATATAAATGATTATTTCCCTACTCAATAAGATGAATAACCTCTTCCGGATTAGTCGTTACATTCTCCTTACATTCTCTAAAAGTAATAAACGTTAATTTTGCCTGAAAGGAAAGAAATCGGTACCTTCCTTAGATTGACACCCACATTTTACTAACATTAATTACAACCTACAAGCTGCAGCGATTCAATCTATCTTATTTCAAAATGTGGACCATCTACACATTCGACACAGCAACGTTAAAACAAGTGATTCGTTGGCTTTGTATTGTTCTTAACAGCTCAGATGTAGATTGTTGCTCTCTAATTAAAGACTTAATTTCAATATTCAACTACTCATTGGCTAGATTTACTAACGTTATAAGTTATCACAATTTCAAATAATCTGTGCGCAACAAAACTGTTCAAGTTGTTGCAGTTTTGCTCATACTCCATCAAACAAACACAATGACGATCAAACATATCTAACATGCATGCAACCTAACCTATTTGTAGAAAGTGTGATCAAACCCAGTACAACGGATCACACAAACCTTATGCTCATATTCATAAATATTTTTAACTTTATACGACGGGAAAGTAGGCAAGTAATTATAATTAAGACGGGCGAAAAAACATGTTCGCTATCCCACGGGCTGAAGCGATATTGAACACATGAGACTGTACAATTAAGGTAAATATTCGCTTCAAGACGTTATGACGCTAGTGAATTTAATTTTATCGAAACAAGATTGAACGGTTATAGTTACACACACTTTTTCGGGTTATAAGAGCAAATGATTTAACATAAATATTTATCTCTGTCTCCTGTCCTCTGTGTTATTTGACACTCAGTACTCAAATGGTGTATAAAGATGCTAATGGAGCACGATGCGTTGAAATGCCAGATGCATAACCAATTTTCAAGTTGTGACCTTGTACTTCAGCCTAACCTTGGATGTGATGACATACTTGGAATTGTTTCGGTGACTATTTTTGTCCCGTTGTGTTTACAACGGGCCACCTGATCCTGATAACAGCCTGTCAAGTTGTCAGATTGTTCACATTCCATTGTACACCAACCCACATATAAGAACGTACATAACTGTCAACTTGATTCAATTTCGCCTATTGATTATTCAAGTGAACACCGAAAACTCGCAAGCAAAGCTTGAAATCATGAAAGTCGCACAAACCAAAATTTTACATGGAACATTGCTCCTTCTTAGCTTCTTTCTGAAGCGTATTGCCTCAGTTCATCTCCAGCTTAGCCAGTACTACTTTCTGGACTACGAGTGTACTGATGGCCGCATATCCATCCATGTAGATGCCATAAACGTAACAGGTTGGGTTGGAATTGGGTTCAACAATAGGAGTGCGGATATGTCCGGGGCTGACTTTCTTATAGCTGGAATGTATTGGGTAGACTGGTGGCCAGTTACATATGGCGGAGTACGAATATCAAATATGATAGACGTCCATACTTAAATTCGGATTTACTACAACATAACGTAACCATTCGCATTATAATTGTTTTCATTTTAGGATTTCCATGTGTCAGTGAACAGTTGGGACGGACCCAATTTTGGACCAGACACAAGACTGGATGTATGGTGCATCACAAGCTGCTTTTCGTGGAGATAACACTAGTATTTGGGGAACAAGGAACTTGTTCACCGGTGACGTAAACGAGGATATCGAAATTAAGGTAATCATTGAATGATGATCATTCACCTGAATGCTAACCACAATTCACATTTCAAAACATTGCTGTAAACGTGGTCGTATTTACATCTTTCTATGATGAGCCCATTTATCTGCTTTGGGCGTACCATGAGTGGGACGATAATTATGATCATGCGCACACTCATAATGGGAGTGTCCTAGTGAACCTTCTCACGGGTACCGGATGCGAAGTTTAGACTGAACCAACAGTGCAAGCTGATCCTTGTTGTTAAAGTATTGTTGAATATTCCATGTTCCATTTATACACAATTACGAAAATTAAAATGAACCCTGACGCAATTATATTCAATTTCGGTTACCGGTGTATGATTCACATGTTTAAAGATCTTCGCTAATGGTTTACATATAGTGCCTCAGATGTCACTAGTGGACGAGATTGCAAATGTGTGTTATTTGTTATGATTACGACCTTTAAATAATACAAGAGAAGAATTGCAACAATTCAGAATAAATATTACTTTCATTATCCGGCAGATACATACATTATCACAAAAAAATGTTTCTATCGTGTCATGGCATGCGAAATATCTATTCGCAATGAATTGATGCTTCAGGCAGGAATAAATTAAATGACGCTCAACTTAGCAAATATTGGATTATCTGATTAAGCATAGCTAATAATTGTGTCATGGTTACAAATTTTCAAACAACACATTGGAACATAGTTCAACAGGTCATGGAAATGTCCAGTTAAAAATTACTTAATATTTCAAACTAATGTTGATTTGGGAATCAACGAAGAAGCTTGACCTAACTGTATATGCAATGACGAATCCCAATCCAAACTAAGTGGATCAGATAAAACAATTATTTGTTTTCCGTTGGTTTTATGTCATGTATCAAATGATTGAGTGGCTCATATTTGGATACACAAAAAACCTGACAAATTTTGAACCAAATATTAGCGACACCCACTTTTGCTTAACTACTATCCAGAACTCATTTTTTGAACTGTGCGACACTTAAACCTGTAATGGGACACAAGTAAAATAGCGGCTTTTAAGTGACGACAATTTTCCAATTTTGATAATATTAAATTTTGATGACTTTGAATAAGCAACATTTACTGTTGGAGACATAATGTTTGCTCAAAAGTGTTGTCATAAAAATATAGGTAGACAGAAATAATGGAAAAGTATATGAAATGTGGAATATTCCGCGGCACTACAATATACCGTACTAGAGGAATTTCTTCAACAACAACTAGTTAATGCGATGCCAGTGAGCTACTATTTGCCAACTCGACACGCTTCGTCAGAATTTTTTGGAACTGGAGACTTTTTGTATGAATGTTTACAAAATGTCACTATTAACTTAGTAGCAACCCGATTCAGCTTCAAATTCTGCTAAAATCCGATTTTTGTTAAAATTAATGTGAAAAACCTGCCTTCGCGTCTACGCTCTCCTGCAGAACCTATTAATGGTAGGGACCTAAACGTTCATGCATTAGATTCATGATAGATGTATCTAAGTCGGTTTTTCTCACTTTTCCCGAATTCCTTCAAATAATTGCAAATTTATCTCCCTTACATAGATGACAGACAAACGGCGTTTTGTATGAATGCACTCACAGTCGAATTCTAGTATATGTGAGAAATTTCAGATCTAGGCTACCAATACAGAAGCCAGGCTATCTACTGCAGTAATGGTAGAAGTCCGTAATAGACAGGTAAGCATAATAATAATTAGCTGCCATCGCGTTGCTTATGTTGTGGTAACGTATACCGTGAATACATGTGAACTCATTGGATGCTTATGTAATGCAATAAAGTAAGGATATGATTAATACGTAATATTATTTAATTTAATTAATTTAATTAGTATTTCGTATGTTGATAAGTAGCACAGAACACGTAGAAAAATGTAAACAAATCATATACATACATTCAAGTCAATAAATAACGTCAAGCGTTATTAGATCGTCGACAACTTTCACACTTGAAGGTAGCTCCTAATGGCTTGACAGGGATCACTGAGTCCTTCACTCTTGTCATTCCTGAGAAAGTTAGCCACAAACTGTACATTTTGGGCCAAGTTGACGCGATTAACATTTCTGTAGTTTAAGGAGGCTCCATTGGCTCCAGTCGGCTTATTATTGGGAGGTGGTGGCGTACCTCCCAAACAATCGGGAACATTGTATTTGTGATCACAAGCTCCGATTAACTAGAATGACAGAAAGAAGAAAGAATAAATGAGCCAAATGTCCGAGTTCAGTACGGAAGGAACAAATCAAACTATTTGCTCGAGTGGCTAGTCACTTACGGGATTGAAGTGAAGTCCAGACTGACACTCAAACAGACAGGGTCTGCGTCCTGGGTCGCAGTTGTAAAAGAGACCACAATCGAATGGATGTCTCAAGAGTCCAACGTAACCTTCAGGACAAATCCAGTGAACTGGGTCCTCAGTAGTCGTTGTTGTAGGCTCAGTTGTGGTCGTTGTTGTTGATGTGGTAGTGGTTGATGTGGTAGTGGTTGGTGTGGTAGTGGTTGGTGTGGTAGTGGTTGTTGTGGTAGTAGGTTGAGTGGTTGTTGTTGGAGTTGTAGTAGTTGGGCTTATGGCAACAGTTGTTGTGACAACAGTGCAATTCACAGCTGAGGGATGATTACAAATTAAGTTGGCCTGGTCCCAAATAGTTCCAGGTGCACACTTGATACATCTTGCTATTCCACTGAAAATACGTCAAAGATTCAAATTGGTGTATTTTCATAAGGATTGACACGATAACACAACTTGAGTCATATGATGAATAAATGCAATAATTGTTATATTGGGCTTACTTGGTGCACTCATAATATTGAGTACAGTCATATGGAAATGGGAAGTAGACTGGATGCGTGGGATCCTGATCGGGGCACTCAGGAGGATCCTAAAAATTAACAAAATATAATTCATTGTTTCTAAGAATTTGAGGCAAGATATTTTTATCAAAAATTTAGTTTTGATATTTTGTGGTGTTGAACTTACGAATAAATCTGAACCGTCTGCACACTTGTTGAAATCACCATGGTCTCCATTGGCAAATGGTACAAGGGAGCATCCAGCGATGCATAGTGCAATAGAAATATATTGAATTGGTTTCATGTAATAATTTGTTGTTTAATTTTGGAAATTCGATTTTCAGTCGTGTTGCTGATATGTTGTGATGAACGGATTGGGAAGATGACTGTGTGATGTTCCGAATCCAAACACATCGTTTTTATACTTTTATCAGTGAAACGAGAGAATGCATTGAACGTGACGATAATTTTGATAAAAGCGTACTGAATGACTGATAAGCTTATCGGTGTTGACATCTATTTATCCTTTGCAAATTATTTATTTCAGCATATGCAATAAGTAAACGCATGAAGTCTTCGATATGACGTTCTTATCGTGGCATCCTACGTCCATGGGCGTTAATGCTACGTACATGCTGCGTTTATGTTTGACAAGATGTGTCCAGCCAATCGCTAATCGCTCGGCACATCTACGTAATTATTCCACTTGCTTCTTGAGTAGCACCTTATGAATACAAATGATTAGAAACATCTACGCAATACGATTGAAGTAATCCATACCAAAAATTGTTCAGTCTGCTGCGTATGCAATAAGGAAATTGGAGAAAAGATTACATGTATACGTACATGTTCGAAGAGTTGCTTAAAAAGATATGCGCAAACGAATGCATCAAGCGTCTTCTCAGGATTATGAGTTCACGCGTCCATTCAATTTAACGTCACCCGATCAAATCAAGTACGCAAAATGGAGTAGTGCGCAAATTGCTTTCTTACCGCTTTCATTTGTGTGGCCTATGATTATATTTATGTTAACTTCAATTTTATTCACATGATGAACTTCAATAAGGTCATGTATTCGTCAAAACTTTCGTTTCTCCAGTGTTTGTCGTTTACCGTATTTTTTGGTGTGCTTAATTGATTGCTGGATAAGTACGATTTATAAAAGTTGTAAACGTAAAATACAGAAATATATCTGTACATTAACGGGTATATTACCTAGTGGCCAAGCCGCTTTAGTTAATGTAGTTTAACATGAAATACGAACATATGCTTTATGTATCCTTCTCTAATCCAATTATCATATTTTGTCAAAAAAACAGCATTTCAGCATCAGTAACTTGCGGTTGATGACCTTCCTTTTGCCGTAATTTGGTTCGTTTGCTTTTAATTAAAAATTATAACCAAATGATAATTTATTTTTTATTTGCCAAGTTTCCCTTTATTGCCATGCTTACAAATATCGATGCGAGTTATTTATTCTATCGGAATTTTTTTAGTTTCACTTAAGCTCACAACGACAATACCGGAATACGAGATCTCTGATTAATCAAACCGAACCCTTTACTATTTCATTATTAACCGATGTTAAAATCCTCATTGCATTTCTGGTTTTCATATGTCATTGTACAGAAAAACTTTGTACGCAGTCTTTTTCCAATGTCTATGTATTGCAAATGCAAGCGTATGTATAATAAAACCAGAATGGGAGGATTTTTTAACCATGAAATGTTAGCCAAAAGTAAATTAGTTCCAACTACTAAAATAAAATAAACTGCAGTGCAATCCATTATACAGTATCTTTCTGTGGGCATAGCAAGGTAAAATAAGATAGTCTTACTTGAAAGTCTGGAAGGTTACACACCGGTTCTCACAACAATTTGTATCGAACAAGTTGACAGCTGAAAGCAAATGTTAAATATAAATCTTTCTTCATATCTTCCTCTCAAATACCCTTGGGATTTGTAATGGAAATTTCTGGCGTAAACGTGAAGAAACAATCGTACCCGGCACAAATGAGATTTTAATGTATTGGGTTAGCGTCATTTCTTCAACTTCTTGAGTTCCGCGAGTTTCAACTAGCATAAAATTGGAAAGCAATACTTTAATTCATTGTTGGTAAATATGAAATATAATCATGAATCATGTTAGTAATGAAGACTCGCTAAGCCAACGTTTGTTCAGCGTCAATAACACCAAATTGTGTTGACAAAACGTACTGCTCAAATTATTTCTTTTTAATATTTCTGGTAGTTAATGACATTTAACACATACTGCACTACAAACAGGAGTAACTTACAGTTTTGCAAATCAATGATTTATTATTATTGGTTGCTGCTTTCAAAACAAAATCCAATTTGTCAACAAAATTAGTTATATATGTTTCATACTCTGCATTGCTATTAAGATTGCTTTGTATTCTGCATCTGAACTTTTAATATTAATTAAAAGCGCCGCTTTTTCATATTTGAAGTTCTTGGTAGATTCTGACTCAATATGCATATATTACATCCATTCTATTACAAACAAATGAAAGCGCCTAGTTTGAAATCATCACTGAAACCTGACGTGATCATCAAAACTCATTTTTACATGGGTCATCAGCATTATTATCATTACTACTTAAGCTTGGTTGGTTAACGAAGTTAGTTTTGTAGACATTTATGCGGTCTCGCTTACCAGTTTATATTAAACGGGAAACTTTAACACCGATAATTCGGAAACGACATGTTTGCCTTTTCAAAATGCAAAAAGGTTACTCTGTCGTCTACCTGGCGAATAATTGTTGTGCAAATAGAATTTAGATAATGTTAATTTCTTTCAAAGTATATATGACCTTCTAATGTTAGTAACATCTGTAATGCTAAGCAATTTACTGAAGAAATGACATGCCATTCTAAACTATAATTTCACACGTATCTGCACCAGTCGGCTTTTATAAACAATCGCCACCCGTTTGTCGTAAACTCGATATATTATTTCTTGCGCAAAAGCAGTAGTACTGCTGCAGTGCCCAATTTAATACAGCGGTTGGCAAAGTTGAATGAAAGAAACTATAATCCAACATAATTGCGTTTCATACAATTGATTTTAGAAGCCACCCCACTGTCGTTACGTTGTCATTTAAGGTAAAATATATGCAATATTATGTATCCCCATGAGCGCTCAGTGCGATCATTTCACTCAGGACGTCTAACCGATCACATTTATCTAATATCAAATAATCTATGATGAGTTTATAGAAAAATTGGATGAATTTACACGAATCCTTAGCAACTGTCCATACAATGGGAGAAAGAAATGCCGAATTATCAATTGCAATAATTAGCAGCTTTGACGGCAGTTGTTGCATTCGCGTACCTAAGGAGCAACAATACTACGCAAGGTCGAATGGATTGGGTAGTGTAAAGTAATTCTGTATTGGAGAGCATTAAAATTACATCAGTAAATGACAATTATCAATCATGCTTTAAAATATCGTAAATGAAATTTCCGTAATGGCGGAACAGTTCTTATTTACAAATAAATTCTTAAAAATAAATACTTCCTTAATCCAAAACGGGATTAGATTTTAGTACATTCGTATAGGTAAAATATTGTGTCACTCAGCTCTCGTGAATACAAGACAATCATCGGAAATATCCTAAATAGCTCCAATCACGAATTCACGCTATGCGATGCCTTTGATTTTACTTGTAATGACAGTATGAGATCAAATATTATATTTTGTACATATATTAATTATAAACATTTTATGGGACCGACTTGTCGTACAACAATATCTCATTTACGCCACTTATGCAGCGAGCATCAAACAATGATTAGGCCCTTCATTCAACTCATCACTCCCAAATTAAATAAATTCGATTGATTCAATTCAATTTTATCAGAAGTCGTGTTGCCTCTTCATCTGCCTCGTTTTTAAATCTGAGTTTTCCTTTGTATTTACCAACAATCCAATGACAATTTTATTGCTTTTAAAATCCTACATTAATATCCGTCTTGATTCTTATCATTAACTACGTCAAACTATCAAACTTCGGAGAGGAGCAAACTGACGACCTGGTTACCTAATTACACTCACGGCCCATCAAGCAACATTATGGACGTCTAAGTTGTAAATTTATTAACTACGAAACAGTAAATTACTCCGGTAACAAAAAATCGGAAGTCGAAAAATATTTTTCTACAGATTTCCTTTTTGCATAATTTTGTGTCATCTCAGGTAGTGTACTATTGATATTGTTTTATATTTGAAGTTTGCAATCTTTCATGTTATTATAGCAACAAAAGAAAAGGTTGCATTACGAACAAAAGCATCCTTAATAAACTAAATTAAAATCAATTGATTGTCGAGATTATCATCTTACGGCACTGACAGTACCTAAACCAGCCGGGAGGCGAAATTTAAATATGAATGTGTTGTGCCAATTTTGAATGCATATTGATTCTGGTTAAGTTAGTTACGAAAAAAGATGTTTCTTTTCCTGATTTGCTTTACCACTGAAGACTTCCACGCCCTTAGACTGGACAGTATATGTGCTTCGCCAGTATTTTTCGGACAAGTCAGGATTAAATGTGCAGGTGCCATTGGGACGTTGTATCTTAGTTTCCCCTGTCCGCGGTAGAATAATACTGCAAAGCTGAAAAACATATTCGAGTAACACTTATGTACATTCAAATACTAGAGAGGCAATACTTAAATTAAATTAAATTGTTATAATAATTCAATTAAAATGAAGTACTGAAGTTGTGTTAATCCAGTTCAGGAATGTTAAATGTTTTCTGAAAAAATCTAACAAAGGCTTGTCTGTATATAATTTCATTTTGCTTTCGGAGCATGTGTCACATTGGTAATCAATCTTCTTGATACAATGTTCAATTTTTTGTCATTGGGTTCTTTTCTCTACCTTTTGAAACTTGTAATTCTCACGATGATGAAAGCTTACAATGCGATTGGAATTCATGGTCGAATTAGGAAGTGTGCTGTGTATGTGTGTCTGATTTTTTGTTGAAACCATTACTCAGCACCTATCGACATGAACTTTTATGTTTTAATGTATATTATGGGCAATGTGGGTGTAGTCACACCTATTTGAAAAATCAAGATTGGAGATGGAGTCACACCCCACCTTATTTACTTTAATTCCTAAAGAAGCTGTTATTGTCTAAATTCAATATCTGTTAAAAGTACCATATCTACGATCTCCCGATAATATCAGGCCGATATAATGAGACTTGTGTGTGGTGCGCAAATTATTGTGTGGTCAATCGTGATAAAAAATTAATTTGCGGCGCCGTTTCTGATAGATCCTGGAGCTGGACATAATTGAATAGGTAACTGTAATAGCAACGGCAAAATGGGCAACGTTGATAAATTTGACGAAGTCGAAAATAGAAGGTGAATATAGCAATGAACTTCATAGAATATTTATATAATATGGACATTATGTGAGCAAAATCAGCAATGATTATTTTTGTGTCTACTGGTCGTTTTTAATCTGCTCATGCGCCGAGCAGATTAGTTATTTAGACATTCCATTCCCAACACATCTGCTAGAATGATCCAATTGCATGCATAATCAGTTGTCTGTGACTAAACGTTTCATTGAATCGAATACGAAAAAAACTTTATACAACAAAGGATACCATTGCATCTGCTGATTTAAATCCCGACCAGTACACCACAGATAGAGGTAACGACGCCACGCGGAAGAGATTGTACCCAAAATTGTTCAATATCAACAATAGTTGTATCTGTGGCAACAAGTCCAGTTTGGTAAAATTACCTTTGCCGACTTTCTAATTTGTTCATCTACTAGGAATGCCAGCTAGCTACGCTTAGCTGATTGTAGGCTTTCTGCTTCGCAATCTTAATAAGCAGAATTGTTAAGATTGACGTTGACATTTACAACTACACTAAATGGATACCCTTTAGACAACAATGTATTTTTGTTGTCGCGTTTCAATTTGTATTTTCTACGAGTTAAATTGACACACATATGTTCAAGCCAAGGTGGAAAGCTTAGTTTATAAACACAACGGCAGAGGTCAGCATTATCGTTGAGGGAATGAACCTTGTCCATTTCCAAATCGTTCCATGACAAATATTGGTGGCACAATCTACTGAGCGCATCCTATGCATCGTATAATTGTCGTATCATATGCGCATATTAGGATAATGCTTCAGTTTTCTAATTTCTCCATTCACTTTTACATATCCGCATGTAACTTAATGAATGGGACAAATGATAACAAAATCAACAAAAATCACCTCAATTTGCATACCAAGTAATTCGATTTGGAAATATATATTTAAAAACACTGTAAGTAAAATGTCTTTAAAGGATCATACCTAAAGCAGGCAACTCAGTCAGACCTAAAGAATGAAATTAACTTTCTTGGGTTGTGTTCTTGAATGTCGGCGTATAAGGGCACGTATAATATCACTTGATGAGTTCTTGTACATCGTACACAGTAGTTGGAGCTGAAAATTTTATTATTTCGGTGAAGTCGCCAATATTTAATAAAACGTCATATTATCCCAACTTCAGTCAACAAGCTGTCGTTTATTATATGCGGATTAGAGTTGCAAACTCATTTGACCTGTACTAGGCATATTTAAATCTCCGCTAACCATTGAAAAGATTAGTTACTCAGGAATTTGATTCTTATTTTTGAACATTATGCACGAATCTGTTTTCCAAGCCATTATCATTTATGAGACATTTAGCATTATTAAACGACACAATTCAAAGGCCATGGAGCATAAGATATTAACTGTTCAACGATTATTGGCTAAAACATTAACTCACGTATAAAATGATTAATCATTTGTAATTATTTGGTAAATCTTACACAACCGCTTTATGTAGAGTGTTTAGCTGGGAACTTTCAAACGAAAGTAACGTTAAACATAAATTGGGTTCACCTATTTGTGGGGTGTGGTTGTGTTTGGTTTAGTTTGTCCGATTTGTAGCTCATTTCGCATAAAATGTAGCCGCTGTATACTTCTACTAACAAAAAACTATTTTACCGCACCTGTAAAATTCATGTCATTGGTCATAGTTAGTATACTTACAATTAGTGAGTTTCTGGGACAGGTCAAGCTTAAGAGTGAAAAAGAGCGCAGCGTGTCATCATAATAAACTAACATCGACGCCCAGGGGTACTTTGTGCGGCTATTGAACATAGTTAATCACTGCAGATAGTAGAGTGCCTTTGCAGAATTTATGTAATTTGCAAAATCAAATAAAAATTAAATGCAGGACGGGGTGTTAAAATAGACACTTATACGCTGTGCATCCGTCAAAACTAACTGAACGATATATACTCATTAAAAGCAAACCGAATAATTAAAAGTAATACAAGTGCCAACAGTTCGTGTAAAAATAGGTTAGGTTTCGGCCCTCTTTCAAAATCACAATGCTTGTATTCTACTCCTAGTCCAAGTTTGGCGCTGTCACGCAGCATCGACCGTTGAACAAGGATATGGATAACTGCTTAGTATTTAGCCTCAATCCATAGAAACTTCAACCAAGTGCATATAACATAAATTGATAAATCCCAATCCAATAATTGCGTAGAATTATAAATCGCCCAATAATTACTTGGTACATTACTGAGCCCTATACCCAGTTTTATTATTACATTTTATACAATTTCCTGCTTTTAAAATAGCATTTTCTATGCTAGTAAACATTGTTACAGATTAAAAAATGTGTGTTGCTAAATTATTAATGATTTTTAAATTGCCAGGTAGTAGGTCATTTGATTATTGTTGGGAAAGCGCCTGCTGATGAATAATAAATGCTTATTAGTAATATTGGGAAGCCGTGAACCCAGATGTACACTTAACCACGCCTTCTGCCACTCTAGACACGTCATTGAAACCTGCGGATTAAATTTTCAGTGACATGAAACGAATGATCGAAAGCACACAATAATAAAAATTTATTTGTGAAGGCTTGATAACACCGAACCAAGCTTTGAGTCATAGTGTAGGGTCAATTATCAAGATTCCGTTGGATAACACCGACGATTTATATACAATTAATTGTTTTAATTGACACATTAATGATTATATGTGATTTTAAAAACGACTGAATCTATTTTAACGTTGCAATCACCATTTATGTCGCAAATACTTTTAGAAGAATATATAATTTAACACCGACCGGTTTGCAAGTGATGTCAACCTCTTATATTTATGTCGCTGCTGTGCAGTTATTGTAATGCATGGCGTCAAGATACGTATTATAATTTGTACCAAATTTGAGAAAAATAAAAGTATTTCCTTTTCTCAACCGAATACTGCGGTTACTATTTATTTTTGCACTGAAATTAAAATGTATTTGATTAATTCATTATTTGTCAAGAGTAATTCCATTTCTGCGACATCATAAAGATTTCTGAATTTTATTTGCCCCTAATGTAGCTGTACCGGCTTCCGTGCCATCAAAGTTGCTTTGATGGCGTTTCTCTGGGAACAGAAAAGTGAGGACATTCCTAATTTTTTAACTACTCATCTCAGAAAAATTATAATTACATTTTAGGTATTTAACGTTCCATGTCAAAAATCCCCAAAGGACATGTTCAGAGAATATGCTATGGGACATGACGTTACTTAGGAAGTATCACTCAATAACTCGTAAAAAAATTCTATTACATAAAACCATAGAGTAGTTCTATTTGATCATTTTTTGTCATATAATAAATCTGCCCCCTTGTTCGGTGATGTCTCTCAAATGCGTTTAGGGTCATAACGTCCAAAAGTATTGCTGTAATGTATTTGGGGCATACCACTACAGTACATTTCGGATATACAAAAGTAGGACTAAAGGAGTAACGAGTAGATTAAGATTGTGACACTGAACACTTTTAAGAAACATCACCACATTAGACGACGGATTTAATATATGAAGTATTCACAAAGAAATGTTCACAAAGAACTTCCCCATCGTTTTATGTAATTTTAAATTTTTTGACGATTTTTTAATCGATGTCACCTACGCATTAACGTAATGCCCCACAGCATATTCTCTGAACATGCCAATTCGGGATTTTTGACATTGGAAATGGATTCAGCACCCCTAAATTAGTAAAAGTGCAAATTTTGGCCGAGTTTGGGAATCCTCGGTTGTTGCGGTACCCTTCTCACCTACATACATGTTGAAGGTTTCTTCAACTTAACTTTAGCATGCTTTGCTTGCCATGATTTAACCAAAATAATGTTATAAAGAGGGTAAAATATTTGGTTCCACGTCCATAAATTTTTATTAAGTTGCGATGGGATTTTGTTATCGCACAGATAAATCGTAATCGCCATCCCGTAATGCTATATATATTTTGAATTTGGTATGTCAGAAAAATATTAGTTTGGGTAGTTAAGTCATTCTTTGAGGATTCTACTTACACTGAATACTATTGCCATTTCTTATACTTTGAATTACATAAATAAATCGATAATACAGGTACACATACATGCTGGCTCAATAGATTGTAGTTCAAATCACAGAAAAGTACGTTTCGTACCTGTTCCCGTTTTTTGTATCTTTCTATTTCGAAATTTTACATGTATGACACCATCTTGAATAGCGAAAGTATGTGGTAGTATTAGGTAACGTTCGTGAAGTAAAATACATTACAGTTTTCAGAGTGAATTTTTGGCAAATTAATTGAAAAGGCATGCCAACTCGTAAACCGAATCCGCCTTATTTAGAATCACACGCAATCATGATGTAAACCAAATTTATTCCCCTTCCAACAACAATACATTCCACCAACCGCAGGATTGGTCTATATAAATCAAGGCGCTCACGACGGTAAAGTTCCTCCTCGGTGACGTCGAAGCGCACAAAAAGAAAACCGCCAAGAATGTTCTTATATGCATAATGTATTTTATTGGGAAACTACACTTCCCAACTTAACATTTTATTGTGCGATTTCCACGCTACCGAATTCTGCCCCTTTTGTGCTTCCCAAAAAGTTGCTTAGTTAATATTTTTTCAATAGATGGTTTCAAACTATTTATAATGTAAGCCGACATGTTTGCTCTTTGAAAGCTTTCTAAAGTAAAAGAACAGTATTTTATTCAAGCCATTGTGTAGGCATTTGCATACTTGGAAGGCTATATCAAATTTTTTTGGAAATTCCACACTTTGTATGTATGATTGTAGTATAATGAAGTAGAAACTCAATGGTACTAACATTTTACCCAAGGGCCCTCGTTCACCGCGGCCGCGGGTTAAATCGTTCCCAAAAGTCCTTGCATGGTGCACGCTCTACAGCAGAGAGTATTGAAGATATTTTTAAAAACCCTTTTTGCATGACCATCAGAAATAAATTACATAGGTAATACTTTGATCACTTTATCCAATTTCATCTTAAAAATTACTGAAACCATTGAAACCGATAAAAATCTGGTTGGTAGTAACAAGCTCGACTGACTTTCGGCTTCAGCAATTAACTCTGGAGCTACCATTCCATCTGCACTTGCTCTAAATAAATAGTTGTAGGGAATTCAATCAGATGGGTTTGTACTGTTGAAATTTCAATTTGCGATGATTATGAAAAGAGTTGGTTAAAAAGTGACCTTAATTGTACAATCTTTAAATTGAAAAAATGACTTCATGTTGTCAAGTGGTACGATGATCTGTAATTCGACAATAAATATCGTGACACGGAAAATACTACCGTTGTGTCAAAGGACACATTTACCGATACTTCTTTGGAACTGACGTCTGCGCAATTTATTGGCTTTCTTTAATTTAATTCCTTAACACGCTTTTTGTACTACTAACGCGATTAATACACGTGGGAAAAAATTATTGGATAACAAAGATGACAATCAATACTTTGTACGCGTATCAAAATTTAATTGGAGTGGTAGGTTTTTGATCGGTTTTTTTGTGAAATTAAGAACTGATTGAAAATAAATAAAATCTGTATTTGAATGCCAACCATAGAAAGCGTCGAGTATCTAGTACTTATTGCATTTGACTGATATCCACTCTCCGACCAGATAGACGTTGAACATTTATTCGAGGATAAACATTTAGAGCATGAAACGCAAACAATGAATATTCACTTTCCAGTCTGTTACTACAAGTCTACAAGTTACATTCTCCCAATTGAGGAATCGGAATGGGTTAATTGCATATTGTATTTCAATGAACATAATTAACACTGCGCTTTTGTTTTAAAATCTTGAATTGCTTGTGAACGTTTGAATTCCAGATTGACAGAATGCCACAATGAAACTGTGTACCAATTGGAAGTCAAAAGGTTGAAACTTTTAAATAGTAATTGGGAGCAACAATAACATTAAAATTTCGATCCGTTTCCCAAAGATAATTAAATAGAAGAAGCCTTCACAACGCATCTTCAATCAACTTTATTCAAATTCAAGCGCAAACCCGCTAACCTTGAGCACAAACTCTACATATTGACTTTTCCTTTGAAAGACAATACATTTAATTCGGAATCCATAATCGTGTTTTCCAAAAATAACATTTATCAATATTTTTATAAAGTATGCGGTATAATTAATGTGAATAAATTAAATGGGAATTCACATTCACAAATTGAGATGTCAATATAAATTAAACAACGGTGTACAGATCAATATTTTTGGAGTTGCCTAATGTATAAAAGTAACCAACACAAATCCACTATAACAACTGGATGAATGTTGCATCTGAACACAGACATGAATAGAAAGCACATGAGCTTGAACTAGACGGCGTCCGATTTTTGCATGGATATTATGACGGGGTGATAGCTTCAAATGAGATTCCTCATGAAATGATGTTATGTTATGTAAACTTATTAATTGTAAATTTAAACTTTGATGCACACTAATTCCAATGCAATGCCTTATATATTACATCACTTTAATATCTATATTCAGTTGTGCATTTTTCATCGTTTCCGCTTGAAGTTATGCAGCACTGAAGTGTTTCTAGTCGATAATATGGACTGATTCATCAACTGAATTCTATTCGATATCAATTGGATAAAAGATAAAATGCAAATGAAGAACTTCTTCGATAAGGATGTGGAGAAATTAATGATTGTGGAAACGAGCATGGGGTCAAAAAAATATTTCGACGACAAATGCAATCAATTGATGTTTTAATATTGTAATCAAATTATAATTTATTATGCTTCACACCTTGAATTCCATCTATGATTTCTGAGTGTTTCGAAGGTTGTGTAATGCCATACAGTACGAACTAAGTTAAATAGGTACTCTTGTGGTTCGACGTAGGAGCTAATCAGTCTGCAGTTTCTTGCTGATTTTAATACTTGTTTAAGTAGTACTTATATGGCATCTCTCGTAAAACAACTGTTTCTATTTCTGTTTCATCTCTTTCTCGTAACAATAGGGAGAAACCCTATTGGGTACAAAAGATGTATGACGGCGGAGTAAGTCAAGGGGAAAAAGTAATAAAATACATGGAAAACTTTTCATAGATGACCTACATACATCAATAATAGGTACTTTTCCATGTTTACCTTCAATCGAGGCTCACCAATGTTAAACTTTTTAAGTCGCCATTTGCTTACTAAAAAACTTGCCGAGTACATTTGTTCGCAAGTGCAAATAGAGTAGCGTAGGTACGTTCCGGTTCTGGTTTTCACCAACACGTTAAGAAAGCATTGAGCCTTTCACATTTCTGACTTCCCGCCATCAGCGCCCTGGCCAAACGGCGTAATATCCTTCAAAGTATACCAATAACATTGCTTCACTTGTCAAGGTTTTCTGTCGCAAAATATAATAGATGGCGAACCAACTAATTTCACAACAGAAAGATAACTTTCTCATACTCTTTTTATTGTTTTAGGAATTCGTAGTGCGAGTCAGTGAGACCACCTGAAGCTCAAATTCTAAAAATATTTTCTGTAAAAGTTGCACTTTGAAGTGCACAGTGTTTCTCGAATCACATCACAACTAGCAAGTAAGCATTTCAATTTTACATGAAATAATATCACATTAATAAATATACATTCTAGGAATGCTTAGTTGCTGCATTTGGATGCGTACTAAATTTCAAACTTACAATCAGTTTTTATAGATGAAACGAGGATAGTCAGTTTGGGTACCTAAGTACCTTGACAGAGTGCCAACTTCATATTTGGATTTGTTTTGTAAAAGTTCTAGTGAAATGTGTCACATATCCCAAGAAATAGTGCTCAGAATAGGCTGCAAAATTTCTGCTGGCGGGCGGTGCATGCATCACGAATGCATGCATCACGAATGCATGCATGCCTGAATGCATCACGAACGAAAACGATGTGAGTTTTTGTCAAGTTTCTTAAATGTCGCCGATTATATTCATTTGCAGTCCACAATGAGTCACATCTGGAACAGAAATTTCAGTAACATACAGGTGTACGGATTAGTGACTATAATAAACTGTTACTTACCAGTCGTTGTATAGATATCATACACGTACACCATTTGGAATTAATAACTATGTTCAACGGTTAGAGCGTGATGAATACAAGGAAGAAATTGATTTTCTTACTTTCGCCTCGGGAAATGTTTTGAGTAAAATACATCATAGCATTTTCTATCCCAAATTCAACATTATTCTAGAAACACCGAGGAGTTTCATGGCTATAAGTGCATGAGAGCGGTCCGCGTTCTCGTGAGAAGTTTCATTACTTTTTCATATTAAAACAGCTTAAGCATCCACGTAATTAAATGCGCCATTACTTAATATTTATTACATAATTTTGCATTCATATTAGAACAAGTTATATTAAGCAACATAACACTTTAGTTAAACGGCGCCTATCAGATATCGAACCTATTGGAGTCGTTAGTCATTCACAGGTCGGCTACAACTTTTTCGGTTTGTTGATAGTGGTGTTCAGTTAGCTCTGCAAACTTTTAAAGTTTCGCAATACGTTATCAGTTTTTTTCTACAGGACAAATGCTATGCAGCACTGTCTGTTTGCAAAGAAAAATGTAAGATAATTATTTACAGTTAACAACGCTTGTTTATGCAATGGAATGACACCAAATAAAATATTAAATCTGTAATTCATTCTAAGACTAAATTGACAAATTTTCTGTTAACATCTCATTGTTACCTTAGTTAAATGAATAATAAACTTATAAAAGGTAACGCTTTTTCCTGTGCCAGGTTTTGTGCACATATTTTAAATAACATTAAGTGGAAAGGTTGTTTTGAAAACGCCGCATGCTATGTTTAATACTGACAATGATATTTAGTGAGGGATGCTTTATATCTGATGTTGAGTTGTAAATAGCTTGTATCATGTGTCAATTGAATACATATTGGTATTAAGATGAAGTTTGATATTTTGTAACCATAACATGTAGCTCAATTCGTTTATGATAAACAATGAATATCTAGAGGGAATTAGGCTCAGAGGATGCAATTCCCACTGCTTGTAGTGTTAATGTGGGTCCCTCTCCTCTCATTGATGAAATGTTATAAAACACAGGATCGGTATGGATTTAATACATTTGTTGGGTGCTGTTTGGGTAACTTGGAAAGGTTCAGTTTATCAACTACGAATGATATATGATTTTGTCAAACAAGAACATGACTTGTCATTAACTAAGATAATGGCATTCCAAATTGAGGTCACATGTTACTATAGAAACTCAAATATATTAACTATTAATTATATTGTTAGAAACTAAAAACTTTGAATTTTCTTTATGTTTCGGCATCATGAACTTTTTTCTAATGTATGTACATGTTTACATTCAAAAACCTCTTAGTAGTTGGTACATTGAGCTGACAAGTATGGTTTCTCACTTTTTTCGAATTCCTTCACAAAATTCCAAAAACATACATTCAGCTTTGCCGAAAAGTTGACTTCACATCAGTGAAGTGCGAGAGGAAAAATATTTTCAAGGCCCATTATTTCATTTTTTGCGTTAACATGCGCAAAATGGGCAGGAAAGTCATATATTTGGCGGTCACCACCCGGCTAATAACAATGCAAGAAAGTAAAACAAAAAGTAAGCGATTTCGTAAATTTCTATGTAGAGCTAAATTCACGAACATCAATTGGTTGTCAGTTACAAAGTTTCCATCTCACGTGTTACAGGATTTAAAAGGACAATTTTATATAAATTTCATAAATACAGTAACCCAGCTGAGAAACATTTAAATCATCTTGTTGCGCGCTGCCGCAGAATAGTAGTCGAGTTGACAGTAATGACGTCAAAGTTAACATTATTTTAGGGTAAATGAACAGATATTATGGTCGCAATTTATTTACCCCATGTCTGTATGCGTTTTAGTCGCAGTCTTTTGGCATGAATAAAATTGTTTCTTGAAGTAAATGAGAAATTACAAACCCGGGCGTTATGGAATTGTTTTTTTTTCACATTCAATTCGTAATTATATTTATTTCAAATAAAATCTCCAGATTTATATCAACAACCTATGAAACTCAATCCCAACAAACTAACTATACTACTTACCTAAACAATCTGGCACATTTTATTAGAGCGCCGTCATCCTTTAACATTGGGGTTTTGATGTTCTTAACGTGTATTTCGACACATGTTAAATTCTTTGCCTGTATAGTCACACCGAAAGCTTGTAATTTCTTAACCTCTAGTACGACGTCGCTATTTCTAGATACAACAGCAAAATAAAATATTTACCATACAGATGGTACAGAATGAATTTCACAGAAGAATTAATGTATTGATTTTTAGGTTTGTGATTTCGAAAATTAAATTCAATTATTTCGTGTTGAAGTCGTCAGAAAAATATTTAAATATTGCATTTATATTTCTTGGTGGTTTCTTGGTAGGCAATTGGAAAGTATCTACATCAATTTTACCCATCCACAACACATTACTAACATTTAATGACAGAAATGGAAAAATGTGATGCCAGATTCAAAACTTGGTTCCGAGAAAATTCTGCTATTACGTACTTCTCTTTTTATTTTAGACATTCGTCGAAAGGAAAAAGAAAACTTGAAAAAGTCACTTGCATTCAATTCATTGCCGATTAAATGGTTTCAAAAGATACGAAACTCCCTTGCGAAAGAATGCTACGTTCGCTGGACAACAACAATTCCAATATCAGAGAAGAGCTTTGATATTGACGCACTCAATATTTATTGTTCTATTAGATAATATAAAAGGGCTCGACAAACTACTATAAAACATTGATCAATCTTGGCACAACAAATGTGCTATCATTCATTTCTTATTATATTTATATCACGCTCTTAATGCAGTATTATCTATATCTTTTTATCTCCTTTGATGAATCTCCTTAGACACAGGAGTGAAAAAAGGGAGAGCTTATGTGGTTTTGTGGAAAATGAAATGAAAGTAGCAAAAAGCCAATTATTTCAGTCTTCCTGAAACCAATACGTTATTCATAGTAAACATTTGTCGCCACAATCTACTGTACCTGGAGCTAGCTTGTATTTCCATGACCCGTAATTCTTTCATTCCAACGTCAAAGTACATGCTTGACTGGTCAACAAGATTTAAGCGTGAAATTTATATCCATACTTGTTTGGTTGAATTCAAACTCCTTGATGGATCGCTTAATTTAATTAATTGAAGGAAATGTGCTAATTAACAACAGCGATTACAATATCTTCCCATGACTGATGAAATGCTTCTTTGACCTGTTAAATTGGTACACTGCACTGTAACTACAGAGATCGTCAACCTATTGCATAACTAAATTTTAATTCAATGGTATTATAAACGTGGAACGTTCAAATTGTACAAATTCTTCGGGACAATAAAATTGACTCGACGCAAATCCTCGCTATAACCAAGTTGTGCAATTTTGTGTTTAATAGTGATTGTTCAAGAAAATGTGACAAACTCCAATCATGTTATTCAGTGCAATTTAAGGTGGTGACTACCAAAGCAATGAAATAAAATCTGCACAATTATAAATGACCGGCCATTGAAAGAATTTCCAGAATCATAATCACTATTTTTGTACCGGATGACAATTTAATTTCACATGCTAGGGTACAAAAGTACATGTTGGCCCTTAAATCACTCAAAATGTAATGCTGATTAATAAATATTGCTTTATCGGAATTTCCAATTTTTTCAATGTCCGATGATGCGTTCGTAAAATATTGATGTGAACGGCTTCTTTTCACAATTTTAATTGAATCACAATTCTTGAATTTTAAACTCGTCATGAAATGGCGAACTTCTGGCGAATGGGTAATCAAATTGTAAACATTCAATCAATTACATTCAAATATTTTCATTCAATTTTGATCGAGCAAGTTGTCAGCGCGGAAGGGAGTTTCATTCAAATGGCAACGTATTCCGATAACTGGTAGTTTCATGTGAGCCGATGCCTCAGCTAAAATAAATTTACACACCACCATTCCCGTGAACTTATACTGTTGGCGTATTTGTAAATTGCTGCCGCCGATGAATTACAATTTACAGTTAACCCGTTGTGCTGAAATGCTTCTTGCTCTCGTCGAATTGGTAATTTGGCATTTTAATACTTCAACTACGAACAGTCATCAAATTATTAATTCCATTTCTCATAATTCATTAACTCGTTCTCTACCGTCTCCCATTTTTGAACGGCTCATAGGAAACTATATATCTTTGAAGGACATGAGCAAAGCTGAAATGAAGGGTTGTTATCATCAGTAACATCAATATCGGAAAACACGAGGGTACGACCTATCAACAAGCTTTCTTTTGTTTCTTGCATCAGCGTAACTGAGATACTCTGGCACAAAAACAGTACTTTTGTTACACATTTAAACTTGGTTTACGTCAATCAGTTTCGTAAACACAGTGAGGAACACGGAAAAGTGAGGCATATTGTTTGCCTTAGTGAGAACATATTTAGGTTTTGAAGACTGCAAAAGTGCAAATACGGAATTTCCTGAAACAATTTCCAATAAGATAATAGACACATTTCAAATTGCACCAAACAACACTGACTGCTAACTGCGCAACAAACTTTAATACATGGACAATTTTTCCCCTAACCTCTAAAAAGAAAGCAATAATCGACGCTGCTAATCCACCTAGTTGTAAAAAGAAAATCAAGCAAACATTTCCTTTCATAGATGCCGGTTTTGGGGGCGCCGAAGTTTGCAAATCCAATGACGCATTTGATTGTACAGTGCTAAGGGACCATTGGAAAATATGGGATTCGTGGATGCGATTTAACCGAGTCAGTAAATAAGGTGGCGTATATCCCATAATGTCGACATCCAAATTGGTTTCTCCGAAAACGTCGTCGACAACTGATATGTCCGAATTCTCATCAGAACGCATAAGTTTCCTTGCCAAAGTGTAACTAATATGCTCTGGGACAACAATGGCGCTTTTGTTGCACTCTTTAAGCTCACGTTCGAACCACTTGCTTTCGTTTTTCCGAATCAGCTTCAGAAACTCGGCTTCGAAAATTTTTTTATTCTTCTTCATCATGGCAAATGAATGTTGGTAGGTGTAGTAGTAGTCGTCACCATAAAAAGTCCTAAGTATTGGTGATATTCCTGAGGAAAAACACTGCATCAATTCTGTTAGATTCTGGTGTAACCTGGAGTAGTTTTGTAAAGCTGACATTCCGGATGATACATTCGCATGTTCATATGTATTAAATACATCAGACACTTCCGACATTACCATTAAATATTTTGACTTAATTTCA
This sequence comes from Sinella curviseta, assembly GCA_004115045.4. Lineage (NCBI taxonomy): Eukaryota > Metazoa > Arthropoda > Collembola > Entomobryomorpha > Entomobryidae > Sinella > Sinella curviseta. Next base: position 21,659,523 of record CM023199.3, on the reverse strand, counting down.
TGCCTAACTTGGTCAGAACGACCATCAGAAAATAAAAAATGCATGCCAACAATAGCGGCCCTCGAGTAGATACGAAAATCATTCATCTTCAACTGCTCAAACGTATTGTAAAGAAGAGGCTCCCGAGGCACAATCATGTTGTAAACGTTGTTATTTTTGTACCCGTTACTTATCACCAGTGATGCCAAAAAGAAGGCCGCTACAATCAATCTCAACGAGGTAGGTACAAGTGTTTGTGCAGCAAATGGGTCACCTTGTTCCTTGTTGTAGACGATAAACAGCTCCTGGAACGGAAGCTTGCTTACACCTCTACGGCCGCAAGTAATAATCCTGAGCCGCTTTAACCGGTTCTCAACAACAATCATGTGCCAACGCCATTTGCCAACAGCTTTGGGTATACTTGAAAGTTGCATTTTTATGAGAAATGGCGTCCTTGGAATGGCCGGGGACAATGTCAAAACCGCTTCGGACACGTCGACAATTTTTCCGTTTTTGCACATCTTATCATCTCCCATAGCAAACGAGTAATTTCCCATTGCCGTTTGAAGTAAAGTAGTAAACACAAGACTTAATTGCTCCAGCTTGTCCGCCGTTTCATTTAGTGGCAAATTAAATCGAGTTTTGTCCAACAAACTACATCGTGATATACGTTCTTTGACACGGCGCACGACCGGTGTCTCCTTAAACTCACTAAACATTCGTTTCCACACCATCTGTTTATTCTGTGAGGAGAAGAGTCCAAAAATTATCGTTTCCAATGTGACAATTCTTTGACCGTCTTCCAACTTAAGTTCCAGAGTATTTACATTATCAGGTTTGTAGCCTGGTGAAAACAGCTGTACCATGGAGACTCGTGTTGTTTGAACAAGCATGTAGATGTAAATATCATGAGAATTACTTGGTCCACGATTGTACGATCCAAGCCAGCTTACCACTCTGTCCTCTGCCCACTTCAACAATGATGTTCTGAAGTTGTCCGAAAACTTCTCTTTGGTCGACAGTAGCACATGTACAACCGGCGCAGAAGTGGGCAAGAATGCGTGGTATCCATATGTAATGTTGTATCGAAACACAGGCATGTAGTTCCGAGGGATGGGCCTTATCAACGGAATAGGAAAGTACAAATCCACATGAATGATCTCGTACCACTGTCTAATGGACCCAGATAACTTGAAATAATCGAACGAAAGGCAGTGGTCCCTGGTCAACTTGCCGAAATTTGCTATGCTCCACTGGTGGCCTTCGCAAATATATATGTTTAGTATGTGGGAACTGTTAGAGGAGGGCAAATGTTTGCGAAGCCAAACGAGACTATATGCGTAGCCTGAATTTCCGGTGGGCGCATATGGTATCGGTTTTCTAACCACAACAGGATATTTTAGCTCGACAAGATCAGTTTCGAAATAGTTGGTGATCACAGTGAATGTGCGCTTGCTTTGGAGCGGCTGCATCACATCGTTGAGGTTCAGCACTTGCTTAGGCTGGTCCTGGGAAATGGCTCGAATCCATTCTTTACGAACCTCTATAAACGCTGAACGCTTGTTTGTGACGGAATCAAGCATTTCCAGTGGTATTAGTTTCCATGCCAAGTTCAAAGGAATTAAAGAGGACAGCATAATCAATACAATGGGAATGCTGCAACAGCATCGGCATTTGCCCATTTTGACGGTTTGTTGATTAGTGGTTGCGAAGATGACTGTAATATAATATTTCTGTTGCACGTCAAATAACACATTGAATCTATTCAATTACGCACGCGATTTGCACATCTCCAAACGACCACCGGAAATACGCAACCCATGTTTCAACTTTCCCTATCGCACTAATAACACTTTGTAGAAATCTGATAGAAGGAGTATTATTTGACTGGGTTGGGTACAAGACGTACAACTGAAATACCCTAAGAAAACGGAATGCGTTACGAAAAATTTTTCGGTTACGATCAATCAGTGAGTTAATGTCAGTTGTATGAATCGGTGAAGAGTTGATGACTTTCATGTGGAGAATATCGTTATATATTTCATGAAGCGATGTCACTTGGGTTTGTATGTCTGCAAGTTGGAAGGAAAGTGTGAATTGTTAAGGATATACGGTAGTTTCGTATCTGGCAAACTTTGAAACAGTCATTATGTCAGTTGTGAAATACAAGTGGGTCTGTTACTGCACCACTCGGATCATTTCTGCCGACGCAGCAATATAACATGAGTAAATGGTCTGCAATTGCAACTAAATAGGCAAATATGTCCAGAGCAAAGTTAAGTGGCAGATGTGGAAATGTACATTTGTGAGTGATCCAGGAAGTAACTTGCCGAAACTACCTGTCCTCCATTAAATAAATTGCTAACCTGCCCGCTTTCTTGCATGAGCATGGATATCTACAGTGTTGTAACAATAACAATTGGAAGTGCTATGCTAATGCTAATAGTTTCAGGCAGAGGAAAATTGATGAATAATTGACGATGATATCGGGGGCAATATTCTTCATTTGCCGGACATTTAGGGGATTAAATGGGCTGGGCCGGATTGATAGTCCCCATACAAAGCATCAGTAGTATTTTTGGTAGTTTAGATACAAAATGGTATCTTGTATTCGGCTCTTTTGTTTTATAAAGTAAGTAAGTTATAACACATTCAGAGTACGATTTGAATGTGGTTTTGAAATTTGTCGTAAAATAGATTACAGTAAAACAATAGTAGTTTGTTTTCATTAGGATGGGGAAAGATATAGCGTCAACTGCCGTAATGGCACAACCATGCAGCACAATTATATGAGTGGTTCAATATACTCAACTACTGGACAAAGTGTGAAATCCGTCTACAACCTAGGCTTGGAAGAGTATGTAAACTATTGTCAAATACAAAGTCCATGTTTATTACACAGGCACATTGTATAAGAATATGTTTCCAGTTTGTTTAACAAACAACGAAATAATGTTAGTGGCAAATAAAACATCTGGTGATTTCTTTTTATTGGCACAGGAATCGCATAGAAGGAGTCAAAGTTTGCAATGGACGCCTGCGACAGAGTGAGTCATTCATTTATAAATCCACTCTCGTTAAACTTTCTACCTATCGTTCTAAATAGGGCAACTCCAAACTGTCGACAAAAAACGCGCCATGTAATTACTTCGTCCTGAAAACTAATATGTACGCATTAATTTTCAGGAAGATAATCGGCACTTTCCTCAAATAATTTGATACGGAGAGTTGTTTCGTTAATGGTAGGTGTTGGAAAATTATCTTCCATTAATTAATGTATATTATCAATTTTCTAATCAGTAAATGTCATTTCATAAAATATTTATCTGACAGTTGTTAAGCCGCCTGTTATGAAGTTTTTCATTTGGACAGCATTTGTCTTTCTTGATACTTGTTCGCAGACTGGCACGGTTCGGTCGGTTTTTTGACCTTCATGTCTGCTCCACGTTGGCCGTAGCAACAGTTGCTAGGACCGAATCGAACCGTGCCAGTCTGCTTGTTCGTAGGTATGTTCACAAACACTAGGTTGCGCAAATCGCGTTTATGTGATTACCTTGATTAATTCAGGCTATTTGAATGCCGAGGAAGATAATATTGCAAAATTTGTAAAAATTAGTTCGTAAAATAATTGCAAAGAGGCAATTATAATTGTCTGCCACAGTAAATGCGCACGGAGTCTAATCTGAAATATGACAACTTTTGACTTTTGTTGCTGATTTCTCTACAGCAAGCCTCGTCAACTCTATTTCACAACGATCTATTATTATTATGATGCATACTACATACCTGCAATTGTTATAACATTCTTGTGGGGTAATATGTTCCCAAAAGGTTACGGGGAATTAGGCACGGCTGCGCACGAAATTTGTTCGGGTTTGCAAAAAGACCATGTTTTAGATTTGATGACGTGGTATACAATCGCAATGAAATAAAAATTCCAACTTATGGTAGTTCCTTGCCTGGTGGTGTTAAATTTAGCTTTACATTAATCATATTTAACCATTTAGCCAACAACATATTCCTGGAACATAGTCACAGATAAATATTCCTGGAAGGTGTAACATACTAGTTTATGATGTCTTTTAATTTGCAAGTGTATATAACGAAAGGTCTGGTCATCCGAGATTTTTGGTTTGGCGTTGATGATGGTGATGGAATGACGTAGCTTGCAAAGAACTTTTACCCGTAAAAAGGTTTTCCGTCTCCTCATTTTCCTCGTTATTCTTCTCTGCACGTGACGTCACGGAAATCAAAAACCAAAAGTGAGCTACATTGTATGATGGCCATGCATGGCCATGGCTTGATAATTTCTTGAAATTACAAACAATGTGGTTGCATAAAGGTTCCGCATTCTGTCTTATCAACAACTTAAATCATAAAACTGAAGACGCACTAATCTGTGAATATTAAAAATCTTCGCGTAAAACGCAAAGCATGTATTGGCATCGATGTTAGTTATTCTTGTCACTTGAACTTCTAATCTAATGCTGATATTCCAGAGTATTTTTTTTCTGGAGCAATTGTTGAAAGCAGACCACACCTCAGGTTAGTCAGTCAGATGAAGTAAAAACTTATACTAATTTCACATTGAGAAAAGTATGATCGGTTCTAGTCTTTTGTTGATATCTAACAATTGCCCAGAAAGTGGTCACTTCAAGTTCTAACCCCTTCAAACCTGGCCAAAGTAGTTCGACTTTGTGGTGATAAGAGTAACAAGAGTGGATATATACCCATCTAGGTATATATAAGTGCCATGTCCCAAATTTATTTTTCCAACTACCTACTGTTTCTTCGCTGACGCCAAAACATTCCGGTTAAAACTTATTAAATGAATTTCAAGAAGTATTATTCACTATTTCTTAACGATCAATCTGCTTACGTTAGTTTCATGATATTAACTATTAACTGGTTATATTAAGTGTTTTACATATCCATGGGATTTGAGCAAATGCATACTTCAAATTTCAAGGATAATTTAAGCATGAAGGTTTTATAATTTCTCTTCATTTAACCAAACATACAGAAAAACCCTCGATGTCTTCAAAAATACAAAGCAAAAAGCGCAGTTTTAAAATCTAAAATCAATTTATTGTAAGTTACTTTCGCCTCGACCATTGAATTTCACAGCTTGTGTAGTAGTTAAAAATTGACAGGTCGTCAATGCAAATATGTGTCTGAAATTTAATTTTGTATTAAGATGTAAATTTTACTGAAGTTCATGATCATTTAAAGAAAAGAAATTACTATATTATAAAAATAAACTGTTCTGAAATTCCAGCCCACGAGACCTACTTATTTGCTACGTCAATGCGCTGTCCTGGATTCTATTTGGTGACGTTGAGTCATGGATGATTTATTTCAAGCAAACTTTTTAACAGTGATATTACTTGAGATGAGTTAATTTCTCTGAAAACTTTATTGAACACGATTCCATGATTCCATTCACACATAGTATGATAACCGGTCAAAGTAGACGCGACAATGTTCAAGTTTAAAATACAACTTGAATGTTAATGATAATAACTGGTTGTACTGGGACCGAAAAACATTTGCGGCCCCATCTTCTCAAGGATTTACCACAATCTGAACTCCTGGAACCTTGATAACCAAACATAACTCCGATACCACCTCATATATTTCACGAACAACATAATCTGTTTTCGACACCACACTGGGAGTCGCAATACGTTTTACGTAACTTGGTAACCGACCAATCCAGACGAAAATACTCACGTAGATAGCAATCCAGGCTAGAATAACAGAATCTGAATTCGACACCACACTGGGAGTCGAACTCTGAACTCTATTCCCCGGCTATATGGCAACCGGTCGACCCAAAGAGCAAAGACATGCATACCGATTGTATAACCGAGAATTTCGTATCAACAACTGCGTTCAAACCCCTCACAGCATTTAATGCCTCAGCTTCTCAGTACATGAACCACAACGTCGCTATTGGTCCTAGAGAACCATAACCATATCGGAGGATACCGCCAACATTCCTGGTAGAACAACAATCTGTAGTCGACACCACACTGGGAGTCGAACCTACAACTCCCTTCTAACGTGTCAGTTTAACCCAAGGCACGTATGTTTTCAAACTGATCACCTTTGTATATATGTATAAAGTTTAAAATGCAACCACGATTTTTAGTTTTCATTGATCATTCGCTCTATTAAACGGACAATTTTTTGGCCCGTCTAGGTTGACTGAGCTTGAGCGCCATTATACACAACTTAAAATTAATGCTGAGGCAGTAAGTGATTATCTTTCTTGAAGCTTTTGTTGGGGATTTTCTGGATTGTAGATATGAATATATTGTACGATTAAACGACGTTAAATGTGAGACTCTAACTAATTGAAGATAATTGCAACACAAGGTACGTGTCTCTGGATATCGAAAATTCCGTTGGGGTCTTCGTTAGGAGTTTATAAAATCATTTCAGCGATAAACTACAGCAAAAATTGATTTTGTGCTGAAAGAAAAATATATATTTCGGTAGAAAGAGAAAAATAGTTTCATTAGCAAAAATAAATGTATTTACTTGCATTTCAAGGCAAAGTGTTCCTTATGTCACGAAAGTTCTTCAAAAATTAAAATTAATTTTTATGATTTTTGATAAACTGCAGCACTATTTCATTATTTCCTAGTAAGTTACCAATTTCATCTTTTTCACAATTTGTTTACATTACAGCCGCGATTGTCAAGAAAATTTCTAACATTTCACCGAGTAACTGAAATAACTAAATTTTTCGACAGGTACGCAAACATCGATACATTAACTTACAATACCATATTTTCAGTTAATAAAAATGTTAGTCTCAAAGCTAATAATATTGATTATGACGGTGATACGTTGAAATATGGTATCGTTCTTTAGCTAATGCTAAACAGTTACCGCACTTGTCTGTGTTTAAGTTTGGTGTGTTTCAAAGAGTAAATGAATTATTTACGTGTTGTAATATCAAACCCTACTTGGCATAATTAGTATATGTATATGTCGCTGACACAGCTTTCCAGTTGCCGAATTTTGACTTGGAACGCTTCATATTATAGAGTCAGTAGACACTTTGCTGATTTAAGTGCCACTTTAAATGTACATATAAAACCATTTGTGAACAATCCCATCAACCAATAAAGCTCTTCTTTGTTCCTCAAGTGTACTTATGGAAGTTTAGCCTCTACAAATCCATTTATTGATGGAAGGAACAGAATATATTGACAAGTTCTAACATCATTTCTTATTTCCCGCTTTAATTCCATCATTTTTTAATCGTAGCGGTTCGATTTTAACGCGACTGGATTTTGACGACGATGAAGTCCGCTTCATTGCAAAGATACAATTTCAGATTTGAATTAGTAATTGGACGCAAGACATGTGGCAATGTTAATGTGGAAAAAGTTGAGTCACAGAATAATGTAATTATTTACTGTTACCCTTTTGGGATTACGATTTTATTTTTTTTTGTGTGATATGAACATTGGCATTCGTATAAATATCCTTTATGACTTATTGGACTCTGCAGTAGTTGTCAACATAGTAGTATGGCTGTGGTATATCTGAAACCGGAGAGTGGCAGACGATTACTTGCAGCGGAGCAGAATCTCATTAGAGTTCTGACATCCTGTATATGGGAATAACATCTAATGGAATTTGTAGCATTAGCCAAAATATGATCGAAAAAATGAAAAATATCTAGAATCACAGATGTAGTATAAACATGATTATCACTAATAAACTTTACCACGATCGAACTCTACTCGCCCTTGTTCACAGACCGTTGTACGTGGCCCCTATTTCTCGTGCTACTAATTTTTCGATAAAATGTTAAATTTACCCTACGCTATATGCCTACTAACAGCAACAAGTCCGGGAATGGGTCGAATTGACAAGCGGCATGGTGTCGCATTTTTAGTGTCTCATATTATAAATTTAGAATAACGCAAAAGACACTGAATCTTTAAGTTGAAAGTTATCGAAGTTGAAGTGGAAAGCGTGGCATGCAGTCGCATGCGATACAAAATGTACATATGCATCTTTTCGTTGTTTGTCACCTGACGAATTGGAATCAAATTATAGATTGCAAATAGCTTGGGAATGTTACATATGCAACCTGCAAACATACAAATCATTGCATAACTGGAATCCACCAATCTTAAGATTCACAGGCAACAAAACTTGTTGCTTTAAGAACAAGCGGCCTCGAAATTATGCATTACGATCAGATTGTTAAATCCATAACACAATATGGCAATCCATCGTAGCAAAAAATATTTGAATCGAACGTGTTCATCGTGCAGTTTGTGAGGTACGGTATTATGAAAGCTAAATTTATAGCTAACGACAAGTCGCAAAAATCCAATTCGAGTCGCTGCGGTCACACCTAAATTTGATGCAAATACCATCGTCGCATTTGTCAGCAATTAAAATGCGTTATTTCCTTTATTCCACATGACTTATTTTGTTTGTCTTCCCACTTTAAAAATCGACAAATAGTTAACATTATACATAAGTTTAAAAGAAAGTTTCACTTTCTCGTTGGTTCGTTTACGAAGGATATTTTTAAAGCTTCAACCAGGGATTCCCATAATATGGAAGATTTTTTGGATAGTTAGTTAATACAGTTGAAGTATTTTCCCCTGTTCCGAGTGCATGAAAACTTCATCTCCGTAACTGTTAGTGTGACGCCGTAACTCAGAACTACTGCAATGAACTCGAATTATCGAACGTTGGTTCCATGGTTTGAAAGATGCAGTTATTAGTTGAGTAAGCATTTAGCAAAACTAAAGTAACATATATGGTTTGAAAATGCTAACCCCATGCATTCTTTCTTTCTTTCTCGGTTTCTGGAAGCTTTCATATTATTTACATACTTCAGCCTTATACAGATCTTGTTTCAAACGTACTTTCAAATTTATATTTTAATTACACCCGTATGTAAAACAACTATCATTTTGAAAGTATCCTTTCACCTTTGTTTAAACAACTAAATTTTTGGCAGAAAGGACACACTGAATTGTACGATTTTTAATTTGGTTTCTCTTGTGCTTCTGTGTTACCTCCTCTGCTTTATGAAGTCTGATCAAAATTCAAAGAAATTATGTTGCACATATTACTGATTCAATTCTTTGCAGATTCAAGTGCTCGAAACGAGACGAAAGTCTTAGGCGGATGCAATGCTACATTGGATGAGGACGAGGAAAATAAAAATCGCCGAAAAGCTTTAGATTCCCAACAATGATAAATACGTGTAGGTTCATGCTGTAAGTAAGCAGAGCGTACTATAGACACCGGCCTGATATAGTGGGCTGCGGTGGCGACAACTGTAACTACGCTTGGGCGGTGTCAGGTGCTGCCAATCAGCTGTCCTGTCCCGCATAGCGGCTGAAACTGGTACTATTTTTCCTTTGTTTAGCTGCGCCTGGTGCTGCCCTCAAAATTGTCAGTTCAATACATGGGCAGGGTATCCCTAATATCAGGCCGGTGTCTATAGTACGCTCTGAAGTAAGTGAGTTCTGTAAGTTCGAAGTGCGACGACACTTATTGTTAATACCTGTTGAACATGCTTTTCAATGACAAGCTAGAAACTTGGCAGTTTGGCAGTGTAAGCACCTTGTTTCGTTGGTTACGGTTATCATAGGATCTTCGCATATAATTGAGGTGGAATCTATTATAAAATACTGTTGTAATTTCGATTAATTTGTTAAACTGCATCATAAACATAATTATATGTAATAAACAAAAAAATATGTGTCACGCAGCCACCACATAACATATTAATAGACTAGAAAACAATTTTTCAGGTATGCCAACTCAATGCCAACTCAAGTTTAACTTGTTTGAATGAATTTGACTGAATTACGAAAAATCCTGAAATGCCTACCGAGGTAATTTAGTTGTGATTACGATGCCGAAGAAATTTTGGATTTATCTTTAAAATTGTGCGATTTAGCTCGGCACCGCCGCGACCAGTTTTCAATATATGTTGACCCCGCATTTCCATGGATGGGGTCACAGGGTCAAACCAGCAGTGTCAATGTATTTCCTATATCCTATTCTACATCACCAAGTGAAAGGCGTCCGAATTCTAGAAAAAAATGATGAAGCATGTCGAATATCCGAATAGTAGCTCATTTGCAAATTCCAATCTCACATTGCCTGTTCTTTATTTAACCAATGATGTTTCACAACGCTGTTTTCTTTGTTAGGGAATTTACATATTTTGAAAACTGGTCTATCTAAATACATGCAGCCCTTACCAAGTTATAAAATTTTTGTGACTATTAGCAACTTTCCTGATCTCTATTGGTACAACAGGTTAATATGAAAGATAAGCTTAGTATTTTACGAAATACTAATTATTATCATAAACATTTATTTGTGTTGTGACAATTTAAACCTTGTATCACATATTTTTATTCCTCATTTGCTCAGAAATTCTTTCGCCTCAAGCATTGCTGTACCATAAATTATTAAATTGAAATTGTTTTTATTACTACAAATTCAAAAATGTATCATGATAGATGATGGCTTAAGTTGCCGAGTACCAATCGGATGGTGAGGATATATGATATAGTGAACTAATTATGCACATTTATGTACTTACTTAGGAATTGAATACGAGGAAACCTACAAATTATGTTTCGGAATGTATTCTATAATATGTAATGACTGAATGCCGAATTAATTTCCCCGCTCATTATATCAGCGTGTCTCAAATCAGGTCGTATGTTCTTCATCTTATTGTTATTGAGTCAAATGTACACGTAGTAATTTAATTTGATTAGTAGCCATATTGGAACACTTCGTTTAAAATTTTACAACGTGTTAATTATTAACTAATTACTTTCGCAAATAAATTTAATGTATCTATACCTTCACTTGATCTGTGATAATATGCAGGTCTTTTAATATACATAAATCATCGTAAATAATAATTAAGGTTTAAAATTACTCCCAGAAAAGGTCCCTTCAAATTCATCACAGAGTTGTTAATGAAACTGCCATTGCACTGCTCAGCCTCAGGTTCTGGCCAACTCCTTTAAACACTGCAGTCGAAAAGATTCACATTCTCCGACTGTCCTGAAATTATTCGCATTTCCTCGGCAGCCACCTGCAAAACAATTGGAACTTGCATTCAATTTTATCTCTCTTAGCTACATAGTGTGCTCATCGATATATTTCGTGGCACCCACCGTATATAAATGGTTTGCACTGATCTTCATTCAAGTCATAGTAGTAGCGACGAAAGGCGGCCTTGCACACTCCCGTTTTAGCTGGTAAATGACAATCTGCTAAAGCTGAAGAATAAAAAGGAATGGAATAAATTTTTAAGAATACGAGTCAAGTCTCAGTGTAAATATCCAAGTTACTAACCAAAACCACTTTCCCGATCCGGGCGAACCAATTGACCGTTTACGGACTGTTCATTACTCATGAAAGCCAAAACAACAACAACTAAAAGTATAAGTCGCAATAGCGACAAAACTAAAGGCTTCATATTTAAGATCTCGTGATAAAATGAATTTTTATATAATTCAGAAAGATTTTGCGTGACCGTGATTACTAAAGTTAACACTTATATCCCGTATGTTTCAGACTAATGAAGTAAACGATGCAACGTACTTAAATTTATAGATTATTGATATCACTAACCAGTTACGGGATAATTAATATCAGTGGATAAATTCACATATAACATAATAATCTTGTTTTGTTGCAGATACGCCCAGTTAAAGGCAAACAGGTCGACAACCCGCTTATCATTGAACGATTATAATTGCTCAGACCGGTGACCTAGTAACCGAGGAATACACATTTTGCTACACGCATTATATGTTTGTTATACATGGAAATACATTCACACTCGCATTCATTCCTGGTAAAAAAGGCGAATGCATGAACGATTCACCAGTTGATGCCCATGATGATTAGAAAAATCCAACAAATTGCATCATTTTAATAAAAATAAACAGTGAGTCAGTGAGTCAGTGAGTTTTCAGATATGATTCATGCTAATTACACGGATTGCAAACTTGATGAATAATTAATGTTGATAAAAGCCACCATTTCCAGTCTTTTAACCTATGAATGTGTTCATTGATTATTGTACTTCAAACTCGGCTTGTCACACAGAGTTGTCTTAAATATGGGAAATAAAATCATAAGTGATAAGACAGCGTCACAATGTGTTTTCTGCCAGCACTTTGTATATGCAGGTAGCTGACATCGTGGTTATCTTAAAATTTGGTTCCCTTGGAAATTGTTAGGAAGACGAATTGCCAGTTTTATGATGCTACAATGTTGTACCAAGTGAAGAGGAAACTTTTAACAATCCTATAACTGGCACAATTACACGGTTGTGTAAGGAACACATTTCTTCATTCACAGTTTCTTATACCTGCAATATTGAATTTGTAACCTGATCTTATTTTTAGCCATTAATTAAAAAACGTTCACAGTAATGCCAGAGCTTGCATGGAATAAGCACTTTAAATACTTAAGTCATTAACAATACGGTAGCTGAATTGAAAATATTACCAAGGTATTACATGTGCAAGGGACGAAACGATAAATTATAGATACTGCACAGCGGAAAAGGCTATGAGTGACAGGAAATGGCAAGCGAAGGCAGAAATGAACAAACAAAGATGCCAGAGTAAGCCTATGGAACTGTATTGATCGACGGTATTACGTATTCTTTTCCGCGATTTCGAGAGGAGGAAAATCGCGCTAACGGTGGCGAAAGGTTAGTGGTCTAGCCAATGCGACAAGGTGCTGAATGAAGATAATTACTGAATTTCCCCAGTCGTCGAATATCGTGAGAAGCCATCTACGCACCAATGTAAAACAGAATGGTGAAGTTTTCACATTTGGGCGCTTAAGTACATTATTGCTATTCTACATCAACTAGTGCATAACGATACCATAAAATACTAATTTATATACTGTTGGAATTAACAGTTTCCACTTTTTCTAATTTCCCAATTTTACCAGGACACTGCCGCCAACTTATCCCAATAACTTTATCAAAGACATATAGTAGCAAATGTATGATAACATTTCAATTGCCTAATTGAATAAATCATTTTGAAACTCTTTCAGTCATTAGAGTAACATACGAATACCGCAAAATTCCTTTGATAAATATGGCTCGCATGCATATCCTGGCAGCACAAAAGTGGGTGCCCTCTATCATTTATTTATTTAGGAATGGGTCCTACTCACATCAAACGGAAAAATTTGTATTTATCGATTCGCATCTATCCCTTCGCCTAATACTCAAAATCTGATTCAGGTTTTGTAGTTGTTCAACCAACACATGTGTTTTGCTTTATTTTTCTGCTACTTGTAATGCATCAAGTTTTTCCTCCAATCTAATTCGCCGTTCTGTTTTAACCATTAATCTATTCTCAAGATCAGCCAATGTTTGAAGGATAGGCTCCTTTAATTCTCGGCAACGTTCACAATTTAAAACGTTTAGGATTCCACTTTGGTATCCAATGGCTACAATTGTGAATATTTTCAAACTTGCATTTAGTGTAAACTGTCTCAAATACAAAACAAGTCACACTCAATAGCATTGAGAAGCCCATGACGCATACAACGGCGAGAAGCTCATTGAAGTTTATGGCATCACTTTGAAATGGGCTTTTCGGTCTATTCCCACCCTCTTGGGTGTACCGTCTCTTATATTTCATGTAGCGATGAGACCACACATCCCACTGATTCCTCAATCCACTCTCGTGAATTTTTGAAAATGTCTAAATTAGCCCGTCTCTGTTGATCGTATAGACCTCGAAAAAGAATGTGCTCCGGGAAAAGATTTCAGGGATTGTAAAGCATTTGGCGGTAACGTTTTTGGCTAAGTTTTTCCTAATCCATTCTTTAAAATCGTATTTGCCGGCTTTGGTCTAAGAAGTTTTCTATTAACATATATTGTTCAATGAGTGGGATCTCTTGATAAGCTTTATGGAGCGGTTACAGGGAATTCGGATAAACGTGAGTTGATACTTTTGAGCAAACGGCTTGACTTTTTGCAATTGACTTTAATCCATTTATTCATGTTAATTCGTGCTAAATTATTATCTTTGACCTACGTAATTAGTAATGACTATATGTCTATATCTATAACTTGAATGGTACAGATCGTATTACTGGATCTCAAGAAACATACAAATGAAACTCTATAATGTAAAACGATAAGGTGGAGAGCGACACAAATTTTCTAGAAACGTTCTGTCACCTATTGAACATAGGTATGTTTCATTTATACTGCCAATTGCCCACCTGGTGGGCCACACCATCCACATGCCTATGTGCATTTCGCACGCAAAATCTCAATGCGTGTATTTTGTATTCTCATCGGATTCATCTTTTCAGCTGTCCAAGGCGACGTATACAATAAGTTGTTTCTGGAGTAACTCCAACATCTGATGTGCACGTAGGAGTTATTTGGAAGTGGCTTGTCGAATGGATTAATATTGCTAAACCTTGCTGAACCAAAATACGGTTTAGTCATGTTCCATACTTTTACAAATGTGGATAGTTTATGAAATGGAGAAAGTGCTGCATCAAGTCATGCTGTTACTGGCATTGGCTATCTTATTTTCGCTGCTCGGCCTCAGCTACTTTGAAATTTTCAAAACCGTTTCGATCGGTCCGTCATTTCACTCAAATCTACTATCTAAGTTCAATCCTCTTGTTCGGGCGGTCACCAATTATACCGATCGGCTTTACGGTTACGTGCGTTTCAGTCTCTTGCTAATTGTAGAACTGGTATACACATAACACTAACAAATCAATATTAATGTTGGAAATTAAGATGTTTGGATATCTCAATGTCCATGTGAATTTGTGGGTTTGTTTTCTTTAGGACATTAAGAATCAGCTTTTATCTTTGGACGTAAAAATTGAGCATAACTGGAAAGACAACAAATTGCACTGGGAGCCGAAGCAATACGGAGGTATCCGCCAAATAGGCTTATCGGCCGCGCGATTAGAAACCTGACATTGTTCTGTACAATGAAACCGCGGATTCTGAAATGTTTCGAAATGCTGATGAAGCGGCAGTGGTCAGTCATGAAGGAAGAGTCCAATGGACCACGCACACAATTCTCAAATCCTTCTGTCCGATATAGATTCAATACTATCCGTTTGACATACAGATCTGCGATGGCTACGTGGTCACCGAATGGTTTGATACGGGAATTATCCAAGTGTTAAATATAAAAACATTGTGGGCCATCGAGTAGTATGTCTTTTACGAATTTAGCCATTCCATTCTCCTGGGTGAAAATGCACTTTCCGGGAAATTGTTTCCTTTGCCCCCAAATTGCGATACGATAAATTGCGCAAATACATTTCGCATGCCCACTTTGTTGAAGCTCAAGAATACACGACGTCAATCCGCTTTATGCGCAGTAGTAATATTTAAATACGTAAGCCTATCTATTGATAAATTTTAGTAAATATTTTGCCGTGGTTGGGTCACTCTATCCGAGCAATATCTTACAATGTATACATATCTGTATTGACCAGGTATCCTTCTTTAGTTCCTCTGATACGGAAGTGTATAGTTCAATTTATATACAATATGCTTCCCAGAAACGAGCTCATCAATTTATTACCTACGTAGGAAGGGGCTTTCATCATCTTCTATAATTGAATATTAGACGAACTCATATTGCTTTTGGAGCATTCTCTTGTTGTCCTGGACTTTTCGTTTTACACATGCCGAGATATTGTTTCTTTCCTAGGTATACATACATGCTGAAACATGTTCTTTTGTATTAACACTATATGCTGTATGTACATTGAATAGTCTAACATATTATATGTTATTTGAAACACATTGCCATGGACAATTTTATGCTTCGCTTGCATCTCCATTAGTTTATATTACGCGTATATTTAATTTTATTTACACATACTTTTGTCGCAAGAGACAAACTGAAATAATAAACATAACTCTTCTCATACAATTCTTGTAATATAATTAACAACGTGATAGCTAAAGGTCCAAATGGTTGAGAACAGGGATATCACGAGCTTGGAATTTAAATTACAACCTGAAATGGTCACCCAAAGGAAATATGCGGGAATATGATTTACAAACGCCACATGACACACTAATTCCTTTCAAGCTTATTATTTCCATCAACGCAACTAATCCTGCCACAAATACGGTACTACAAAGCCCAAAAATAAGGCACGGTACCAGTTTCACCAAACTAATTTCGTCGTTTACAATGTATGCCTGGTTCGGACTTTTACGAACACTTAAAACTTTGGCTAGAAGCTTGTACCGCCACGTAGACCATGCATCCCATCTTCGTGCTAAGCCACTTTCCCACATTCTCCTCACCGAAATCTGCATCCAGTGACGATTAGCGGTGTGCATTTCGGTGAATGCGTAATCTATTTGTAATGGCTCTAGCAATGTAAGACAATGAGAATCACTATGGGACGTTCTATCATTAATAACTTTCTCAATCGCTTCCTTCTGCGACTCACAAAGAAGTTCCTGGAACGCCAGTACGTACTTGCCTTGAAGATACGGTGCACTTCGCCAAGCACTGGAGATTGATGAATTTACCGTAGCAAAACTGGTGCTGATGAATGGAGCAATGCTCGCCTTCCTATAGAACATGGGATAATCCTCCTCTATATCACGATCCCACTTATTGGGATCTGGACGAATTATCAGTTTGAATCCATCCGCAAACATTTTCTCTATTGATGAGTATGACTTTGGTGGTTTTGATGTTACAACTGAACTTGTGATTGAGTTTCCATAATGTTGGGAAATCATAAATCCAGAAACCGCCAACATGAGAAATAGAAACCGGCTTCTGTTCACATGGTGCAAGCGATCACAGGGAGACTGACCGATGAGGACAGATGCTGTAGACAATAAGTTGTTGAGAAACCCGATTGTGGACCTTGAGCAATATTTTGCGGTCCCAAGTGCAAGAAATGTCAGAGCGGCCCATACCTCCCATTGAAAAGGCCCAGTTATCCATATCTCCAACGTGTTTATCGGTGTAGCAGATTCACGTATGCAGTATAGAAACTGAGTACGAACTTCCGAATTGACGGCACTGCCGGTAAGGATTTTCCAATTGCCGACGACATCGCCATTGCTGAAAAATCCAGGGTTCAATTTAGCGGTGTCAATCCACTGCTGCTCATATAGATTATCGCTCTTATTTATATACCTTCTTGCGGATACTTGAGAGAAAGTTCTTATTGATATATTGTGGACACTTTGTAGTGTCGCCCCAGACATTATTCCAAATCCGCAAACAAAGGAATGCCACTTTTTATACCACTTGCCCAAACATATTTGTAGATCTTCGTTCTCAAGGTGATGATTCCTAAAGACGGAATAGAATTGGGTGAAAAGAATTGCATTTATGGTTTCTGTATAGCCCACTCGATACAAATGCTTATGCAGAGCTAATGGATGTAGTAGCAGCGATGTGGACACGAGATTAGATGTAAGTTCCGACGTGACATAACTTTTGCAGCAAATTTTGACATTGGGCTTCGGATTTCTTATGAAAATAATGACCTTTGGTGCTGGGGCTACTATCAATCCAACGTACATGAACCACCTGTACTTGAGAGGGAAAGGATGGTGCTGCCGGTGTAAGAATATGAATGTCGTTGTTGGAAACATGGAGTACTGGGCAAAGAAGTTTGTCATATTCAAATCGTCCGACATTGATGTTGAGGAGAGAACAATATGGAATGGCTGCCGATATCTGTATGCAAAATTGTATTCAAGCGCTTCTCCAGATAGATTTGAAAATGTAAGGCTCGCGACGCGATCAGCAAATGGTTCTATGCACGAGTTATCCAGAGTGTTAAACATTAAAAGATAATGTGTGCTAGCGAATCGTATCTCCTCTCTGAACTCAACCAGGCCATTCTCATGGGTAAAAATACAAGTTTCCGTAAATGTACTTGCTTTAGATGCTTCCAACAACATGGAAAGCTGTGTAAATAACTGTAACTTAAACATTTTGTTTAATATTAAAAATAAATACGTCTATCGTTAGCTGAAACTTTGTGCGCACTGGAAGCTTATTCTATACGTAAGCGTGACGATGCTTTAGCTCATGGCCATATTTTTTCAAAATTATTTCCTGATATCCATGTCATATCTTGTAATAAATGATCCAGTGTAAACTGGTTTCAGTTCAAACGTAGTTAACTCACACGTGCCATGATGGAGTTATGTATCGGCAACTGCCTGGTTTCATCACAACTGATAATGGAATATTCGATGAGCGCAAATTGTTTTTGAGTGGATTTCATCGTTATGACGACTTGTTTATCATTTTATAGTGCCGAAGTTTTGTTGTATTGTTTAGAATACATGCTAGTATATGCATGTTGTTTTAACATTTGCTTTGTGTAATGTAAGTTACAAATGCTATTCGTTGAAATTAATACAATACATTAACTAGACCCATCATATGTTTCGATATACATGTGCCCTATATACGCATAAGTGTGAATCATTTTAAAGAGATACAGTTGGTAGTATTGATGAATTAAGAAGCAAACTAGTTTGATTGTTTGTTCTTTGGGTATGTACTAGTAAAGCTTATAGGAAAGCGAATTACTTGATTTCACAGAATGAATACAATTGGATACATGGTTGACATCTATCTATTATGACCTACACAGTTAGGCTCCTTTCATGTTACACCAGAATACCCTTTTCGTGAAATGTTAAACCATTCCAAATTCCCAACTATGGGTCACAGCACACTTCAATGTAACTTCTAATCCTTTAGAAAGCAACACCTTGTCACACAGTTTTGTAGCATATCCTTCTAATTTACTGATTGTTCCCAAAAATATTAATCAAAATGTGGCTTATTGTAAAAACTTAATTTATGTTGTTTTTGTACAATTTGCGACATTGATTAAATTCTAAGCTAATCAGTCGTCTCCACCTATAAGATGCTCCTAACGATTATTATCGCATGCTTCCAATTAGCGAATTGAGATACGTGTAAGCTAATTCCCATCTTTTCAGCTACCATAAATAACTGTATTAAGCACGTCATGGCGCAGCTTCTAACAATTGCGACAAACTCCCACCAGCACGCGAATGAACTTTTGGAACTCTTTATTATCGCTCCATTTTGCGCCTCCTTCACAAGGAGAAATACACTTGCGAGGTACAGAGTAAAAACAACAGAAAGTACGCCAAGCAGCCCGCCAAGTCTTATTTGATCAGAATTTCGGGACCGTGAACTTTGTTGGATGCCACATGATCGCAATGGTCGTGGTAAAATGCTTGTGAAATGATGGAAAGCATCCCATATTACTGGTAATCCACTTTGTTGAATTCGGAAATAACTCTGAAACAACCAGTACCGGTTTACAGTGTGAATTTCTGCAAATAGATTATATTTTGTAAATGGTTCGTCGTGCAGTGCAAAACATTGCAAAATCTTTCCCACATATTGAAAGAAAGAAATTTCATATTGGGCAAAATTGCAATTTAATTTTAACAGGAATGGTTGCAATACGAGCTCAATTGGACTCATTTTAGAATGTAGGACGTTGCTTTGTGCCGTAGAAGATTTCAACATGTTGAGTATAAAAATGACACCAACGGCACAGGAGAGTTTGATACATTTTGATATTAAGAAATTAATGATATCTATGCAGAACGGTGGGTTGTCTCACTAAACTGCACCTAATATCTCAAAAGGACTTAATTCAGGGTTGTAATACTTGTAACGTTATCACAGTTGACTATTGAGAAGCAGAGTGTTTCCAAGTTTTTCAAAATGCTCTAATTTTCTGAGATGGACTAATTTTACCTAGATCCATTTATCTCGACTTAAGCGTCCGCAATGCCAGCAGCTCCTCTGACGTGTATACGATGGTCATTTGAATTTTCTATTATCCACGAGCATTAAATATAAACTAGAATGTTTTCGTTTATCCGTTTCATAAGCATTGCTTCACAATTGACCAATACCGAAGGAAGTAGCGAATCTAACATGTTATTTATACGATCGGGTGGTATAAGATAGCTTTGTGGCATCAAACTTAAATTTACTACAATGTGGACTACATTGATTAAATACTTCACTTTCCACTTCAATTCTGTTAACACTAGGACGCATTCTATCAATTGAGGAGTCGGAATTATTAACTTCCCATTTTAGGATGATGCCGGTGATTCTGAATTTTTGTTTACCATAATGTTGTCGTTTGTCTGCAAATAACTGTAGAGTAAACGGATAATTTCGTTACTGAATATTGTTTTGTTCTCAATTTAAATTTATCTGTTCTAAACAAGGCAGCCAAACTATCCGTGCTTGATTTGCTTATTTTGTACAAGACAACTTTTACTGGTTCTTAAACAAAAAATGAGGGTTCCATATCTGGAATAAGAGTAAGATAAATCATAAAAAAACTTATTTACCAATTTTAAACCCGCCAGTTCGTGATTGTAGGGGTCGCTCCTTCTTATTGCAGATTTAAGAAAAAATGAAAATTAGGGAAATATTAATTGATTATAGAAATGGAAGAGTATGAAGCGAAAATTCACTGATTATTATTTTAGACTTTCGCTTTATCACAAACGACGAAACGTATTAATGTTTTACTTATATCACCAAATGTCTTAGTTTTTCATAGAAATGCGCAACAAGAACCCGTTTAGTCGTCCATTGAACTGCTTTTTATGTTTTCGTCGAATATTGGTCTTGAAAGATAACCGTAGTTAATTACAATTTGTTTTCCGATGTTCGTTTTATTTCTGAGCCGGAATAGCATTATTAATCGTTTGAGAAATTCCAGTCGACTATTTTATACATGCTAAAAATAATATTTCCTTGCTTACATTGAATTCTGTCTGATTTATGACGACACGGGGTATTCAATTGATGATCAAGCTTGTCCTGCTACATTTTTGCGTACACTTTTACAGTAAACTACTTTTGCATTTGTTGAATATGACTACTATAGCCATTACATCAGTTTATTAAGTAGTTAAAAATCAGACGTCAGACAGCGTATCTTCAACAATTCTACTCTCTCCAATACATATTTGGCGACTTCATTGGACCTCCGGTAGCTAATGCATTCCCGTAGTAATATTTTACAGTACCGGCACGGCATTCATACTATATGCGGAAAGTGTGAAAATTCCAAGAAATATTCAAGAATACGAAAACTTACATAAAATTAGTACGCAAAATTTATTTCCGTTAAATGAAGTGAAAGAATTTTGAAGAAAGAATATGCGTAATAGTGTGTTAATTAAGACACTCCTAACCTGTTACAAGTTTCAAAGGATTATCTTGAGCTGTAAAATGAATATCCTGCATCAGTAATGAAAAATCCCTGTTAACCATTCAGCTTCTTTGCGGTAATGGGAAATGGCAGCGAGAGATGATATTCTTCCTGATTCTTATCGATACAACTTGTCGCATATATTTATAGATTGAATTATAGCAATTAACTAATTCGATGGTATTAATGATGAAACGGAATATTTCATTCTATTGATGGAATTTGACGTACATTGAATAATACTCAAATAAAGACAGTTACTGATGTAATTTTGAAATGAGAAATATGTAAAACCGTCTGATAAAATGCAAACAAATACATACGAAGCAATGTGATGTGTACACCTTTATTTGCTGGAATACCATCTCAAGCATTTTAAAATATAAGGAAATGTTCGTGCTAAAAAGTAAAAATAAATAAATAATTATTATAACCAAATATTTCGAAATCGAAGGAGGATATTTAATGTCTCCTTGTACGTGATTGACGATGCTTTTATGGGTAAGAAAAATTAGTCGTGGATTACGCTGAATATTTCGCCATCGAGTGCGAAACGAAAGCTGTACGGTTGTGACGCCGCAAAGCCAGTAATTCGGGCAAGATTCAGTATTTAATTGTAAACAGATAATCGAGATCAAGTTCCACGTAAGGGTTTGGCGAGTTTTTATAAGTATGTGGACTATGCTATATGGACGCGAATAGATTATAAAGGACAGCAGGGATTGCCTCAATCGGAAGTAAACATAATATTCGATGATCCACTATTCAATAAAGTGTGTGTGTTATTGCATGTGCAATTACATGCACATTTGTGCCCAACGGTTGGGCCCCAACCCAAACAGTAGAAAACACATTTCAATAGTATTTGGACGATCCATCCAGCCCCATGCAATCCCCATTTAGATGCGTTGTCCACCAAACTTTCACTTTTTGTGACGTCATCCGGCTCATCGCACAGGATGCTTTGCTATGTAAAGCTTATGGGCGATATCAGGATTTTATGTTCTTTTTATCATATTTCAAAACTTTGCGCGATGACACCCAACTTTCTTGGGTGGAAAATATAGCAAAGTTAATGGAAATTATTTTAGCATCAATAACTTTCCGTTTCGTTTTCAGATCGTTTAAGAAAAATATTTTAAACTTTATGCGTTTTAAATCCATATAAAGTAAATGGGGAATGCCGAAAATTTGAGTTGTCAAAACGCCAAATGTGAATCCACTGAACCATTGGGCATTTTTCTAGCTGAAATCGAGTGTGCAGGAGTACGTCAGTCAGTTTTGTTTACATTCAGCTTTCACTCACGTTCTGCGTCTCCCTTTTATATTCTTTCCTCCCTGCGATCTATCTACATATTGGAAGAACTTTCCGTTGCTAATGCATTTGATGAATGGCGTCGCGAATGTAAAAACTGTATTCAATTCTGACAATATGTTGGGCGCTTTAAATTTTGAAAAGGCTAAAAATAGTTTTAATAGCATTGCTCCCGAAACGCAAATTTGCAAAACGAAATTTTTAAAAGATTGATAAACTTGATTTAAATCACTGACCATAATCAATGTGGCAATTCATATTCCATCAAACTTGCGCGCGATAACTACATGTAACTCGTAATAAAGTCAAAACGCGATCTATCTAGAATAAATTTGGATTTATAAACAACATGACAGACGGTAATGACGCATATGCGAAACCGGTTTAAAAGATCCTATTTTCATTACTGCCCAATTGAAAATATATCTTGCATGTAATGAAACTAGCAGTAACATTTATCTCGAGTGTCCAGAACTCTTTGTTGGTTTAATGTTGAGTAACTCTACGGAACCGTAACCCCCAAAAACTTGACCTTTTCAAATCCCAGTTTTTGTTATATTTCCAAGAAGTACATCTCAAATATAGTATAAATCCGCCGTTTCAACCCGCGTAACCATCAGCGGTGAGAGAGAGTGGCAGGTGAATATACGGGTCGCTAAAATCACAAAAATTAGAACATTTGTAACGATATCTTTGGAACGGTTTATCCGAGGGAGCTGAAATTTGGCACGCATATTTGCATCAATAAACTAATCCCGAAACTCAGCTTTTAGGTTTTTAGCCGAAAGTATACGTGAATTAAAAAATAATATCTCCCATTTTTTGACCCCTCAAATTTTTAATGGTTAGGTATGCATAGGCCTATGTGACATTTTTGCAATTTATATTCTGTACCAAGTACAACTTTTTTCCCTCTATTCAGTGCAAAAGACCGCTTGTTAATCCGTCTATGCGTTATGGAGATATCCATTCACAAACATAACTAGTTAGGGCATTACTCGGAAATTTTCAATGAAAATGCCCGCATTAACGTTACATAGGTATCATTCCCGGAAAACAATTATGCAGCATTAAGCTAATGACCTAGGCATATGGTGTGCAAAAGTTGGACCAAAGACATACATGTGTGTAAATCTGGTCGCTGCTTGTATCACGTAACTCCGTATTACCGAAAATCGCCCCAAAAAATACAAACGCCCATAACTTTTGATAACAGCGGGAAATTGGAAATCTGAAAAACCCCATTTTAGAGCTTTCCACCAGCTTAAAATCAAGCGCTGAACGGTCGAATTTGGTCGACAATATTTTACACAGCAGCCTTGTGAAGTTACCTGTTCCAGCATTTTCGGTCCAACCCACTTTCCCTGAAAATTTGAAAAAAGTGCAATTATGGGTTTATTCCGGCAGAAATAGATTTTTATGTACAAATTTATTGCTTAGCGTTGTAGGTATATGAGTATCCATGCCATGTATGACATGTTTGTATCATGTGTATATGCATGACCCTTCTCGCTCTAATATCGAATTCCTACATAGATTTCGTTGGCCCCTCAAGTATATTGTCATCCATTTCCCTCAGAACATGTTTTACTTCAATATACGAACATTTCTAAAACGTGTTTTGCATTCATACGCATTTTGAAATTGTTTCGGTTAAAATTGAGAAACCGCAAAATGCTGGAACAGGTAACTTCACAAGGCTGCTGTGTAAAATATTGTCGACCAAATTCGACCGTTCAGCGCTTGATTTAAAGCTAGTGGAAAGCTCTAAAATGGGGTTTTTCAGATTTCCAATTTCCCGCTGTTATCAAAAGCTATGGGTGTTTGTATTTTTTGGGGCGATTTTCGGTAATACTGAGTTACGTGATACAAGCAGCTACCAGATTTACACACATGTATGTCTTTGGTCCAACTCTTGCACACAGTATGCCTAGGTCATTAGCTTAATGCTGCATAATTGTTTTCCGGGAATGATACCTATTTAACGTTAATGCGGGCATTTTCATTGAAAATTTCCGAGTAATGCCCTAACTAGTTATGTTTGTGAATGGATATCTCCATAACGCATAGACGGATTAACAAGCGGTCTTTTGCACTGAATAGAGGGAAAAAAGTTGTACTTGGTACAGAATATAAATTGCAAAAATGTCACATAGGCCTATGCATACCTAACCATTAAAAATGTGAGGGGTCAAAAAATGGGAGATATTATTTTTTAATTCACGTATACTTTCGGCTAAAAACCTAAAAGCTGAGTTTCGGGATTAGTTTATTGATGCAAATATGCGTGCCAAATTTCAGCTCCCTCGGATAAACCGTTCCAAAGATATCGTTACAAATGTTCTAATTTTTGTGATTTTAGCGACCCGTATATTCACCTGCCACTCTCTCTCACCGCTGATGGTTACGCGGGTTGAAACGGCGGATTTATACTATATTTGAGATGTACTTCTTGGAAATATAACAAAAACTGGGATTTGAAAAGGTCAAGTTTTTGGGGGTTACGGTTCCGTAGAGTTACTCGTTTTGTTATCCGATTGAAGACGAGATGAAATTGATGAAACTAAACGAGATTGTTGAAATGGTTCATTGACTTCAATTTGAGCTGTTGATCGCATAAATGGGATGGATAATCTCAGCGGAGAAGCAATTTTCTGAGCTCCGAAATTTCCGTTTATCAACAGGTAGGATGGTGGCGGCCGACTATACAGAGTCCTACATCCATGTTGATGTCCTTTAAATTAATAAAGTTATTTCTAATTTGCTCTTAACTCGGCAACTTTAACACAATATAGAGCAGTCTATGAAATAAACCTAATTTTCTAATATAACAAGTCAACAGTGAAACGCACTGGCCTGGCGTTGAAGTCAAATACTACTTAAACACGGAAAACGACCGCTGCCACAAACAAGTAAAGTTCCAGGCAAATATTCTAACCGCCTTTATTATTAATATAGCTAAGTAATTCCTTCCTGCAAGGCGTTCGCGGTTCTGAATGGCTGAATGAAGTACACAGATAGATCAATCAATTAAACAATGCATTACCATTTTGATCCGTCAATCATGTTCATCGTCGTTCACAGTCATTTGTTGAGAAAGTTTCCAATTCTCAATTTCCAGCGAACCAAATATATTTTTTTTGGTAAATTAATGATTACGACGGGATTATAAGTAGAACTATTTATTTTTACACCAAGCTTTCGAGTCCAACTGTACTCTTCATCAGGGCGAACAGCAAAAAATAATAATTTGTTTGCAAAGAATATTTGTAAATATCTATTTTATGAATGATAAAAAGTTTTGCTAGTAATTCAATTAATTGCTAGGAATCTCATTGTTGTTGAATATGAGCTGCTATGGTGGTTTTAATCTTCGTTTCTCCAAATGCGTTTTAAATTTTTTTCCTAGGATGTGAGTCCAGCCAGGTTTTGGAATGAAACCGCTATTCTTATTCATGTTATCTTGATTGTGTTGAATATAAAGCCCTTCCTTCACTTTTCGTCTGATCGTATTTGGTTCTCTCTCAATTATAACAATGTTCTTGGGGTCAACAACGTGTCCTGTAGACCATGCATGATCAGCTACCGCAGATAAGTTGATGTTTCCATTCCTGACATGATACATATGTTGTGCTCCTCGTTTTTCTATGCCCTGCGTATAGATTCACCAATATAGGTTTTTGAGCAAGTTTCAGTCTCATTGCCACTACACGGAAAGCAGTGTAATATTTTTTTTCAAATCACAGTTTTGAAGCATTTCATTTATGTATATTTTCTGTGCTTTGCATCAATAAATTTTAACTGTACTTATTAAAGCTAATAAATTGTACTCTGGCACGTTAGAAATATCTTGATGATAGCATATTCTGATTGTAACACGAATGCAAAATATTTGCAAAATATTTTAAACAGTGCTGGGAACACATTTTTACGGTAATGTAGTACCGACACTGTGTTACTGAACTAAACTGTCATTCTGTCAGTATGCAACATTATTTAGAATGACTACAGATATGTAAGTATAATCTAATACATTTCTGTATTAGACTCCTATTTCTTTGACTCCAGTTACGAGACATTACATCAGTAAAATTAAATACGTTAAATATGAATGTATTGTACGAGGAAGCAGCTATATATTTAACCCGTTAATGGCAACGTGGCCGAATGATGCATATCAAATTTAATGGCGGCGAGATGTTGTATTGTGTACCGAAATTCCAAATATGTATACTCATGAAATATTAATATCCGTTTATTGCCAAATATTCTCCACACTTCGTCACTCCATAGTTTGTGTGTGTTGAGTCGTGATTTTGTACGTAATATACACTAAAGCATCACGGAAACAGCTTAGGGCCAACTTTGGGATGGCCTTGTAGGGGTAATGAACTTGTTATTGAACGGCACAAAATATAATTCTGAGCTCTGTACTGATTTTGCAAACAACTAGGTGGACTCGTACTCCTCTAGATAAGCGTGTGGTAAATAATTGAAAGTTTACTACTTGTAATAACAAGGGTCATTATGTTCCTATCGATGAAATGTTATGAACTGAAGGAACGGCATGCACTTACTACACTTTTTGGGTGCTATATGGGTCAATCACGTGCATCTATACGCATCGGTGATTTGGAAAATCGAGTCTTTTCAACAAAAGCATCACTTGGGAAGACTGTAATCTACTACAGCTATTACATAATAGCTGAACCAATATATATATGCGCATCATGCAAGCCAACAATAACTGTAATAATAAAATAAAACTCATAAAATTCTTATAATTGCAAGGAGCACTGATCTTTTGTCTTCAAGATGACCTTTAACAACAAAGGTCGATAGTTTCTACTGTACGGCTCCCAACAAACATTTTAGGTGAATGAGTAACTTTCACGACGCACTCGCGCCACCGGCAGTATCGATACCGTTGATAGAGCTTCGGTGAGGCAGTTGTAGTAGCGTAATACATACTATGACAATATGAACTGCAGAAATATTTATTGGGGTCAAGTGAACGGATAAGTGGTTTTTTGGTCCTACGGAGAAAATTGTAAAACCTAGATCTTCTGGCATCGTGGCTCCAAGCTAAGTCAATGTTCTCCCCATTTGGACGTACCACGAGTAGTGTGCCGCAAGAGATTAAATTAGAATGATAATGCTGGGCTGGCATCCAAAAATTGTCATATAATTAAAATCCAATTAGTATCTGCACCAGGCTGCAAATGCACGACCTGACGATTTTCAAATTTAAAGGTGTAAAGAGAAATAAGCATTGAAATTGAAAGCGAACAATTATCCAACTAACTATTTAAATGCCATATAGCATGATTGGATGATCCGAACGATCAGTTAACAGTAACCTAAGACATCATTCACAGCTAATTACATAGTAAAAAATGAAATAGTGTCCAGCACTCTTGATCCTTGTCTGCTTTTTCATTCAATATTGTTATTTACAATTTAAGAAGTTTAAGTAGTGCATACTGCCATTCCAATCGGATCTCGGTAATTGCCTATGACGGCGTCATTCGTAAGAGTCTTGGTCGCGCAAACATAAATAGGAAACGAAGATTCTGTCTTGCTTCCGTGGTTGATTGTTATAATAAGAGATTTTCATAATGTTTGCTCTACTTATCTCAGGAAAATGGTAATCACATTTGAAGTATGAAATATATAATATTTGACTTAATGTTTCAAAATGCTGTAAACACTACGAGAAGAATAGGGTCCTATTCAAAAACCAAAATATGAATGTTCACCACCGTCCGGTATATATGCTTGCAAATGGACAATATTTGAACTAAAAGATATTATTGCGCCAGTTGAGGTAGATCAATGGGCAAAGCATTTACAAACATCTTTACACTTTCCTGATGTTATACTTGATGATTGATAACTTCCAAATATTAAAAATCTGAAAGCATGTACAACATCTCCGCGGTTCTGAGAATTTACTGTTAAAGATTATACCCAAGGTGATATGTTAAATCATGAGGTTGTATTTACTAATGTATAAAGCTGTTTGTTCTGTAGCACTATAATTCCAAAATAAACGAAAAGGAAAGAAGCACTTAAAATATAATTACATCGAATTACTGTAAAGTCGAGAAAAGTGAAGTAAAATGTGTTTTCAAAAATCCAAAAATACCATCCTAGTTTTTGAGTTGTAGATTCAGAATTGCTATTGATGTTAACAATCAGTTGCAAATTGTCAATTTATGCACCTCTAGAGATGCTTGGCAATTAACAGTTCCATGTTAGCCTCTACCTGGAAGATCGAAAATTTTAGGGGGGTCAATAAGTTTTAAATTTACAGCGTATTTACGCTCACAACTGACGAAAGTACAACATGACATTTAATGTTCTTCTCTTTGCAATATGTTCATTTTTTCTGATCATTGGACAATACTGCTAAAAATTTGGGAATACAAATTCCATATTCGTGAAAATACATTTCAATAAAAATTTATCCTAGCTACGGCATTCAAGTAAAATGATTTCGTACCTTCAGTGTCACGTTATGTAGTTCCCTTTTACATGCTTCCTTATATTAATATTTTAATAAAGTGATTTTAGTGAAGTTTGCTCCTTTCACTAAAATTACCAGCGCACATGATGTCACCGTTTCCACTATTGTAAATTGAACGTTCCAATTAACCAAATATTACTTTTGTTTAGCTAATGTTGAATATATTGTTTAGATGGCTTAAAAATATATCTACATTATATTACGATAGGCGGAGTGCTACATTGAATAATCCATCGGTCGATTTTTTTGCTAGCATCGTAATGCCAGCAATGTAATTATACTTGATACAATTTAATTTAAATTTGTCCTGTACATGCTTGAAACGACGTTCTGATGACTAACAACTTTAAGATCACCACAACAAACATGTTGTTTATTAAACAAACTCCATTCTGCAATAACCAGTTTCAGGAACATGGCAATATGCAAATGGCCTAAAAGCAAATATAAGAGCAAGAGAACTTTCAAGAGCTTTATGATATTAGAATATTGTTATGGCTGGCACGCACGCACGCTGGCACGATTGTCAATACCGCAGCGAGACTCCCTACGATACTATGTACTAACGTTCGAAGTTCGTCACGCTTTCTACGTTCAACTCCATAAGTGCTTACGCGATGAATTCAAACTCACCAGGGCAGACAACTTGAGCACAAACAACAGCATTCTAGAGCTGTTTACGCAGTTCTCCAATCCAACCTCCACGTTCATTAGGTCCATTGTTGGGAACCACTTGGGATTACACACCAAACATCCTGGGGCAAATGCGGTCGCCGGACCAGAAAACATAAACGTGTCACCAGGCCGGGCAAAGATTCCATTGAAGATTCAAAGTCATGACGGAAAGATGATCCGGATCCTAGCGTACTCGGACTGGACAGTAGAAAAGCTTAAGAAGGAGTTTATTAATTGTAATGGCCAACGGGATGATACTGGACCCATTTTGCTCCATTATAACAAACAGGTGTTTAACGACCAAGACTTGCTAAGTTTATACAACCTTGCGCCAGGTAATGATATACTAGTGCATTAGATTTTGCATGCGCTGCCAGTCCACTGTGTAACGCCGCACTTTATTTTGTCTTTGTAGATTCTGTAATTCAAGTAAATTCCATTAGGACAAATGGCACCGCTGAGGAAAACGATGGATGTGTGCTGATTGCCAATTGCGTTGCACGGGAAAATGGAACCGAGGTTAAAACAGGTAGGATATAACTTTTGGTTAGCTTCCAAATAACCCGTGTCACTATTGCTCTGCTTCTACTGTTCATAGCTGAAGATGTCAACGAAGGAGATATAATTTTGGCTCGGACTGAAATTTAATACAATGACATTGGAAAGCGATGATGATCATAGACATATTTCGACTTCAGAAAAAGCATCTTCCCTTGGGTTCATCGGGAATTCAGATTGAGCATGTTGCGGGGCTAGATGTGGAATGTGGTACGTGCAAGGGTCAAAAATGTTTATTCATTCCACTTGATCACGTTGGACATTCCAAAAATTATTTATTTGAAGTAGAGTAGTCGCATATTCACCAGCGCTTAATAAACCTGTAGTCAAATGTTCATACGTTCTATATGTTATCAAGCTAAATAAAATGTTACGAATAAACATCCTTACATTTTACGTATCCGCACCTCCATTTGACACTGATTTGCGTCAGGGCCATTTGATAAAAATGAATTTTTCAAGTGTGTTCGCTTCACCGATAAGACCAAATAAACAATTATTTAGTTTTGTCATATATTGCCGATATTGGGTAAAGGGTGACCATTTGAACTGACTGCAGGCGTGAAGAACAGATAACAGCATTTATGTAAACATAACATAGTGTATTAATGCAGCAGACGTTATCAAAAAATATCGAAATGATTATTCAACACAACGTATGTACCATATTCAAAATTCCACCAGCACAAGTGCATGTTTGTTTCTAACATCATCCCTGTGATATTTCTCTTACAGGAAGAAATGAGAAAATTTTACTCGCAATGATATTATTTGCAGTCGTGCAGATATCAAAATAAATCCACATTCACTTGTTCTTCAACAGATTATACGTTCTGTACAAGTGTGAGTCAGGTTACACAAAAATTAAATGCTGTTTTAGTATATTATAAACAATCAGCTATAGAAATAGTTTAGCATTTAGAACTATTTTTTCTTATAATTCATTTAGAAGAAAGCAGATGTTGGGCAAAGAAATAATTCATCAACGCGTTATAGCAAGGCCAGTCGATTTAATTTACCTTCCAAAATCAAATGATTTACAGTTTTCCCGGTTCGGATTTTCTTCACTTGATGTTTAACATGCTCTGGACTCTGAATAAACACAGTAATGACATCCTCCTTAAACCAATGACAAAATGTCATTGAGGGTACCAGTCCACAAATTAATTATTATTGCGATTATTGAAGTAACTGATACATATAGATATGATTTTATTCCTGGATGAGTGAATTTGACTTTGGACGGATCCCAAGTTCATTTAAAGAATAATTAATAAAGCTAAAGAGACCCAATGTAACACTAAACTTGAAAACACTCGTAAGTGAAATCTTTCTGTTTGAAGCATTCACTAATTAACTCTTTACAAAATCGTGTGGAAATAAAATAGACGTACTGGTCGGCAATATTATTTTATTCCTCAATTCAGTATCTACTTGGTGACAAGCAATTCACTGCGCCAACAAACGTGTGTCACCGTAAATGAGATTGAATAAATGTCGGGCAAGTTTAGCTATAACTAGCTTAGTATCTCAACACAATGAAAATATTTTTCCCATTCAGAAAATTTGGCAGGACACATTTTGTAACTGCTTCCAGATCCATTTGTAATATTTGACGTGGAAACTACAACTAACGGAAGTTTAATTTTTAGATCATCAAAACAAACAAGCAAACAAGTAACCAATTCCATTTAACATCAAGTCATCGTTAATATTTATGCATTCTTCTGATGAACCAGCTAAGGATCAAACTTTCTATGCCCAATTACAAATACCATCAATCTAACTGGTAAGTAATTTACATTCCACTGTAAATATTTGTAGTCTCCTGCCTCCATTAAATTATAAACAAATTATTTTATTCATAGATTTTCAGCGCACTGATAAATGTACAATTTTATTGCGTAAGGAAAATGGGAGCGCAGTAATTCCAGTGCGTTAATATTAGGATGGGTGTGTTATCTGTTGTTGCCGTATAAAGTTATCGGAATATTAGCACCGAAATTGCATTAATGGGTTCTCAAGGTTTAGCAGGTTCAAAATCTTTGTTTTGATTTTTTTTGTACTGAAAATGAGAGCTGAGAGTAGGTGACATAATTTAATCAAGGATTAGAAATAATAATAGCATATATATGTTGAGACTAAAACAATCGAATAAGTTGGTTACTTCGATAGTTGTTTACTCAAAAATTCACATGAAATTATGTGTATAGGGAAGTTGAACAAAATATAAACCACTTGCAATTTCTAGGCCGTCGCTTTGAGCAGGAATTCATCAAAATGTGCCAAATCACATTTTCAAATTAAATACAATCTTTGTCAATCCAATCAAGATAAAAACGCTCTCTAGCGCTGAGTTATTGATAACATATCATCTTGAATTTCCTTCAGTGTATTGCATTCATTTTCATGGCGTCATTAGATGATAATCCTTTGACGGATTCTATAAAATAGGGTCCAAAAATATGGAGCCCATAATTCAGCAGTTTACTAAAAATAGCAATGCTCGCAATGTTTTCTTGTAGTACAAACATTTTGAGTTAGAAATAAACATTAAATTAAGCTAATAAAACTTAGCAATCGAATTGGTGCAAAATGAAATACAATTAAACCTGAATCATCATGTATTTTGCAGCTTACGAAACCTCTTCTTTAACGTCGTTATGTTGCTCCAAACGCTTGTGATCATTATTGATGTATCCAGGTCGTTTTGTTGGTTGCTACGCTTGTCGTTGAATGGGTATGTTGTGGTAATGTTGTTGCAGATGAATTGTTAAGGGTATTGGTATCACTTACTTTGATTTGCGACTTATGCTCATATTGACGCCATTACGCCAAATTACCTCTTCTATCAATTGTTGCAAGTCACATGTTGGGATATTTGGTTGGGATTTTAAGTGAAAGTTATACTCTATCCGTCGAAGTAAACAATAGTAATATTAATTGAAAACCAATTAGGTTTTTCCATGTCCTGAAATGTTCTGTTTATCATTTGTTATTACCTTCCTGCAGCGTTTAATGATTCTCCCACACTCCTGAATCTTTGTTTGCAACCTTGCAGCTACCGTGACAGTTATTATAGATAAGAAGCTGTAACAAGTTTTCACTGAAATTGGGGGCCCTAATGCACACATTGATGTATCCTTATTTATTACCTACCTACAAAATACGTTCAGTTTTATACAGATCTTCACAAGAATTGAATGTCCTTAAAAATGAAGCTAGTGCCCATTCGGTTGTATTTTTTCAAAATCCACAACAAATATTCCGCAACATGGGCGCCATTTTTGAAAATCATTGACGGTCAGTCGTTTTACAACTTGCAGATTCAACACCAACTCCTACTGATATTAGAAAAGCAAAATGGTTGCACTTGTCGATTTCCAGATCATATTTTTTTGCACATCTAATGTATTTCGATGAACTGTAACTGAAGTTATTGGATATAACTTTAAAAACATGCATTGTCAAGGAGTGTGCATTTGACGCTGCACCATAAAAGGTTAATCCCATAACGGCAATAATTAGTACTAGGTGGCATATTAACGAAGGGTTGGTGCGGACTAAAAATACAAAACTGATTACTATTGCAAAAGCGTATTCAAAGCTTAATTAATAATATTGTTTTTCTTTGTATTAGTGGATTACATCACTTGCTAGGTCACCCATAATTAACGATCCATGCATAATTGTCAGTGCAAATAATTATTACGCAGGTTGCATTCATTACTAAAGTTTTAGTTCGACAATAAAAAATTAACATACATAAAAACTTGCTATTTATAATGCACGTTAACAGTCTACTACATCGTGTACATTTGATTTGTTTTTGTGGAAAGGACACAGGATATTTTCCTTTGTAAGCTAAATTACGGTACTCTATGTTTAGCGAAAGGCATATTGCATTAAATACCGATGGAAAACTGCATCTACGAACACAAGACCTCAAATGAATTAAATAAGTTCAATTCAAAAGATTGATAAACCTTGCAACATAACAAGGCTTACAAAATTAAACATCAATCCCCTCTTCACGACCAAGTGGTCCTTCATCGGACTAAATCTGTGGTTTCAACTTCTTATCTTCCTGTGTGTTCTTACCTTGTTACAAGTAAGGACCAGCGAATACGAAGTAATTAAACCCATCTCATGTAACTACATCATAAATTTCCAGGAGTGTAAATTCGTCTACAAAGGATTCTTTGATTCACTTTAACAATAATAACCATTTGTCGAAAGCAATTAGTTTTAACGCCACCGTATGGAATTATTGCCTCTTTGGACCCTTTTAACTTACAGGTTCTAGTGCGGTAATTTATTTTGTGATTGATTGTTACGTGGTGACTGCGATTATACGACCTTATCATAAGGTCCTTATGATTCTATTTTACAGGGGTTAAGTATGACAACTTTAGGAAATGTGGTTTGCGGCACTTGCTTTCTCGTCAACAATATTGAAGGTTCTAAAAATATTATCATGATTTCTGTTGATCGTCATTCAATTTTGAAATTAACTTCTCCATTTAACGACCAACGAACCTTATAGTTATTGATTGAATCCAGTACTACAACTGTAGTAACTCGACGTAAAGGCCCTTATTATTATATTATTTTGATTTGATGCATCAAATTAAAATGTAAACATACATACTCCTTTTGATAATTGAATCTAGGTTTTCTCATATTGACTGAATAAGACAAGAAAGGTTTTATTTTAGCATTTGATGATCTTCGGTGGTCCTGAACATTCATCCCTGCGAGAGGTTCCAAATACGTACATATAACGATTTTTCAGAACGTGACTAAATTTAATAGTGACCAATATTCAAGATCCCATCAAAACACTGCTTTACATCGATGTCATTCATATTCATTTTGCGGCTTCAAAAATTTATCAATAACTGCAGATTCCTCCATTTTGCTGGGCTGATTAAGAATGAGCCCGAGTAGATGAGACTGTCTTTGCGTTCAATATTAATGATTTTGAATGGCAGGCTGCTGCTTTCCAGCACCTTTCAAACTTTACATAATGGAAACAGCTAATATAATACAGCGATCGATTCTCGTATATTGGCGTCCACTGATTTATTGAGCACACGACAATTCGGCTTATTCCCAGGAGTGTCTGGCTATTGAGTACATTGCGGCTTTTTATGTTTCAGCAAGACATATTGGGGAGATGGTTAGCTTACACATGACGTAAATGAAAAGCTCGCCGTATTAAATGTAACATCAATAACTTTAAACAATGCGCAACGAACGTAGCTATAATTAAAATATTCTTGGCAATTCACACCCTACATTCTATTTGAAGCCAGTGATCCACAAAATCTATTCCACATTCCCGCTTTACCAAATGTACATAAAACGTACCTAATCACTGTCTCCATCCATCCATTCCAAGAATCCATTCCCGTTGTGAAACCGTATATTGTCAGTTGCTCCTAGACAATAGCTTCGCTTGAAACATAGATATAGTTAACTTTAACAATTTTAGTTAACTAATTGCACAATTTACAATAATTTTGATTGATTTTACCACAATTTACTAGCGCCAAGAATTTACGGTAAAAGACAATGACACGAGACTACTGACTGATAACATACGAATAAAAACTACGACTATGAATGATAGCCAAAAGCACACAAAAAATGCATTTGCGAGAAAAGTTGTTGACTTGCGCTTTCACCACCACGCAGTTTCCTACTTGACCTCCACGTTGCATAACGACTACGTAACGGCAGGCGTCTGCACAAATGTAAAAATGGACACGAAATTCGAATTCCTCATCAACAGTTATGCACTTCAGACGTGAGAAGCATTATGAAGATGTCCGTACAACGGGGTATATTGCGAAAATGGATTTTCAATTACTGGATTTTATTGTAAATAACGTGTTGAAGCAGCCTTGCATATGAATACAACAATTTGGTTATTCCATCTAATATAATCTTCTGTAAGAATGGGAGTTATTTAGCTATCCAAATTTCCAATGCAATAAATCGAAGAACCAAGGAAGTAGAAGCTTTTGTGATTGTCTTTGCATTTTTGTATTGAAACGATAAAAACACGCAATAATAATTAAAGCACAAAATGCAAACAATTAACAATATATAACAAACTTTTGACATGCACCTCTTAAACTATTTTTTTAGCTTTGGAGAGATACATACCGATCGACGTTATAGTACATGTCTCATCCAAAGCGGGCATCTATCGTAATTACAAAAATTGACTGTTTTGATGATCTGTTTGACTTACTACTCGACTTCTCTAAAGACTAGTGGTGAACTTTATTTATCCATATAAACTAAATATTATTGTCTAAATAGCTTATTACTTACTTTATTGTGTACGTTGATCAATGACAGGTTGATGTATTTCCGTAGGACCGCCATGGAAATTTATTTCCACAGTGTCTCTATTTAATGATTCGTTAAAATTGCTGTGAGCATTTACCAATAGCTTTACAATTTTGCAATAAACCATTTTTTACCTATGTGTTATATAATACAAATACAACTGATTAACATGAAATTCTATTTAATGAAAAAGAGGCAATGCAATGTTTTTGTGAGATGTAAAGATAGGCCACTGTGTGCGGGTATCCTAACTGCGACATTGTTTTCTCGCTGATAAGATGTTAACTTCTCTTATCAATGTTATCTGTATACCGGTCACATGAAGAACACATTGATCCGGTGTTCGTTTAACCTCGGGTACATGCTTGTCATTCCATTTCATCATGTGAAGAGTAAATTTCATTTAACATTGAATATATGTACATTTGTCTGACATACTTAATCAAATGCCTCCAGTTGTGGCTTACTTATGTAGCTAGCATTCACTTAGGAAGATAAACTGATAAACATGATTGTTAATGATCTACTCTCGTGTTTCGTGTTCGTGCTAATTCGAGTAAAAGTTTAATCACCACAGGTCTGTTCGTTTATTCATTTAGCAACAAACAAACCACACAAATGGGAGAGTAAATTTCATTTACCATTACCAGGAAAACGATAAAAAGGCAGGAGAATTTTATTTTATTTTCACTGAGTGAATTAAATACTTGCAGTATCGTATCATATGTAATCAAAACTTTTGAAATTTGCTGAACTGGTATAGCACTCTGCAATATTGCTGTTGGAGCTTTAGTTGTTTGTTGTTTAGCACTGCAGAAGATTTGAAGGTAAGGAAATAAATTTCGTTGATTTTAGTATCGAAACAAAAATTGGTGTATAACTGCCCTTAAGGGAAAAATAATAATTTGAATAATGGCAAAATTTATATATCCAGGGATACTCTCATCTCTAGGACACTGCGTAAATAACTGCGTGTTTTATATGAATACACTTTACCCATTGTCTGGATCCAAAGATGACCGACGAAAGTATGTGCATAATACGAAAGAATAATATTTTGAAGTTACTAAATTAAATTAATTACGCACTAACATTTTTTTATATAACAGGGAAGATAAGAGCAATAAACGTGTTTAATTTATTTTGTAGCTTTACAGGATTGCCATGCCAATCTAGAAGTTATTCTCTCTTCTCCCTACTTTTGGAATTCAAGAAAAATCTGCAGTTTCCTAACTGCTGCGCACAATCAAATTAAAGACAAGACCGATGAGGACTATAGCAACTTTAAGATAAATCTCGATGCTGATGCAGTTAAACCGAATGTAAATGTTTGGAATCATTCCTGTAGTAACTGGCAACTTGCCCTTTGCCCCGAACATTTTGATATTATCACCACCATATACAACGCAAACAAGAAGCCTCAAAAACGAACAAACTGGAGGACTGCATCAGCTTGTGAACTGCTTCGCATAATACGAAACAAGTATGAGCACAATGATCCGCTTCCAAATAAGGAAAAGGAGATTATTGGCTGGTATGAAAAACAATCTGACGAATGGGTATTCAGTGAGAACCTATTTGCAAATTACTGGACAAGTAAATTTCCACAGCTGGTACCGTTCCTATGGGAGCACTTCAAAGTATTCAGGAAACCCGCTAAAGCCTCCAATTGCTCCCGAAAAACAAAGAAGAAATTAAGAAAATTTGGTGGGGCCAATGCATTCACAGAATTCTATCCTAGTAGATTGGAACTATATTACGAACACAATATTCATCTCCGTTTAGCCGACCTTCCCAAGCAACTTGAGTCCGCCCTTGCCATGCAAACTGATGACGGTAAGTCATGAGGCCTTTCAATTAGTTTTATGTGTGTGTACTTATTAATAATTTATTAATAATAAATCATTGTATGCTACAACACTATCCTTTATACAGGGTTACTAGACGCCCGATATTTCAACAACTCGGGGAATTTCGTCATTGAATTCAGGACCTTGAGAGCAGAGCTCCTTCATCACATACTGAACAGAAGTAACATGATAGAAGTTCAACTTTCAGTAAACGGATTTTCATGCACATGGAACAGCCCATCAGAGAGTGATGCCAACCAAATAACTGATAAGAGAGATTTCAGCATTGCCACAGACAGTAACACAAACACTGTTATTTTAATTGCAAGAAGCATACTTGACATAGATGCGCATTTCGTGCATAAGTTTCACCACACTAGCCGTCAGGTTGCATGTAGAATTATCATCTTATCAGCAAGGCAAATAAGAGAAAGATATGAGCAATGTAATGGAGTATGCAAGTTTGTTAAAAAGCTTAAATTGCAAATGGGTGAGCTCGTTGATGACCACGTAAAATGGAGTGATTTAAGTTTAGGTAGAAGAACCCAGATTACGGAAGGTGTTTATGAGTTGAATGCATTTCTTCATGGCGTCCAAACAGAAATTTCCAAGTTTCTTCCAGAATTACCAGCAGAAAGAGAGTACTTACTTTCGCATCTATCAGGCAATATGCTAAACAGTTTGTTGAGAGGGGAAATGCCCCATATTGGTCAAGTGTTTGAGGTCAACGATATATATCAGGAAAGGCGGGTATACCGGCGTGATCTCTTCAACTCATCAGTTTTTGAGTCATTATTAAATGACATTTTTGTCGTTATAAACATAACGTTGGACACGTTGCGAGGTATTGTGAATGAAGACATAGTTGTAGTCAATGATCAAAATAAGCCAATAAATGTAGGCGGTAGAATATTTTTGATTGAGAATGGTGTAGACCATGATGTCATTATCGATAAACTTGATAGAGATTTCCACCGCACTGGTGTCCATTGTCTCAAATATATTGATGGTGAGACTTTCCTGTGGCTTACGTCAGGTGTGTCGTTTTCGCGGCTAGAAGAAAAGCTGAATGATGTGACTAGTAAGAACAGAATGATGAACGAGAAAGAATTTCTAGAAAATCTAGAAAGTGCCCAGGGAGCAAATAAATTAGTTGTCATTGCTGACACACCTGGAGTTGGAAAATCAGAGGTCCTGAGAAGCATTGCTTTGAAACTAACAAGAAATCACAGAGATAGGTTTATTTTGTTTATAAGCATGAAGGATTTTGTAGAGCGCCTAGAAAAGGATGTAACATCTTTAGCTAATGTTGTGTCTGCAATCGGAAAGATTTCGCCACGAAATAGCTTAGAAGAAACACTCATCGAACTGTTAATGAACAGTAAGCTAGAAACGAAGACAAAGCTCCGACTTGAGCTTATGTTTGACGGCTTCGATGAGATTGTGTTTGAAAATAGAATAAAAGCAATGGTGGCGTTACACTTTATTCAAGCGAAAGTTCCATCTGCTCGCGTTTGGGTAACCATGAGAGATCACATGTTATACGAAATGAGGAAAGCATTTGGCACTTTGGGTTTCAAACTTGAGCCATTCTCGGAGCAAATTCAAATAAACTATCTTCTTGCCTACTGGAACAAAAACATTTCATCCAGTAATAGCACAAAATTATTGCGAGAACTGGAGACTGTTGCACGTCACCCTGTTAGTCTCCCATTTTCCAATACGGACCGAGAATTTGCTGGCTCTCCACTGATTTGTCGCATTCTTGCTGAAGTCTATGAACGCCTGGTAGAATCAAGTATGCGTTCAGGAAGGGTGCTGTTTTCTATAGAAAACCATCCTTCTGTGACCAATATTTACTCTCTCTTGATTGAAAGAAAGTTTGAAGTCTACATTCGAGACAAAAAGGCACTCGCAACACATTCCAATGAAATTTCCATTAAAGATTTCATTTGTATTTCACTCCAAAATACCTTACGATATTGCAACACGTACTTTGCAATGAGGTTGATTTTTTCTGACTCAGTTGCAGAAGAATTTGAAAGTATGTTTTTCGCGACAACTCCAACTGACAATCGAAAGCTTCTGCATGCCGCCGTTCTGGACCACGGCATTGTGCAGAAACTGAGTCCGCTAACGTTCTCCCACCTGACGTTTGCGGAATTCATTGTCGCCCAGTTTGTATGTCATGTGATACGGGATCAGTGTTCGTTCTTGAAACCGGATGACAATACATTCCGGAAACTTTTGATGGACCAAGTGCTTGCCACCATCAAAGTTAACAACATTTGGGAATTTAAATTTCCCAGTTTGTGCCATTTCTTGAACCCGTTGTTGGAAGAAGCATGTGTTCCCAGTGTGCCAAAGGCATCTGGTAATCAAATTGACTTGCCTTATTTCAACATGCTTCTACGTGCCAGTGATTACTCGTACCAGCATATTGACACCCATCCGCAAGTTGAAGCTGCAATTACCGCCGAACACAATAGAATTACATCATTGATTCTAGGGCTTCCAACACAAGCAACATATAATTTCCTTGTTTCTGCATTACTAAATCAGAAACATGCAATATGTTGGCACCTTATAACACATGAATACTACGAGGGCCAATTTGGCCCCCAAAACTGGAAAGGTCTTCAGGCACATGACTTGAATCAGTTCAGCTTTCTACACTGGGCTATAGTAAACATGTCTCATGACAACATTGAGTGGCAGGTATTCATAAAATTCATTGTAGCTCAGTACCAGTCGATTGGAGTTGTCGCTCCGTTGGAACGAAAAGATAAATTTGGTCGAACACCTCTGTTGTTGCTGCTCCAAATACCTATGCCGGAAAGGCAGCTTGGAAATGTACTTCATTTTCTGGTTAATGAATTGGGCGCTGACATAAATGCTGTCGATAACAATGGCAACTCAATCTTCCACATGCCGTCATTAAATTGGATATTTATTTTTCACAATTCTGCTGCGTTAGTTGCATCTCTAATACGTAACTACATAGAAACCTTGAGATTTTTAACAGCTAATGGCCATTCCCTTGATTTGCTCAGTTTAAAAAACTATAAAGGCGAAACACCTTTTAAAAGAGCGATATCAAACATTAAACAGTGTTATAAATATTCCAAACGTGAAGAGGTCTCCGAGTTATTTGATACGATTCAGGAGTTCAACGTACAATTAACACAATAAGTTCTAGCCGTTAGAAAGGAAGTGAAACTGGTGGCAAATTTTAAAGCATTTGTTAATTTTCACGATTTCATACAAGCACGATTACATTATTTAACGTGAAAAATAAAATTGTCATACTAGTTGGCTACCATATATTCATATACGTAGAACATCTAGTTAGTGTATTTTATTGAAAAAGATAATTAGTACATATTGTGAGGTATTAACTTAGACTTTAATATTGGTACGTCGATAACTTAGGCATAATTGTAGGTGTACAAAGTTAA
This sequence comes from Sinella curviseta, assembly GCA_004115045.4. NCBI lineage: Eukaryota > Metazoa > Arthropoda > Collembola > Entomobryomorpha > Entomobryidae > Sinella > Sinella curviseta. The sequence goes on along the minus strand of CM023199.3, from coordinate 21,617,460 downwards.
AATGGGTCTCAACCCTTGGTAGTAAATACAGTTTTTGAATCAAATGTAAATTAAATCTGACTGCTTTATGCTGTACCGATAACACTGATAGTTTATGCCATGATAAATCAAACGTTGGTTTCGAATTAACCAGTAATCCGTTACCGAATTAAGATCGTTCCAAACCAGCGAATATTAAACTACCATCTATAAATCAATATTATTTAGAGCCGAAAAATAGTGTAAAAATCAACTGATGAATGTACATATCAATTGAAAAGAAACATTAAATCTTATATTTGGAAGTGGCACTCGGATTGTGTGTGCGTCTGCTGCTACGGCATGGGGTTTAGTAGGGCAAAAATTTATTCAAAGCATTTAACTTTATTTGTGTGAATCATCAACCTTCACATTTTCAAATAGGTATTTGCACTGATTAAAAACAAACACATTAAACCAAAGCTTCAAACCTAACATCTTCTAATTATCGAAACGAGTGAGGAAGGATACACGCTGGCGCTCAAATTACTCGATGGAAAGAAGAGTTTTTAATTCTACGAATTTTCAACTGTCCATTCATAAATTGCGAATGATGGGTTGTGCATGTCGGAAAGGTTTTAATCTATTTGCTAGCCAACGAAACACTGAACGAATCCAAAATGCCTATCTGTTTCTTACATTTCCGATTTGACAACAAATACTGTAAACACACTTTCCCGGATTTAAAAATGTCCTCCTGGGCATGTGTGTTTGGGTCAGACATATTATAAGTCTCAAATAATTGAATTTGTTTTGTTCTTAGGATATTTGCCTCTACATAGATTCATTCAAGTGCCAATTTACAAATGCTTATGTCCGCAATTGCGCATTCTAAACTTTTCAATTGAATTGATATACCTTGGTAAATTTTTACCATCAATCGGAAGACTTGGTGCATTATTGTAAGATTGATTAACTTTAGTTAAAGCAAAGTTATCTTTCCATTTAGTGAAATGTTATATTCGTGAATAAATACATAAATATTATGAATAGGCAATTAATTTATTGACTTCTTGTAGTGCTAAATTACTGTCACAAATGTCCGATTGTTGCTTTGCAATGAATTCCCAGCTACCGTGAGATTTATTGTTGATATTGTTTAATGGTATGCAATAAATGTATAAATTATCAGCTACTGCAACTATGAATCCAATAATCATCTCCAGCGCCATTAGGTACCCAGAAAAATAGATCTCTTTCCTATTCGGATGAATATTCCCTGACTTCAAGAAATCAACATCAAGATTTTGGCGATGTGAGCGAAAACTCCTGAAAATCAGTCACAGGGAGTGTGTTTTACAAGTTACAGATTGAACTCCTTTAATTGTGGAGCAGTTATTGGACACAATCCCAAGTTTCCGTTGTTGATTACCCGATTAATCTCTCTTTGACTGTATTGTTTCATGTTTACCGATGTTTACTGTCCACAACGACGTATATTGTTCAGTTTCCAGTAAAATTATTCATAATCGACTTTTCAAAAAATACTTGAAAGGGCGAAAGACGTGCTTAAAATATTGCTGGAATATACATTGAGACTAACTCCGACCTGAATATATATCCGTTTGCTACATGTGTTCCAGTGTTCCATAATAAAATATGGCAGTAATTGTTCCTGAAAATTGAATGTAAATTGGCAAATGTGACACATTAATTGATGGGATATTCGGTACAGAAAATTGCAATCTTTTATGTCTAATTATTAATTAATATAATCACATACCAACAAAATGGCATATAACATAAAATTCGTTGATTATTAGTCGGAACATTGATTTACCTCACTGCATAATTATCGCTTCGGCTTATTCGCTACACTGAGTGTTTATTTTATTTATTTATTTATTAAGAAAGAAATACAAAAAAAAAACTAAAACTACGCAACGGTGTCACACGTTAGCATCGTTGAAATGTTACAGTGTAGTAGTAGTTATTAAGTGGCGGAGCCACTTTATAAGATCGAGATGTCCGTCCGTCCGTCTGTCCGTCTGTCCGTCCGTCCGTCTGTCCGTCTGTCCGTCCGTCCGTCTGTCCGTCCGTCCGTCTGTCCGTCTGTCCGTCTGTCTGTGCGCGCTCTAACTCAAAAACGGGTTGACTTTTTTGAAATCTGTTTTCGGCAATCAATAGGTGGTCACCTCAGAAGGGTCCAGCGTGATTTTGAAATACGTAGGTCAACTGTAACCGTTAGAAACCGTTACGAGGTCAATTTTTTAAAGGCTAACATATGGCAAGTGGCATATCATTCAACTCGTCTATGACCATAGCACATAGATATGAGGTCATTTCGGGGTTGACGGTTACTGTTTAACGGTTACAGTGATTTCAAATAATTTTACACCTTATGCTCTCCTGCTTAAGTGGTTTGGAATTTTCCACTTCTGTTTTCGGCAGACGACTTGTCAACACATGGACTTTACCTGACATGCTCACCAACTCCAAAGGTCAACGGCAACGGTTAGAAACCGTTAAGAGGTCAACATTTTAAATGACAACATATGGCAAGTGACATATCATTCGACTCGTCTAACAACATAATATACAGATCTACGGTCATTTTGACGGTGACGGTTACGGTTTAACGGTTACGACGATTTTGAATGGTCCTGTTTAAATGGTCTTGGATTTTGGACTTCAGTTTTCGATAAACGGCTTGTCACCACAAGTGTATTATGTGAGAAGCTTGGCAGCCATAACGGCCAACGGTAACCGTTAGAAACCGTTACGATTTCGAAATTTTTAAAAGTCACTTAGGGCAAGTGGCATACCATTCGACTCCCCTGAGTGTTCTTTATGCAAATCCGAAGGCATTTTAATCGTAACGGTTACCGTTTAACGGCAATACCTGATTTTTGGTTTTTATGTTCTAACTTGATAATGGATTGGAATATATGCATTTTGTTTTTAACAACCGATTCTTTATAGTGGTGTTCAGTTGACCATTTTGAAAGATGCATTGTTAAGGGTGTCCCTGCTCCGCCACTTTGCTACATGTTAGCTTGCTGAGTTTATTTGTGTTTACATTTATAGTTCCATAAGGAAACGATGACGATTAATAGGGCATAACATTATTTCGACAAGAATTAATGGATTCGTCTGAAAATTGGTATAAGAATAAGTCTTCCCGTGGATTCTCTTGAGAATGGTTCACTTTTCGAATCTGGACTCCATACAATGACTTTAAACCTAAGAAACAACGATCAAGATTTTGCGCTCTTTGAGACAGCGTTGTTGAAAGTAGTACTATGATGTACTAAATTTGGTTTGGTGTTAGTCCAAACCTGTTCAAATCACCATTGATGAATCTGACTGGGATAAATAATAACCACCGATATTTAGCCATTCGGGTTCAGGACATTTTGTAGGTTGGATCTGTAGCTGTAACGTTCAGGTTAGTCCAGATGAATTATTTTAGAAGCAATCCCATTAAATAAATATAAAAATGAATTTCGCAGAACAGTAATTCATTTGTAAAAATGAATTACTGCGAAATGACGACGCTATACATTTGTGACAATGTGAGGGGTGAAACCACTCCGGGCGGGTGGAAAGGCTGAGTAGTATGTCGCTTGTGAACTACATTTCATCTCTTTAGTAAAACAGCATTTAATAATGAATATCCGCATTTATTGCACGGGATACCAAACTTTTAGCAGATGTGAACAAAATGACTGTCTGAAGGAAATCCAATGGAACCAATGTTAAATGTTGTATACGCGTTTCCTATTGCCTTCATCAGCACATTCAACATAATTTGTTTGACGCGAAACGCCTGTTATCTCTTTCCCATCCAGAAATGGGTTACATATCTGTAATTTTCAGTAGGTTGTCTTATCTAGCTGTGAAATTATCATGTCATTACAATTAATCTTGCCATATTACTGAGAAATCAACAACTCTGTTCGTGATTACAATTTGTTTTTTACATCCATACTTGTAATCCAGTTATAAATACTAGGTAATATCAATACCATAGCCCGAAGCCTACCATATACTCTAACAATAAGATAACACAATTAATCAAACACAATGATACATTCATAAATGCGAAAAACAAAACCTCGTATGACATTTGCGTGGCATTATTTACTTAAAATTGATGTATGTGACGCACATTCGAAAATCAAATCCAAGTGTTTACTGATAGCGTGAATTTCGCAGAACAGAACTACACGTAGATTTGTGTCACCGCATCAATCATTTGAATGCCACTGATACGATACCTACTGCATCAAGTATCGAACGCATTTCCCATGATACATTAAAAAAGATTTTGGACATCATGTGCGTCAACAGAATAAAGTAATTGCGAACAAGCACTTTGCTCTGCTGACCAGTATATAAATTACGAGTCTGAATTGGAGACATTGGCATTCGTGTGCGACGGTGTATTATTACGAATTTTATTCTAGGACTGTAACATCATGACGAAATTTTTTGTTCTTTTTCTGCTGTTTATTTCCTCCAATGCTGTGGCTGACATTGCATTCGTGAATCCGCATTACCAACTTGTGGAATGGACTGGTTGGGGTACCACGATGGCGTACTGGAGTGATGTCTTGGGCGGGATGTCCCAACCCGTTCAAGACGAAATTCTGCATCACTTATTCTCGGTGAGTCCATGTGGAAACAATAACACTTCTAACCTAAAGGAAATGTGAAAAATGTATTGTTTAATTTTAGCCGGATCATCTCAACTTGAATGTTCTGAGATACATGATCGGAGGAACAACCCCTGGCAACCTTAGTTGCGGTCCATATGCGGCAGGAGCAGCAACTGAGTCTTTTCGTGATGGAGGAGATAAGCCCTACAACTGTAGCTAAGACATGAATTTACTGTGGTTATCACAAAACAATACTCAATGCATATACAGCCAAGTTAACTTACTTTAGGGTCTAGGGATCCTCGCTCCAGGAAGGTTTTACTTGCAGCAAGAGATTTAGGCGCCGATACATTTGAAGCCGTTTCCAGATCTCCACCAGAATGGCTGACAAGGAGTGGCTGCACAAAAGGGAATCCAGAAGATGAACCACTTCACGACAATTTTGATCCGAGATATTCAAATGCATTTGCAGATTATCTTACCGAGGTCATAAAACACTATCATGACAATTTTAATCTGACATTCACTTCGTTGGCGCCGTTCTGGCAACCCTCCTCTGGATCATGGATTGGTCCCTCAATGAATCGAGAGGGTTGCAACATGGAGCGGTCAACAATGGTGGAAGTAATAAGGAGCATACAGTATTCATTGAAAGCTAAGCAGCTATCGTTTTGTGGCATCGCTGCAGCAGATGAAGCAACTTTTGATCAGGAATTGACCACCCAAACATTTTTCCAAAACATATCTGACGTCCCACTTAATAAAATTAACGTACACTTACAAATGGTAGACAGACCTGAAATTGGTTCACAGCTGTTCTCTCTCGCTTCAAGGGACAACTTGGCAATTTGGGTCCGCCAAAAGTTGGTTTTGTTTGATATGTATATAGTATGTAATATATTCACTAATTGAAGGCTTTTCTAAATTCGTAATCACTATTGTTACAATTATTATAGATGGTTTGCTGCAACATTTTTTCCAGATATGGAACAAGCCATCAGGATTGCAGTTGAGATTGTTTCTGACCTCAGGAACCTTAATCCTTCCGCATGGGGTACATGACCTGATATTATTTAATTTCAAATTACGAAATGATTACTTGCTGCAAAATTTATGCAACTAGGAATCCCTCTGAATTTTGTAGTGGCCTGGGAAGCGCTGAGGAACTCAGCTGACGTAGGTCCCGGTCCAATGTTGTACATTCCTTACGAGAACGCGACCGTGGATAATATCCGACTCACTTCCGGATACTATGCAATGAAACAATTCTCTAAATTCATAAGGAGGGGTACAAACCAAACTTAATGAATACAGTTGCGTCCTGGTATGGTTTTAGAATTTTAATAACTTGCATGCTTTTAGGTTTTTCATTGATACACGTTAGCGACACCGATTCCATCGCTGCCTACGATCTTGAATCACAAACTTTAGTAAGAACTCAAACATGTTTATTCACATTGGTATAAAATTAAGCAAATACTTAAGACCTCCATTTCTTTAGGTTCTGGTTACAGTAAACTCAGGCACATCTGACACTTCCAAATCCTTTGACTTTCGGTGTTTCTCAAAGCTTGGAGAAGTCGTTGCATATCGAACATCAAGATATGAGCCCCATGTTCCCATAAAGCCACCAACTATGCTTAGTTGGTGGTTCAATGGTAGCCAATTCAGTTTTGAATTTCCAGCCCAGTCAATTACAACGTTCCAGATTAAGAACGCTGTGTTTACCCAAATGGATAACATACTCAGAAATGGAGATTTCGAGTCTGGTCAGAGCGACCCTTGGTTTCTCCAGTACGGACTACGCGACGACAACGGAGTGAACGCAAATTACACTAGAAGGGGTGCGTTCAGTGGATTCATGGATTTAACAGAATCCAAATTGGAGCTGGTTCAAACAGCTTCAGTTAGTCAAACCAGGACCTTCTACTTATCGGCATGGTGTGCTACAACTGGACAAGGGACCCAGTTAGGAATACTGATCAACGGACTCCAGGGACCGGAAGTAGTAATTACTCCGTCAGTTGGATATCGGCTTTACGGGTTATCTGTGGAAGCAAAACCCACCGACTTGCTATCGATTTATTTTCATTCCGAGAAGGGAAATCATACTGCACAAATAGATGATGTTGCGTTGTACTAAAATTGATTTACCCGTTATTAATTATCTTACACTTAAACTGTCAGTAATAAATTAAACCCAAATACTTGCCGAAACCAGTAGCTGAATACACATCTATTTAATGTTCCCAACACAACTACCTAACTGAATATTTCCAAGCTACTTAATAAATAAAGGAAATTTAATAAATAATAAATTTTCTGTAAATTAAGGAACCAACATTTAATTATTGAAAAATTGACCACATATATGAATTCTCCGGGAAAAACTAAGTATTGTTGACGTAGGGCGCTGAACGGAAAAATTCCGACAACGGGGTAAGGTGAGAAAACATGATCATGCAGTGGGACCCACTTTATTTCAACATAGTTTGACCGATTCATCTGAAATTTTGCAGGAACATTCTCTGGATGCTCCTTCTCGGAGTTCCGTTGCGAAATCGTTAAATGCATAAAGAGGATCTCTCGAAATACCGTTATATATTAGGGATAGAAATTGCGGAATATCCCAAGTATCCCTCACAAAACAAATACCCAGATGCAAGTGACTTTAATACATCATTTCATCATTCTGACTGCATGATTATACAAGATAATAATTACTATAAGCTATAATAAATCGTAAAAGTGACGGACAAGAGAATGAACTACAAATTAAAGTCGCATATTTCAAATAATCAACTTGTAAAGTGCTGATATATCCTGTCATTCGTTAACCACAAGATTACTTCAGCGCATAATAGCAACAAAGTTACCTGCAAAGATATTGAGTTTTTCATGGAACAATATTTATAATGAATGGTGGCCAGATCACTCAGGAAATGAGATTGAAAGTGAAAGAGCAGCCACTCCTTAGAATAGTAACCAGATCTTGTTTCGTTAGAATTTATAGATTTGAATTTACTTGTTCGTAATTAAATGTTTTCCCGTATTCCGCCCACAGTTTTGCGAATATTCCAAATAACTATTGCGAGAATTGTCAACTGCAGAATGACTTATCGGAAAAAATAACATTTGTAACCAATAACTGTCATGCACACTTCACATAGCAATACAATTTAGTTGTTAATTTTCTCGTTTTGAGAATACAGGGATAATTGCATGATAAATTGTAGTTGGTAATTATTATATATGTGCAGAAATTATATTCCACAGATCAGGCGAGTGTGAAACGGTCTACAACAGCATCATACAAACTGTAATGTTACCGATGTCATTCATACAAGTTTAAATAATTCGACGCAGTATGTTTTCAGTAAGGTGTTACATATACAAATTTCGCAATACAATTTATGTGAATGATACAACTTAAGTACGAAAACATGACAGAAACGATCTCCCATTCTGGCAAGCAGTTAAAATTTCACAGTAACTGCTGTAGAATAAAGTTGTCCAACGCCCAGTCTAGAATAATGGTAAACACACTATCACTAACTAAGACTACTTCTTTAATGGATGACTGCAAGATTACTATCAGTGGTGCTAACCTATACGGCCAGACTACTTATATCTTCGATTCGGTTAAATTTATTACGGAGCATTGCTCCAGGAGCAACGTCTGGTTTAAAACATTAGCTAATACATTGATTTTATAAGATGTATTTCCGATACCAGCCATAGGACCTCCATAACATGCTTTATATTTTTAATATATATTTTATTTAATATAGAATTAGTTGATATCATGTCCCGAAATTCTGTTCCTGACAAAAGTAGAATAGATAGATGTGGTGTGATTTGCGTCAGGTGAAGTGCAATGTTTTAGTTATAACGGGGTGCCATATTTTTCTCAGTATAAATTTACTATGATGATGATGACTATATGAACCAAGTAAGGTGTTTCTAAAACAAATATTTAAATAGTTGATATATTAGCGGAAGGTGTCAAATATGGACGAAATACAGGAGGGCCAAGCGACAAGGATTTCATAAGCTTGTTGGTTGATCATTTTATTTAAATCAGAATCAAACCCAAGTGATCGTCTATATCGATCTTAAATTCTTTTTTAAATGCACGACTATTGAAATGGCACCACAAGATTTTTCCCCGAATTTGACACGTGAGCTTTGTGTTTGATACCAACATGTTAACGTACGGACGAATCGAGAAACTGACTATCGACAACTTTTACAATATTTATGAAAATTTTATATGGATAATCGAACAAGCAACATATTTAATTAAACTATACCGTAAAGGCGTACCTCCTATGGTTATAGTAAAATCACGGATTTGTATAAAATTTAGAAATAATGAGAAAGGATAATTAATGATTTCACATTAACCCATAGCACCATCTGGCGGATCGCAAACATCTACGGATATATTTTTCATTGGTGCCAGATGTATCACATCACAGGAGTCGAATTGAACAAGTTTAACGTGCGCGAAGAAATATTCGATCACATCATGTTTTTATGATCGGGAACGTAACTTAAAAATACATTTTGACACATATATATTCAGTTTCTCTTTCCCGTTGCAATATAAATGATGATATCGTACGACAAATACTGATAATCAATTTAACCACTCAGTCAGTTTAATACATAGTTGTTATAATTGGCCTATATTTCATAGATCTTAAGCAATTTTCAGCCGAATTACCGTTGCTTCCATAAACGATAGCGGTGACAGAGTGATTCCGTCCTAGGAATTCATCTTTGAGAAATTCCTTAGTTAAAATACTATTCAGAAAATACATTTTAAATAACTAGTGAACTTATTTATCCGGGAGCTGTTGATATTCCATATTTTGACTATGCCGGTTCTTTCCACAATTGTACGGGTACAAATGTTATTGCCTGGTGATAATAATGCTACTTTCCGAGATTAGCACCCTTCCAATGGTTACACTTATGTTGTGCAGGTCCTGACCAGATTAGGACATTCTAGGGGCAATTTGAGAATTTGAGTTTTTTAGTCAAAATGTGCAAAGGAAAGCAAAATGCAATGTAGACAATTAATTTCTGCTCTGGATGCAAAAAAGATTTTTGAAATATCTCTAATAGTATTGGCAGGAGAGGCGGCACCGTTTGAACACTTTTATCGAATGTGTTGACCCCTGACCCCGTATATAAAAACATTGGGTCTAGAAATTTAGTTTCAGTGAGTTTATGGTATGGCATGCTCCTAAAATATGCAAACCACGAACTGATTCGATGAGTCCGTGATCGAGCATTCCGGCTTGGAAAATACCTGCTCTTATAGTTTTATAATACTTGCTATTTGTCCTGAAGAAGACTGCACTAGTAGTCGAAAGCTTGCCGTTACAATAAAAGAATATTTTCCTCCAAAATCGTCTAAAACCGCTTCATAAAAGTAATTTTTATTTGAATTAATGACTAAGAGTCAGCAGAAATCAAGTGGAATCAGTCCAATGGCTGTGCATATTTTGTTTCGTCAAGTTTCTTTCGGTCAGACAATTCGACATGACAGACTTAACTCCTAATAAGATACGTTAATTTGTTTTAAGGTAAATCTAAAGTAAACAAGTATCAGCGGTCAATAATGTGGATATCATGTATTAAATATCGTGTCTGTCAATTATCCACAAATTTTTACGTTTGCACAAGCTGCTCCTACCACTTTAAAACGAAACTTGTGATTCATGGCTGTACCAACCATTGCGGAAGTCCTTTAAGTGTTACACAATTACACAACATTGTAACGGTCCCCTAATTGGGTTTGGAAACTGGTTTACCCCTGGATGTGTGGTCATTGTCGAAGGGCATGGCTCAAAATCAATTGGGAACGTGGCCTTGTGTCAAGATACCTCTATGCCATATTGGAGCCAAATCCGTCTACGTGGAGGAATGCTTAGAGTAGGAGGAAATAGAGTGTTTACGGACAGACAGACAGATAAACACAACAACCGTTATACCAACCAACAAGAAGGGGGGCAAGGTGGTGCAGTGAGCAGCAAACCTGACTTACGGCCACTGGTCTCGGGATCGAATCCCGGTGCCGGCACCCCAAAATCCTTCTCGGCTCGGTGTGTGCTGCTTGCAGCCTGTACGGGGAAAGGTATCCTGGGGAGTACGACTATCAAAGGGAACTTCGAATTATCGACTACCAGGATCCTTGCAGAGTGTCCCTTCTCTGTGAGAAGAGTCCCCGGTGGTAGATAAGCACTTAAATGAGCTTAACCGGTTCGACTATAAACATAGTATTTATTTATTTATATAACAACCTTTCATGCATTTCATGCTTCTGGTAGTTAATAAATGGGCTTGGAAAAAAACTAATTACGTAGAAGAGAAATTTAACAGAGCATCAAATTAGTCATATTCTGGAAAGTCAGTATGATAGAAGTACCAATTTTCACTCGAAAATACGAGATTTTAAATTTTACCCCCGCGGGATCAAAATTACCCCATGGGGGGTCATATTTAAATTTTTTACCTAATTCCCCATATCCCATAGTATCGGTATACCAGTTTTCGGGTCCGAATTCAGAAGTTTTGAAATTTGTGCAACCGTTTCACAATTAGGCTTTTCGAGGTACCATTAAAGTTCATGCCTTATTCCGAAAGTTACGGTACTATTATATTTCGGAAGAGGTCCCTTTTCCCTCATCGGTTCACAAATAACATTTTAGGGATACTTCGAATAGTTTTTAATAAACATTTGACGGACCAAGAAATAAGAAATAAACCAAAATATAATTCCCACAAACGTCACAGCAAATGTCGGCTTTCGTATTTTCAACGGACACGATTTTATCATGTGAACTATATTTCTGCCTTTCGCTCCACATTTGCGAATTAACTTCCGGAATTTACATCTTTTTATAAAATTTGTAACCTTGTAATAAAAAAAACATACGCACTTCAATGGGCTTGCTTGGTCTGTTCACAATTTATAATATTGACTGGATATTCGAGAGGAAACAAGGAAATCGTTCCGGATGTCTTAATATAAAACCAACAGCCTGCATGGCGCCTGTATTTAGTATCAAAGTTACTAGAATCTTTTAACTCGAATCAATTTTTCTCACCGCCATATTTCATTATCTTTTCACGCATCAATAAAGTTAGGGAACGAGATGCTTGCCTTTATATTTTCTCCGTTTCATAGAGGTTAAAATTTGACTGGCATTACAGTTGACACTGGAAAGCCAATGCCATCCGAAGTAACTTTTTTTAAAGTAACTTTTCCGTCACAACTTTGGCATTAGTTGTTCCTGAAGCCAGAGAAATAACATTAAAAATTACGTGAATTCCTGAGAATAATAAGATACAAAACTTGCATCTGGTTCACAAGCCAGTTCATTGCTGTATTTGTCGAAACAGTGACGAGATAGTTTGTCACACAAACAAATCCTTGATTTATCTATGCGCAAAAGCTTAATTATGCACGTCAATCATAATTGGCATGCAGAATTACGGAACTTAACTAGCTTTCTTCTGTGATTTGTTTAAAAAAATAACATTGACACAATTATAGCCGTAATTAGCCAGTGCTTCATTTCGTGACCTATTTTTATGACAGTGCATTTTGCATGTGAAAAAACGCAGTTGAAGGTCATATAGGATAAATCAAGGCTATTTTGTATCACTTTCCGACGAAGGTTGTCGTCTTGTGCTGGACGAGTGTGATATTCACAGGTAAAATACACGGCAGTGTTTGTGATTAAAACAGCATTTCAAATCCATCATCCAGAACGGGAAATATTGACAAACTGCAAACTGACGTGGTTGTCAAATTAAGGTGCACGAACTAGGGTTTTAGCAAAATTTAAAGGCTTATTTTGGAAAATGAAATGAACGATTTCATGTGCACAAATGCTACTTACAAATAAAAAGTAGCGCAGTTGAACAGCAATCTATATAAACAGCGGATTGTGGTCAAAATTACGCTATGGTGGCGTCTGGAACCTACGTTCTCCTTGTACGTTTTAATCTTCGCGCCGGATTCTAGGAAACCGTGCCACCAAAAATAATTTTAAAGTGCAGTTGCCGCCAAATAATTCGGCCTTGAAATATTTCATCACAAAAGTTGCAAAACATTATGCATAATCGAGCCTTCAAAAACAAAGAATATGATATGTACGCTTGCAGACATCTACTATTCGTACCTATCTGCAAACGAAAAACTTACTAAGCATTACGAATGTGCCACTTAAAACGTATCCCCAGCGGTGTGCGCAAAAGTTAATCATGAAAGTCATTTGTAATAACTTTGTAAGATTTTTTAAAACAAACGTATCCATCCCCAAATTCATCAGTGGTGTATCAGAATATAATTTCATTTAACAAGTTCTAGGCAAGAGCAAAAGTGCCCGAAGGTTTTGTTTTCAATTATGATAACGGATCGATGATTTATCGTGATGTTTCATCAAGCTTAAAATTTGAACAGGTCGCAGATAAATTACTCGACTTTGAACACAAATTAGACTCCAGCACTTACATATAAATTTCGGAAGTCTAATATAAAGTTGTTGTACTTAAATATTAAGTCATTAAAATTATTTTGTAAAATTACTTATACTTTTACAACACCTCACCTAAGTGCCGCAGAAATCGTCAACCTGATGTAAGATATTTCTGTCCAAACTAAACGTATTGAGTAATCGACGTGAAAACATGACTCAATTACGTAGCAGAGTTCTTAAGCATTTGGGAGGATTAGTAGATTTTACGGGCGTTACAAACAAAAAGAATATTTATGTTCCGATACACATCTGTTGAAATCGTGACGCCACGCCACATTATACTTCGAGTTGTCTGTTGTAAGTGGACACTAGATTTTGTGTTCTGTGCAACATGCTGGTCTTGTACTGTCATAATTGTTTATGGAATTTGTACCTCAAGTTGCAGACAAATTTTATTATGTAACAATACAATACATTCTTCCCTCTCGGCCAACAAATGGAGTAGTACAAATTAAAATCAAAGATGAGGTCTAAACGGTGTTTTGAAAACGGTTGGAATTGATATAGATAATTTCCAAGTATTTACATTTTTCGAAGAATTGGTTTAGGCCGAAGCTCTTAGGTAACATGATGCAATCGACAGCAGAAAAATGCCAATAAATGCTACTCTGATTACTTCAATATGAAATAACTGATTTTCATTTCATAAAGCATTAATTCAATAACTCCTTGTTACACTTTGCAACTGAAACGGGAAGAGTCACCAAACTATGAAAAGTTTAATAACCTCCGATGAGGTATTTCCATAGGACGGCGTCACACTAGCAGTTACGGTAGTTTCGTAATGTCTTCGCGCACTGACAATACCAGGAATGGGTTCAGTTTTTCTTCTCTCCAGAAACCATTTTGGGGAAATCTTGCAAGTATTCAAGACAAACGCCTCCAATCAGTGAATATACAGTTGGATTACAATTATTAATCGTTGACCAATTCATTACTTCAAATAATCAAATCGTCCTAACTGCTGTTGTCATAGCTGCTTATATGCTAAACGTAAAGAGCAAATACCGTAATCGCGTGTGGCCGAATGATAGGTCTAGCACATTTTACTACTTCCTTATATTGTTTGTCTCATGTGATGTTGACCCCCGTTTCAAGCAAATTTGTTCCATCTCGATGGTGTACCAAACTCAAATTATATGTGTATCGTCTTTAAAACTCTATTAAACGTCGCCTGAATGGCAATTCACCCGCTGTGAAGATACAGCGGATAGGATTAACGACGGAATAGTAGGGCGAATGAATACAGCTTAGCCTCAAAATGAAAATACATTTGTTATCCAAAACATTCGCATACAGCCTCTGAGAAACACCTGCCCTGTCCGTTGCCAATAAACCAAGTTAATATAATTTGGTTAAATTAAAAGTTCATAAGAATTTTTTAAGATGCTACACGGTCAGCATTGTGGGTATATCAAAGCTGATGATTTTATGAAACCATCAATTTTTGATAAACCAAGTCATGTTTAAATTATGTTAAATAGCATCAAGTAGTAGTCGGTTATAAAGTTTCAATCTCACATCTTACCGCATTAAAACCTACAATTTTATATATCTTTACAATTCATAAAACAACCAATCAAAGAAGGATTCCACCCAAATTCTACCGCACTGCTGCAGAATAGAGGTCGAGTTGGTATTTATAACGTCAAAGGTAAGAGTATTTAAAGGTAAATAAATAGTTGTGGCCGTGATTTATTTACCACATATCTGAATGACCAAAAACTGAATGAATTGAGCCCATGTTGATTACCTAAATCAGAAATCATAAATAGTACTTCGATCGCATTTGCACCTCCAATTTTGCAATTTTGAAGTACATATTTCTGTTGCAATTTGTATTTCAATGATATACGTATATAACAGAATTGCACTGGAGTGCTATGTAAGTCATACATCGGCTATGTTGCATACTTTCCACAAAATATTACCATTATGGAATCAATTCCAATTTGATCCAAATTTTTTGTAATTGACTGAATATAAACAAATGCGACACCGAACTACCTGAATGGAAAATATTACATGATGACAATGGGTTAGTTTGATTCGACGTTAAAGTGCAGAGTTTTATTCAAATTAGTCACCGACGGTGGTCACAGAGATATCAACTTCAGGCACATTACTCTACGACGCGATTGTCATAACTAAAAATACTATACATTCGTTTTACCAAGGAAACCGCGTTCAATAGTTTTTCCATCTTTCATACATAATTCGGTTGATTGATAAATGGCTGAACGAAGCAATTTCGTAAGACTGCCAAGACAAGTCATTTACAGAATGCGCAATTATATTTTTACCCAATGGTCTCCATTGCTGCGGCTTTATTTATTTCGTCATAGCTGTTTTAATCCTGCACGAGGTTTACGTAAACTAACGATTCATGTAATCCGTTTACGATAAATTACGGGCTCTCCAAATGTTATAACTGGAGTTTTCAACTGGCCGAAAATTCTGCTGTTTGGTTCGTTCATTTGCATGTCTTAATTTCAAAAATCATTACAGCTAGTTATATTAATTTGTGAAACTTCATCAATAATCCACTGTAAATCAGGATTCGAATCAGTTAGTTATTAGAAATTAATTTGGGGATTAAAACTCTTTGATCTACTGGTAGTACCTAGACGTTTCTAAGCCAAAACGACGTGGTGTGCATATATGTATATTCCAAAGCTAGGTAGGAACTGGATATCATAAGTTATAAGGATTTTAACGGGGTTGTAGATGCAATTTCAAATACGTTTCAATTACAAACCTGTACTTTGTTATTCCCTTTCAAATATCTTAATTTGTTGTGTCAAGTACTAAATATGTAATTTTGCTCAAGGATTGAGGAAAATTGAAAACTCTCAAGAATTTTGAAAGAAAATATTTCAGTGTCTCATGTTTTTTTCTGAATTTGCCATGCTACTTTAGTGGCATTGCCTTGTTTGAATGAGCTTCAATAAATTGGATTAAATCGTCTAACAACGATAATGCAACAGAAACGACTATTAGAAATGTAAAGTATTCCAAGCGACGAGTTAAAAGTACTTTTACGTATATCCGGAGAAGGTACAGGGCTGTACATGTTCCTGTGCGGATCCGTGTAAGAGAATATATAACAACCTCATTAAATGTAAATTCTTCATTGGCTTTCTTTATGCCATAGGAATTTTTTTCAAAGGGGACATCTTCAAGTTCTATATTATTATATATAATTGCATATCCAAGAAAATATAATTGCACCAAACTTATCAATCGTTGTTCGCTGATTCACCATGTGGAACAAAACCAACAAAAGGTACAAATATAACAAACTTCCCAAGCTATAAAACTAAAAGTGAAAAGTAATTAATAATGCAGAGTTCATGCGGCCACATTTGTTATTTGGTAATTTTCCTAATTTATCGACAAGGACCAAATACAAGCTTATTGTAAACTTAATTGTTATTTTGATAGTTCTCACGAATGAGATGACATCTTTTAAGTTTTGAAAACTGTTTTTATGGATGTCTCAATATTTGCTGTGACTGTTAACAACCGAATTGGGACAAGATCCATGCGAGTCATGAGGTGATTGCTCATGCTTTGTAATTTACCTCGAAGGTCCAGGATCACGAATCTGACGTAAAAGGAATGCCGATATAAAAAGCTTCTAGAGTGATGTATGAATTAACTGAACCTTACAACCTTCACGATTATTCTAGGCCCTACCGCTCGAATCTAGGACGCTACTTTGAATTGCATCATTACTGCAATCATCATTGTAATTGCGTCATTACTATTTGTTAGAAGTGTACTTGTTAGTTGGCATTATATATTCAGTCTTGGCCAACCGGTTTTCATGATGAGTATCTATGTGAGTAAAATGGGCTGTAGGAAGCTTATGTATTATTCTTGAATACAAAATGCATGTTCCAAAATATTAATATCAAAGGTGGTTAACCACTAACTCTGACGCCCAGAAATAATACATGTACACATTTGAATATAAGCCAGTTGAGGTTAGAAGTCGGGTTATCGAGTAATCGATCGAATTATCTCCTGATTACGGTCGTAGCCAAATTGCCGGAAACCCAATGTGCCGGAAATCCAGTTTGCCGGAGTCCAATTTGCCGGAGTCCAATTTGCCGGAAATCCAGTTTGCCGGAATTCCATTTTGCCGGAAGTCCAATTTTCCGGAATCAAAGGTTTTCGTTGGGTAGGTTATCGTTCCTGGTACATATTGCACAAATTCCAGAATGATATTAACATTTTATGGAAAATATAACAAGGCTTGTATTTATCACATGGATCTTTTGAAATGCAAAGTTGTCCTCCACGCTGTCACTGATGAGGTTTTACCTGGTATATCTTTCTATTGCAAAAGGCAGGGACATTGTTGAAAGGAGGAATTGCTCTTTTGCAACAGTGCCTGATAATTACAGTTTATCTCAAGCAAGCTCTGCTTAACGTAGCTAAGTTCACGGAATAATGTATGGATAACTGGTTCTATGAATTATGTATATACAAGGAATCTCCGTGGCCTAATTGAGTGCATTAATTTCATCGATGTATTCCATGCAAATGCAATCTATCAAATGTTTCTTGTAAATGCTTATAAGGATTAGCCTGTCCACATGCCCGAATTTGTCTCCTGTAATAGAGCCTTCAGTTGCAAAGAGAACGGATATCTCAGAATAGTACATGGGAGGAGCCTTCGAATATGCCTGGCATATTGTTAATTACATACAGCAATTCCATACATAATAGGAAAGTCATTGTAGCAACCATTCCAAAGTCAAAAATTAATACCATATTCGTAATCCCCATATAAAATAAGCCAGTCAGCAATTTTTGTTTTTTGGGGTAACTTGAAATTTTGAGTTGTTTGTGGTACTTTGTGATAAATTGTTGCTTGGCTAGGGCACCGTTTTATTCCTAGGAATTTTGACCGAATTCGCTGAAATTTGGCATGCATGTTGTCTTTCGTATTCTCTCGACTGTTCCGAGGCCACTTTTTGAAAATTCATACAGGGGTCAGTTTTATACGGGTCAAAAGGTCAAACTATCACAAGTTTGCGCACATCCGAATTTGGACAGGCGAAACACTTTCTAGACGCAAGCTTTAATTTGTTTCGCAATTCACTATCATCACCGATCGTATGTTTTTACACCAGAATTCATATATCACTACAAATTGGGCCATAGGTCTCATTTTGTACCTTTACATTCGTTGAAATTACATCCAAGTTAAATATACTTTGTTAGACGTATTCGTTCTTACTAATTGGATGACAGACTTATATACCAATAGCCATGATTGTAGGTTTACATGACACTGGTTTTAAGAAAGTACATACATTACCTTACCCAAGTGATTGGACCATTAAGTGGTATATAATATTTTGTCTCGTAATTACAAATTGGTAGCCCCAGCAGTGTATAACCAAATTTGATAAAGCGCATATATAAGATTTTCCAAATAACAAAAAAACAGTTATCCAATGCACTCTAACATTTGTACCAAAATTCAGTAAATAGAGCGAGTTTACAGTTTTATTTGAATATTTGACGCAATTGTTAAGAAACATGATGATATTTCTGATGAATGTATTGTTATTGTTTGGAAATCAGCTTATGTTGTTACACCATAGCTCGTTCAACAAATTCAATACTCAATGATGTTTTCACTTGCAGTAAACGTTAACCCTATAGCATTGAGTTTTTTCATTTATATTCTTCAACTTCTATCTTTTTCATAACATAACGAATTGCAATTTTTTAATTTTTGGGGGTGACAACCGATGCAAAGACACATCGCATTCAGCACTCTTCTTCATCATTTAATAGGTACAAAAATTATTCTCGCCACTCACATTGTACTTAATAAAGAGTACGTCTTGAAATTGTCCGGTGCCGTAGAGAGTGAAGCTCCTTCGCTCTCATTCACTGACGGGTGCACGTCTGATGCAGAAATAAGTTGTCATGAGTATCGTCTGGAAAATAGAGACAACTTCTTATATTTAGGACCGTGCCAATTTTCATATAACTTAGGTCCTGCGAATTTCTTTAGTACCTCACACCTTCTTTAGAGGCGTATATATGAAATCCAATGTTATCGAATACTATTTGCTATTTTACATTGGCGCACATCACATCATATGCGGAAGTACCCCAGACGTGTTGAATAAAGACAATTTTAAATGACACTTTAATCCTCGTCTTCATGAATTCAAAGTCATGTGGCTGAAGAACCATTAAATTTCGCTGTTCTGTATCAAATGTTTAACATTTATCATTGCTCAACTGTGGTCTACCTACGATAAATTAAAGGTTACGTCTAGAAAGTGCTTTGCCTGTCCAAATTCGGCTGTGCGCACTCTTGTGATAGTTTGACCTTTTGACCCGTGTAAAACTTGCCCCTGTATGAATTTTCAAAAAGTGGCCTCGGAACAGTCGAGAGAATGCGAAAGGCAATATGCATGCCAAATTTCAGCGAATTCGGTCAAAATTCCTAGGAGTAAAACGGTGCCCTAACCAAGCAACAATTTATCACAAAGTACCCCATACAACTCAAAATTTCAAGTTACCCCAAAAAACAAAAATTGCTGACTGGCTTATTTTATATGGGGATTACGAATATGGTATTAATTTTTGACTTTGGAATGGTTGCTACAATGACTTTCCTATTATGTATGGAATTACTGCATATCAGTTAAACAAGCTTCTGTACTAACAAATCTATGAATATCTAACAACTTCATTGATAACTTGCGCATATGTCTGGGTTGAATTATCATAGGAATATCGTTTGAATTATGTAAAATTTATTTATTGGCGACAATAGCCGAAGTGCAGATTTTTACGTTTTCGAACCACCGTCGTTCCTGTGTTGGGCAGGAACAACAATTTTAATCAAAATCTGAGGAATTGGAACTTGTAGCCATAAGAATCCTATCATTGGCATATGACTCTGGTTACGCAACCTATCCCATTTTATCACCTTTCCCATCGAACAGATTAGGTAAAGTGTATGTTTCTCAAGTTAGTACCTTCGGCTCCTCCGTTTCCCTTAATACTAAATATATGGTTAATGAATATTTTCCACTGCCGTGAGGATGTGGATCCTTCACAATATCTCCAATTTTTCTATACCGGCTTCTATTTCCATGCTTAATTGGCCGCTTAATCGCTCGATAATTATTTTTACACTTCTCATGTGTGCAAGACATGTCGCGTGCATGCATATTAGCAGATTGTCATTCGCAATTATTGTGCTTGAACAGGCAAACTCAGCTGGTGGCGCTGGCTGCTAAAACATAAAACGCCACCGTGAACATTCGAAGTGACCCCCCTATTTCAACAAACGACCCAAAACACTCTGCTCGCAATATTTGCTTAAAAACTACTACCTACATTAACAACATTATGGACCACATATGTAAGGCTTAATAATAAAATAAAAGGCACGCTCCACCAGGGCCTAAACTACGCTACTGGCAACTGGTGATGCCCACCAGGGCCCACTGGCAAGAAAATAAAATTTCCAAAATAGATCGCGAAGCCAAAATGGGCCCTCAACCAAAATGCGCCCTCAACCAAAATGGGCCCTCAACCAAAATGGGACCTCAACCAAAATGGGGCCCCAACCAAAATGGGCCCAACCAAAATGGGACCTCAACCAAAATGGGGCCCCAACCAAAATGCCGCCAGTATTTAAACGATCATTCTTTCATCTTCTGCCTCGTGTTATTACTAGATGTCAACACGAATATACATTTAATGCAAAACATGTATTTTGTATTTAAATGATCCATAACAATTTCCTTCAAATGAAATAGTAAAATTTATTTACATATGTCGAAAGCAGAACAAATATTTGAAATCTTCGGATACACGAACAAATTCAAATCCAGAATATGCATGCCTAATAATTTGCATATGTATAAAATATCAAGCGTAAGTGGTTTGTGTTTGTAAATATTTTGCATCGGGTTTGCAAATTAGCTCTACATATTTTAACAATTGATACGATATAGAAAATACATTACATTTCTTTTCGATTTTGATGAGGCTATATAATGAAATAAAACAGTAAACAGAATACAACTTAATAATGATTGACTCAAGCTACATTACTTGTGAGTCTGTATTCCTGAAAACAGAAAGGTCTATCACGATCTTTCTCAATTCTTTTAAAAATCTGCTTAATTGTTGGTAGTGGTTACATAATTAGATTCCCAAAAGGATAGGCTTTTAAATATAACGGTTTTTGAGAAATTCTCAAAAATACAGAAAAGTGGATGCCCAGTCTGTAGGTCGCAGTTTTTGAGCAAGAGATTTGAAATTTGGCACACCTATAGTAGATCAAATTTCCAACATGGCGATGGCTTGCGATTTTTAAGATTTCGAAACTTTGGCGCCAAAATTAGTTTTTTTTGCTTTAATTCAAAAATGGTTAATAAAATTCAAAATCTAACATCGCCACCTCATTAAACATCTTAAATTGCATTATAAACAATATACGTAGTTGTTTGAAACTCAAAAGTTTAACCGGAATTTGCAAAACAACAAAATAATTTGGTTTCACAACTCAAAAAATGACACCAAACCTATACATATTCACAATTGATACGACAAATTTGTAAAGGTTTGGTGTCATTTTTTGAGTTGTGAAACCAAATTATTTTGTTGTTTCGCAAATTCCGGTTAAACTATTGAGTTTCAAACAACTACGCATATTGTTTATAATGCAATTTAAGATGTTTAATGAGGTGGCGATGTTAGATTTTGAATTTTATTAACCATTTTTGAATTCAAGCGAAAAAACTAATTTTGGCGCCAAAGTTTCAAAATCTTAAAAGTCGCAAGCCATCGCCATGTTGGAAATTTGATCTACTATAGGTGTGCCAAATTTCAAATCTCTTGCTCAAAAACTGCGACCTACAGACTGGGCATCCACTTTTCTGTATTTTTGAGAATTTCTCAAAAACCGTTATATTTAAAAGCCTATCCTTTTGGGAATCTAATTATGTAACCACTACCAACAATTAAGCAGATTTTTAAAAGAATTGAGAAAGGTCGTGATAGACCTTTCTGTTTTCAGGAATAAAGACTCTTGTTCATTACATAACTTTCAACAATGATGCTGGCCATGAGGCTGGCTGGCAGGCTATACCATATTTCTACCGGCCTGCGACCACGGTCTGACGCATGGCTCCATATTAACTTTTATTCATCGTTTCCCTTGACGATGAGTATAGTAGCCCTTCACAGGCTATTAGATTCTGTCAGGCGATATTTTCTTCGGAAGATTTAAAAAACATGCAAACTACCTTTCACTAGAAATAATGGATTCAACTTTTCCATCGTTTGTTTAAAGACCGTCTGAAGTAGTCCAGCAATGAGTCCTTAGTCTCAAAGGAACCAGGAGGAGGAGCCGCCACTCCGAAAGTTGGGCGACTTGACACATTGTGTGACTACACAAAATTATCCTCTTAAAATTCTCCATCAGATAAGGCAATAAAAAGTTTTGTGCATGGGTACCTCGTCCCTCGACCATACACGTGGGGTAGACCCTCGGATGCCAAAATCAATACCGAATTTTCTCATGACTTGAGGTACATGTGTCCCTAGTTTGAACGAAATCGGTCAACGTTAACAAACGTTATAGTATTTCAGATTTGCGGACACACAGACAAACAAATTAATCGCAATAACTACCCTTTCATGCATTTCATGCTTCCGGTAGATAACAATAAAAAAAGACCGTGAGTAAAGACGATAATCCAATATACATACAGCTACAGTTAAACGGACATTTGTATTTAGTTAGCCCAGTTTTCTTTGTTTTCTTATTATATAACGCTACTAGTTCACAGATCAATTTTGGAGCGCGACAGATAGAAAATAACTACACCGGCGTGGGCTGTGATCCTCCAAGTGTCACGAGAATGATATTCTTTATCTATGGGATGCTTAAAAGGTTTGTTGGACGCAAGGGAAAGTGAAATGTTCAACATATTGAAGCAACATACATTTTATTTTATTGGCAATAGAACTTAAATTTTCTCCAGTGAAAATTAGGAGGGTAATTTTTTACTAAACTTGGAATAGGTAAATATATTCTCGTTGTAAGTTCTTCATTGTTGGAACTATTGAACATGAAAATTAATATCTAATTGCCTTTTATCTTACTATTATAATATTAGTCTTAATATTCAATTATTGTTTCAAGCATTATCTGATGTGGCTTGTCCCACAAACTTTCGATTCCTTTTACGAGGCAATGAGTGCAGTGATTGAAAGTTATGTAATTATGTTTATCCGGGTAAAATACTGACTGCCCATTTTTTTATGTCAAGTCTTAGGCAGTATGAATTCATCACAAACTTCATTAACAAAAATGATAATAAGGGCAATTACATTCGTGTGTACCAAAAAGCTACACTAAAGCGTACAGGAAATCCCAGAAATTCCGGCAATTTGGATTCCGGCAATTTGGATTCCGGCAATTTGGATTCCGGCAATTTGGATTCCGGCAATTTGGATTCCGGCAATTTGGACTTCCGGCAAAATGGAATTCCGGCAATTTGGATTTCGGCAAATTGGATTACGGCAAACTGGATTTCCGGCAAATTGGAATTCCGGCAATTTGGTTTTCCGGCAAATTGGACCTCCGGCAATTTGGTTTTCCGGCAAATTGGACCTCCGGCAATTTGGATTTACGGCAATTTGATGCACCCCCTGATTACCGGGGGCAGGGGGACTGGCTTGCTGTGCCCATGAATTAATTCAAATTAAAAAATTATGAACAATGTACAGAGTACTGAATGACATAATACAACTTTTATTTGGTTGCTATCAAAAAGCCACAAGTCCAAAAAGCCACAATCCAAAAAGCCACAAATCCAATATGCCACAATCAAAATTACGATTAACCGTACACTTTTCTTTCCTTTTATAACCCAACCTAACCTCGCCTAACCTAAATTAACCGAACCTAACTAAAATGAATCGCTTTTAGTAACAATTTCCTTGATTTTTCGAGTTGTGGCTTCTTGGATTTGTGGATTTTTGGATTGTGGCTTTTTGGACTTGTGGCTTTTTGATACACACCCTTTTATTTGCTTCAGTTAGTGACACCCACCAAGCCTATTGGCCCGCGAAATGAGATTTAGAATCTGCCATTTCTAGTTAACTTGTATCTAGATCTGTATGAACAATTAAATATATTAATGTTTTACAAATATAGTAGTTTCAATCAGTAATCGAAATTATTTCACATCTATGCCAGGCAAATTTATATTTTACAAGTCTAAGGAACATTTCTCTTTATCTAGGTACTTCGAATGTATATTTTGTTCATAGGTGAACACTTGAGATTCGGCCTGTTCAAACCTTAAGCTTCATTGAAATAGCAAATTCAGACTTGACAGCTTTATCATAATTGAAAATTGATTTCAGACAATTTTCTCATCATGACTTGAATCAAGGATTTTTCGGGAATGTTTCGAATTTCCCACATGACAAAATTGGTTAAAAGTGGAATTCATGGAGACCGTAATGCAAGTGGCGAGCATTAGTTTAGTTTTGACAGTATATGTTTCTTACATATAAAGGTTAAAGACAGATAATGGTTCTGAGCAGGTTTAATTTCCATTACATAATAATTTAATTCGTTTTTTTGGGAACTAGCATATTAGTATTTAAATTAACAACTCAGTACGATTCAGATCTCACGAAATTACATCCTGTGAAGACATGCTCAATTTAATGCTGGAACCCACATTCATGTAACCACAATGTCGCGAGTGCAAACCCTTGTTTTATTGTTGTTACGCTTGAGCAAACCCTACCTTATTTTGTTCTACGCACATGACCACGACAATCGCTTTTGGTTTTCCATCGTTTGATGTATCCATCTACGTTGCACGTTAAGCATCTTGTGTACCCCAAAAAACGTGCGTGTGCAAACCGCTCCACAATAACAAAGATTGCACCAAAGAGAAGGCCATACATCAGTATGCTAAATATAGTGGAAATATTTCCTTTCATGTCTGGTTGCTTTAATGATACATCCTTTAGAATCGGACTGAACCTCGAGCTCTCCCTAATGAAGTGTGACCAATAGTTCCATATTCCTGAAAGGTGCAACCCCTGCATTCGTTTTACAACGTTGACGTGAACATACCCAGATAGTTGAATTCCAACAGAAATGTTTGCATAAGATTCCGTCCCGACATTAACTATACGATTCGGGTTGGCGTGAAAAAGTTTCACTGCATAATTCTTGGCCATATATGCAGGAATTAAGAGTGCGGTTTTATTGCATTGCTCCAGATACTCCCATAAGATTCGGTCCTGCGGTTTAAGCAGTATATCACGTATGTTATTCCATCCTCGATGGTCATCTTCTAGCGATTCTGCTAACAATACCTCTGCATTCTTTTGAAAAATGTTTCTGAAAATCCCCGCGATATTTGGATGAAGTGAAGTAAGATTCTCCCATTTGGATATGAGTGTTGCGTCTTGAAGGGTTCGTTTGACGGCGTAAGCCAACTCGCAGACTTCTGAATAAGCAAAGAAGATTGCATTCGACGACCAGACGAGATGAGGTGATTTCTGGTATATCCCAGCTGACCAACTTGAGATGGAGACGTTTGAGTTAAAACTCCACATATTCGAATTAATATATACTTGACTCGGTCTTGTAAGAATAGTGAACCCATCTTGCACTAGTTGAGAAAATTTTGTGTACGGCAAAACCTGTTTTGGTGATATCAGATTGTAAATATTGCCACTTTTGTAGCCGTTGCTGATCACTATTCCTGCCAGCAACACTGCAGCAATTGTAAACCGCAAGCAAATATTACTACAATCGATTGACAGAAAAGGATTTCCCTGCTCCAGAAATACTTTGGTAACGGAGAGTAATTGACTACAAAGCAACCGTTTCCGCGACATTTGAATTTGCACTTTGGCCAGAAGCAACGAAACCATGATAATGCATACCCAAGTACTCGGGTCGTAAATCCGTAACAACTCGTATAAGCCATACGAATATCTTCCCCGTCCGCTGCCACAACTTACAAAGATCAAGTTGCTTTCATATTCTTTATATGAGAGCCGATATATATTCGAAATTCTTTGATCAACAGCACGAAGTGTCAGGGTCAAATCTTTGTGCATCTCCGAGCATTTTGACTCAACTAGGGACTCACCGTTATAGCTGTACTCCTTAGGAAAAGGTGAAAACGTTACAGTAGCGTTGGAAATGATATCCATAATCATGGATACAACAGCGCTGTTAAAAATGTCAACATAGGGCAGGGTTTGCTGACTCGGACAAATGGATTTTTGGCGATTATATACAAGAGAACTTTGCCTGCAATCTTGTAATAACCTCACATAGTTTAACATAACACCTGGCTTCAATTGGTGCTGCGATTCAATGTTCCACCGAGAGCATGTGTCTGAGGGCGGAGATCGTGAAAGCAGCTGAATATCAGAAAAATCTACACCAGTTGACTGTAGTGCTATCATCCCAGAGTACATCTTCCTGACAGTAAAAATTCGACTGATTTGAGCAATTTCGTCTTTGGATCCGTTTGACATTGTCACCGTAATTGTTTCCATATTCAGCCTGTGGCCCTTCCAAGGATAAACGACCGAAGTACTTTGCCGTAAAATGTGCCAGTATTCCATTAACGCTTGCAGATTACCTACATTGTGAAGATTGCTTTGGTGGTCAACAAAGATGTGAAGCTTCGATATTATTGTTGGCTCAGATTGATAGAAGGGAAAATCAATTTCCCTGTCTTCGTCATAGCTGAAATCTAGAGGATACCTAGTGTTTACCCAAATTGATGGAGGAAGCTGGATTGAGATTTCCACCTGACAATTCCAGGGCTTCGTATTGACGACGTATGGAAAAGCCCTGAGGCGAAGGCAGATATCCCCGGATTCAAGCCCCCCATATACACCAACCTGGATTCCTGAAAAGTAGCTTGATGATGTGCAATTAATTTGGCGACCATCCGCGGTCACACCACTCGTGTTGTCCGGCTGGTATCCGTAGGGCGTCCACAAAACCTGATGCTTTTGCGCAATGCCCTTCGTGCCGCGTGTTTCAAAGACGGCTAAATGTGGTCTCCTGTGCACTGCACTGGCGGCCGGCACACCGATGTCAACGTTGTAAAAGTTATCAATGACTATGTGGCAGTTGCAAAACAAGTGTAGAATGGTTGAAATGTTGTACAGTAAGCTTTGCGCTTGATTCGTTTTTGCAATTGAAGCTATGTAGAGAGAATATGTTTTAATCCAATTTTGATACTGAAACTTGCTTATAATGAATTTGTCCAATGGCTGAATTGTGTATTCGAAGCTTGCAGCAGCAACGTTCCGTGCCAATTTAAGAGAAAAACATGCAGCATAGATGGTGAAAATGCGTAGAAATATGCTGAGTTCGTTCATTATCAAGAGTATGATGGGAATCGCTAGAATATTAAATTTGAATATTAGCGAAGAGTGGGATTAGCTTAGGGATTTAAATAAGTTATCACACTCAATATCAAATGTTTATGTAGGCTGGGTTTAAATACAAATAATTTTACCGTTTATTGTTGATTCGGATAACGGGTGTGGTATACAGCAACTAGAATCCAGAGCTACTCAGGCCTGCAATCAAGAGTTCTAAACGTTTGGAATTCTTACCTAATACGAGATACATATCGCAAAATACACTGCTTCACGACAACATTTTTCAGTTGTCCATTTCTTAGGAAATTCTGGCTGCTAAACATGCGTTAAAGGAACAAATGGGGGCAGAAAATGCTCATGAAAACCGATATGCATTTGTGAATGCAGGAACGTTGATATTCTGACTGTAAGATAAAATCATTCGACTACAGACGTTCTGAAGCTAGGTTTTAACACTCCACACAAGGAAAATATTTTTGGACGGCATTGAAACAAACAGAATTGGAATAAAATATGTAGGACTGCAACAAGGAAAATATATTATTCACCTTGACATAAACGGGCTGTTTCAAGGAGGCGCTTCAAAACTAGGATTTCCGGTGTGCAGTAGAATAGTCTGTATACTATGTTGTACTTACTACACAAATATTACAAACAAACCACTCTAATTCTAACAAAAATGTTTTTCCGTGTATTTGTCATTGTACAATTTCGCTTTCATTGTAACACTTTAACACGACAAATGAAATAAATATCGAGTGTGAAAAACAAAGTACTGCACCGGAACTGGCAAACAATTTCACCAAGGTGAACCTCATATAAAAGAAGTTGGAAACAAACTTGTTGCTGCATTCAAAAACAGATAAATGTGCTGCACATGCTTCTAGACTCTTGACTATTCTGTAGTTTTAAGGAATAAGAAATAAAGTTAAAGTGTTTACTTTACAGCCGTTGAGCTAAAATTGTGCAACTGCACACTATCTACACCTTCTCTACAGTTGTACTTGTCCAATTAACGGTCAGTAACTAATAGAAATTAAAACATTCTGGGACGGCCATTGAAATAGCTTATTCTTAAATTCTAAAATACGGAAAGCTATCAAAAAGAAAAGAGATGACACCAGATTATGGGTTAAATTCGATAGGGAATTTTTTTACCATATCATATGATCCTATGCAAAATATGGTGCAATAAATGCGAACATAGACACACTTTCGCATTTTTATGGTAGGTACATACTGACTGGTATGTTCATGCATATTGAAATCGCATTTTACAGCATCATCATTTGTGGTCGTCAGGCGAACCTTAAATTACCCAGTGTATCATCTGAAACACAAGAACAGTCGCTCCTCTGTCGTAACCTGAAAACTCTGTATTTTCCCAAAACCCGAAAATCGTGCGATTTTTGTTCCTTTTTCAACTTTGTGGCTCTGTAATTTTGATAATTGATTGAATTTCAAAAATCAAGAAAATACCCATCCTATAATTGCAATTGGAGATTTCCAATTGCTATTGATTTTCAAATTCGGTTGAAAATTGTAAATTCTTTGCATGTCCAAAATTAACATGTAATTTTGTCTCCTGAAAAATTTATGATGGCAATGTGGCCACCAGCGCAGGAGTAGACGGCTGAAACCAGGCAATTAACGGTTTCGTGTTAGCTACTATATGGGAGAACAATGTGGAGGAAATCGAATATATGAAAATTTTATGGGGGTCAATAAGCTTTAAAGATACTCCTAGGTTGGATGCTGAATATTAGTCAAAGGAACTGGGTACCACAATTTGGTACTAAAGGTGTCGTTGTTAAGTATTATAAGATTCGTATTTAATTGATCAACTTGAGTGTCAGTTAATACAGCCAAAGGACGTATCTAGTAAATGTATCTGTTGATATACTTAACCGTCAATAGTTGCAATAAGTTATTATTGACACTTATGTTATTCAATAACTTTTTCCGACGTAATCACTTCTCATTCTAACGACTAAGTTTCCCCCAAAAAATATATCAGCGACCACTACTTTTTTGTTGGTCGTTGGTACTATTCACTAAAACAACCGACACCTTACTTCTATTTTATTACCACTGTCGGCGTAAGTTTGTTGAATTTTGGTCTCTTTTTGAAGGGAAATGGGGCCTGTCCATATGGCATAACCTCACTATTAATGTATTCCAAGAGAAAAAGTGAAAAATCATTAGTTTTGTCGTTAGATATGCTGATGAGTATGCCACAGTTATTTTCCACCCATCATTGTTCATATTTTGATATCAAGAAGTGAGAACATTTTTATGCACGACCCCATCCGAAAAAAACAGACGGACAGGATAGGAGAAGGCCGAGGTAGAGGTGAGCAACATCACCTTGACTGTGAATGTAAGCTTCCTTCAACTGAACTGTGCTTATTAAAAAATACCTATAAGCTGGAGGAAATCAGTTTACCGTGGGTAACTGAATGTCACGATTTCAAATAAGACGTGCTTTTGCAGATTCAAAGCTTATCGATGACGGATAACACATGCTGATAACCCTAAAATTACACACAAATTGCTGAAACTCGGTATGAAAAGGTTATCGAACGTCCTGATTTCGAATATGATATCCGTTTGAGGACCAAAGGCTTATCAAGGGCTGATAAGACCTACTGATAACCCTAAAATTACACACACATTGCTGAAACTCAGTATAAAAAGGTTATCGAACGTCCTGATTTCGAATATGATATCCGTTTGAGGACCAAATGCTTATCAAGGGCTGATAAGACCTACTGATAACCCTAAAATTACACACACATTGCTGAAACTCAGTATGAAAAGGTTATCGAACGCCCTGATTTCGAATATGATATCCGTTTGAGGACCAAAGGCTTATCAATGGCTGATAAGACCTACCGATAACCATAAAATTACACACAAATTGCTGAAACTCAGTATGAAAATGTTATCGAACGTCCTGATTTCGAATATGGTATCCGTTTGAGGACCAAAGGCTTATCAAGGGCTGATAAGACCTACCGATAACCCTAAAATTACACACAAATTGCTGAAACTCAGTATGAAAAGGTTATCAGACGTCCTGATTTCGAATATGATATCCGTTTGAGGACCAAATGCTTATCAAAGGCTGATAAGACCTACCGATAACCATAAAATTACACACACATTGCTGAAACTCAGTATGAAAAGGTTATCGAACGTCCTGATATCGAATATGATATCCGATTGAAGACCAATGGCTTATCAAGGGCTGATAAGATATACCGATAACCCTTAAATTACACACACATTGCTGAAACTAAGTATATAAAGGTTATCGAACGTCCTGATTTCGATTATGATATCCGTTTGGAGACCAAAGGCTTATTAAGGGCTGATAAGACCTACCGATAACCTTAACATTTCACACAAATTGCAGACAATCAGTCCACATTTTTTTAGCGACGGTCCTGATTTTAAATATGATGTCCATTTTAACACCATTGATCCCTTCGTTTTATTCATGGAAAAGTCTTGCAATAAAAATAAAAAGTGAGCTCTGGTAGAGTGTTATAAGTGTCTGATATGACGTACCGATAACCGTATAACTTCAGATAAGCTCATCAAGATCATAATTTCATCTGTCGTGAAACCGTAACGCGTTTACCACAATCTGCTGCGTTTAGAACGGTGCAAATGTTTCCGGTTTCAATTCTATCTTAAGATTATGCAAAGTTTCGAATGGGACACACTGAGAACACTTAAAAGCATTCATAAATTGACGAAATTTGAGTTACGATAATCCGAAATGATACATTCAGAAAACAAGCAAGTTGCTCCACTGAATATATTCAGCTGAACCTGTGATGCGAGTTTAACTTATTAATTGAATTTGAATTGTGCAATTTTGTGGATGATGAGTGAAATCGCGTTCTTCATACAAAAATGGATGTTATATTGTGGAAACACTTTTACTACATTGAAAATTACAATAAAATTTATTAACGCGGTCGCTACAAATAAAGTAGAGCATTTGTTATTTTATTTCCTTTGTGCAAACGTTTTCAATGTTTGTAATTTATAAATGTATCCCATATCTCCAACAAACAATTGACACTAGTAGGTAACGATCAGAAACATAATATTTTTGTAGATATCAGATACAACAAGGTTAATTTTCTGCTGAAGCGCTTACTTTAATATACTCTGAAAACATAATATGGAGTACCCTGCCAAGACTAAAAACGGATGAAATGTTAGGAAAAGTAATAATTCACGATTTAGGAGAATTCCTAGCCGCGTTTCTCTACCCTCACAAATGGCTGTGGCGGCCGTGTGTGAAGGGCCACTTGAAGACGCTGGTCCATAGACTCCAAGTGGTTCTGTAGACCGAGATTTAAACCGTGGAGAGGAAGGAGACTCTCTTGAAATGTCAAATGTAAATTACATGCCATGTCATGACTTCCAACCCCATGCAATGACATGACTTCCAACCCCATGCAATGACATGACTTCCAACGCCATGTCATGACTTCCAACGCCATGTCATGACTTCCAACGCCATGCCATAACTTCCAACGCCATGTCATAACTTCCAACGCCATGTCATAACTTCCAACGCCATGTCATGACTTCCAACGCCATGCCATAACTTCCAACGCCATGTCATGACTTCCAACGCCATGTCATAACTTCCAACGCCATGTCATGACTTCCAACGCCATGCCATAACTTCCAACGCCATGTCATGACTTCCAACGCCATGTCATAACTTCCAACGCCATGTCATGACTTCCAACGCCATGCCATAACTTCCAACGCCATGCCATAACTTCCAACGCCATGTCATGACTTCCAACGCCATGCCATAACTTCCAACGCCATGTCATGACTTCCAACGCCATGTCATAACTTCCAACGCCATGTCATGACTTCCAACGCCATGCCATAACTTCCAACGCCATGTCATGACTTCCAACACCATGTCATGACTTCCAACGCCATGTCATGACTTCCAACGCCATGACATTATCCCAAATCATATACATGCATGGATCGTATAGGCATTTTTACGTAGTCAATACATAGATTCCAATTAATTAACACTCAATTTAAATATTTTTTGGCAATTGTTTACTGTTGAAATGTATTGATTAGCATTTGGAAGAATATTTTTATTGTTATAAAGTACAAAATGACCAACATTAAGGCAGCATGACTTCAAATACAGCATATCAGTCTTCCTTTTATCCAAGAAACTCATATCTTATGTACGTGCATTTACATGCATGTAAAGGCTACATGCCATGCCATGCCATGCCATGCCATGCCATGCCATGAGGTGTTCTCCACAAGAAAGGTCTAGAATGAAGGTCTAGTGCAGCGCTTATCCGTACACCACAGCACAGCCCGTCGAATCCCGCAGCATTTGCAAGGCCATGATAAACATTCCGCTCTAGGTATTCATCCGTCCCGTCCATTGGCAGTCTCCCGACGCAAAGGCGTGATGGAAGATTTTGACAGTCTCGTCAACAGTCCTGCTGGAGGACAAGTTCTCTCGAGAAAAAATTCTCTTTAACCTTTTCCGTCAACTTGGAGTCCATCTTGATAAATACCTTAAACTAATCCCGAGCAACTCAATCCCACAATGGTTGCCTAGATTGGGAAACTTTCTTTTCATCTGGGGTGAGGGTAAATATGCGCTGTATCCTGCAGCGTGAATATTGCCATTAGCCGCTTTATATATATCATGTCTTCATATTATCTTAAATCGGGACGGTCGACAACTTTTTTACACTGATTTTCAGTTGTTTGTGCGAAGTTTTAGAATTATCGATATGTCATCTGAGTCACTGATAACCCTCAGGTATTCAAATGGCCATTATGTTTAAAATCGAGACGGTTGATAACCGTGGACTGAGTTTTAGTATTTTGTGTGAACTTTTTGGGTTACAAGTAGTCCTTGTCAGCCCTTTATAAGCCAAAGGTCTCCACTCGGATATCATATTCGAAATCAGGACGTTCCATAACCTTTCTATACTGACTTTCAGCACTGTGTGTGTAATTTTAGGCTTATCGGTAGGTCTTATCAGCACTTGATAGGCGATGGGTTGTCAAACAGATATCATATTCGAAATCAGGACGTTCAATAACATTTTCATACCAAGTTTCAGCAATTTGTGTGAAATATTAGGGTTATCGGTAGGTCTTATCAGCCCTTGATAAGCCTAAGGTCTCCAATCGGATATCATATTCGAAATCAGGACGTTCGATAACCGTTATATACTTAGTTTCAGCAATTTGTGCGTAATTTTAGGGTTATCAGTAGGTCTTATCAGCCCTTGATAAGCCTTTGGTCTTCAATCGGATATCATATTCGAAATCAGGACGTTCGATAACCTTTTCATACTGAGTTTCAGCAATTTGTGTGTAATTTTAGGGTTATCGGTAGGTCTTATCAGCCATTGATAAGCCTTTGGTCCTCAAACGGATACCATATTCGAAATCAGGACGTTCGATAACATTTTCATACTGAGTTTCAGCAATTTGTGTGTAATTTTAGGGTTATCGGTAGGTCTTATCAGCCATTGATAAGCCTTTGGTCTTCAATCGGATATCATATTCGAAATCAGGACGTTCGATAACCTTTTCATACTGAGTTTCAGCAATTTGTGTGTAATTTTAGGGTTATCGGTAGGTCTTATCAGCCATTGATAAGCCTTTGGTCCTCAAACGGATACCATATTCGAAATCAGGACGTTCGATAACATTTTCATACTGAGTTTCAGCAATTTGTGTGTAATTTTAGGGTTATCGGTAGGTCTTATCAGCCATTGATAAGCCTTTGGTCTTCAAACGGATATCATATTCGAAATCAGGGCGTTCGATAACCTTTTCATACTGAGTTTCAGCAATGTGTGTGTAATTTTAGGGTTATCGGTAGGTCTTATCAGCCATTGATAAGCCTTTGGTCCTCAAACGGATATCATATTCGAAATCAGGGCGTTCGATAACCTTTTCATACTGAGTTTCAGCAATGTGTGTGTAATTTTAGGGTTATCAGTAGGTCTTATCAGCCCTTGATAAGCATTTGGTCCTCAAACGGATATCATATTCGAAATCAGGACGTTCGATAACCTTTTTATACTGAGTTTCAGCAATTTGTGTGTAATTGTCGGGTTATCGGTAGGTCTTATCAGCCCTTGATAAACCTTTGGTCCTCAAACGGATATCATATTCGAAATCAGGACGTTCGATAACCTTTTCATACCGAGTTTCAGCAATTTGTGTGTAATTTTAGGGTTATCAGCATGTGTTATCCGTCATCGATAAGCTTTGAATCTGCAAAAGCACGTCTTATTTGAAATCGTGACATTCAGTTACCCACGGTAAACTGATTTCCTCCAGCTTATAGGTATTTTTTAATAAGCACAGTTCAGTTGAAGGAAGCTTACATTCACAGTCAAGGTGATGTTGCTCACCTCTACCTCGGCCTTCTCCTATCCTGTCCGTCTGTTTTTTTCGGATGGGGTCGTGCATAAAAATGTTCTCACTTCTTGATATCAAAATATGAACAATGATGGGTGGAAAATAACTGTGGCATACTCATCAGCATATCTAACGACAAAACTAATGATTTTTCACTTTTTCTCTTGGAATACATTAATAGTGAGGTTATGCCATATGGACAGGCCCCATTTCCCTTCAAAAAGAGACCAAAATTCAACAAACTTACGCCGACAGTGGTAATAATTTTAACTACATTCTCAATTAGTGTCCAAAGTGCGACGCACCTTCCCGGTTTCAAAGTGTCACCAAAGTGCACGTTTCATATAGTGACGCCAAGAGCAATCTACTTTTCGCGTTCTTATGCCGGAGTTAAATTTACAAATTAAAAGTATGAATTGCAAAGTAATGTTCTCTTCACTTTAAAATATTTTGAAATACTTTGTCTTTTTCGTAAGCCTTCCACCAACTTTGATAAGCCATATTTCATTGACAACTTTTACGACAAATCGGTGAAACAGACAAACAGACTTTCGAATTCATGATGCTCAATGTTTTCGAACGACATATTACATTTTGTCGCACTCATTTGATGGCCAAAGAAACAGATGGTATTTTTCCATGGAAGAGTTCAAATCTAATTTTTAATAACAATTTTTTATTACGTAATCATTTAGGCAAAACTGGCTTATGAAATGAATATGTTACTGGCCAAAAAACTGAACGAAGATCTCATTATGACTTTTAAGGTAATCCTTACTTTGAAGCTTGAAGCACTACTGTACTCGCGTCAGTTAAATTTATTGAACACTTGAATCCATGCGCTCGGACAATATTTACATATTGAATAGAATTAACAAACGTTATTACGAACATGCCAATAAGAGCCTCTAGCACGAGAAGGCTCAAAACAATTAGAGTGCAGTACAATTTTACTTACATTTTTAGTGCTAACATTAAATATTACGATAAAGTTTTGGCGGGATTTGTATCCATGGCAAGTTCATACATATAGACAAATATAGAATTCAGTAATTCAGAATTGGTTATTCTTGCAGTTTGAACCTATTGAACAATTACATTTTACAAATTTGACGGAAAGCATTTACGGACATCGATGTTGGTTATCCTTGTGATTTGACTTTCTAATTTCATTCTAGTGTAACAGAATTTCTGGAGCCATTGTTGAAACTATGACCTCAAGTCAAGTTAGTCAGTCAGATATGTATGTAGATGGTAGAAGGCCTTGCGTATTTACAGAGATCGTCGTAGTAATTATTCTATACTTTACTCGTGGTAGCCGATTCCTCCGGTTCAACAGATCCGAGAAGGTCTTCAGGAAGCTGTACCCCTTGTGAATGAAATGGCGCATGAACATTTACATCATGGACATAACTTTGCTTCCTTGTCGGTACAGGATTGTTCAGATCGACCGCCTAAACAAGCAATAACCCACATTTAGCCATATTTATAACAATACTACATTTTAAAATATGTAGTTGGAGTTTTCATCATTGCCGTGAAGAACCATTCGACATTCCGCTCCATTAATACTTCGGGTTATAGGATTCGACTTTTGTTCAAGCAAAGTAAAATTTGTAAGTAAAATTTTAAAGACTTCCAATTTCCATGTTAAACCTTTCAGTGAGCAGGGATCAAAGTGATTTGTCAAAAATTCTTTAAGCTGATACCCTATTAAGTATTCACACTATTTAAATATTGATACCCGCTTCACCAAAGGAATAATTTCTGCCTACATATACATTGTTGTTAACATTTACCGATGAGTCTATCCAAACGATGCAGAATAGACACTCTCCAATTCGAAAAATGCATTCGAAGCTCATCTCCACCATTAATAGAATTAGACTAATCACATAGCCAGTGCATGTTATCAGGAGAATCCCCAGGAAACCGCTGATACGTATTTGGTCAGTGACCAAAGGTCACCATAGTGAATCACAGGATTTGGGTTGGGTTTTTCGAACTGCAACTGTATGAAAAACTTATCCACATCTCCCTCCTCTCGGGTAGACCACTTTGTTGAATTCGTGCGAAGGTCTGATGAAACAACCAGTATCGATTCACTGTGTATATCTCCGCGAACCTATAACTTTCCGCTAAGTAGTCCTTACGTAGCGAGAAACACTGAAAGCTGTTTTTCTCCCCTGACAGCTTTCTAATTCTGTCCCCGTAATACAACAAACTATCGTAAAGAAGGTATTGATCAGTTTGCAAAGCACACTTGCTCATTAGATATTTTGGATGATTATTACGCGATTCACTTTCGATTTTAATATTTATAAAACTTTCATTAATCATGCTCAGCATTTTACGCGATTCAAAATTTGCAGCATACTGTTCCCAGGGTGAATTGAAATGCGGATTATGCCAAAGAATCTTATAGCCACCTTCAAGAAAACTTCGCAGGGTATTATATCATACCTCAGCTGACCCCCGTATAGACCCGTACAGATATCTTTTTGGAGAAAAGGGAAAACGATACCTTTTTGCCATCGCGAAGCGATGGGAAAAAAGGTATCCGAGCAATATATACTTCAATCATAGTCACGATCACAAAAAAGGTATCCAGACTCCAGAAGATACCTATTTGCTCACGTTCACTTTGAAAAAAGGGTCTGGTGGATACCTATTTCAATCATATTTAGGATGACAAAAATGGTACCGAAAAAGCTATCCGGGTGATACCTATTTCAATCAGATTCACAATGGCAGGATAGGTATCCAGATTTGAGAAGATACCCATTTGCTCACACTCGCGTTGAAAACACGTGTTTATTGGATACCTAGTTGAATTATATTTCCGATGTCAAAAACGATATCCGGGGAATACCTGTTTCAATCATGTTCACGATCACAAAAAAGGTATCCAAACTCCAGTGGATACCTATTTGCTCACGTTCACTCTGAAAAATGGACTGGTGGATACCTATTTCAATCATATTTAGGATGGCAAAAATGGTACCAAAAAAGCTATCCGGGTGATAAATATTTCACATTCACGATGGCAGAAAAGGTATCCAAAATCCAGAAGATACCATTTTTGAATTGCATTCGGAGAATGTCATTCACGATGACAGCAACATATACTGGGTCCAGAGGATACCTATTCGATTAATATTCACGATAGAAAAAAGGTATCCCGAGTCTATAAGATACCTATTGCGATCAAATTCACGTTGGGAAATAGGTACACTGGCTCCAGAGGATACCTATTTAAATCAAATTTGCGATGGTAAAAAATGTATCCGGATAATACATATTTAAAGCCAATTAATTATGGCTGAATATTTATTCGCAGGGCACATATTAGAATCAAATTCTCCATGGCAAAAAGTATTTATCATAACTATTTGACTCAAATAAATTGAGTAAAATTCACGATGACAAAAACTGTATGCTTTGTCCACAGCGTATTGAAGTTTGTCGGTGAATACCTATTTGAGTCCAATTCACGATGACAAAATGTAATTTATAGGATACTTGCTTTGTGTGCCGTCTGAATAGCCGAAAATGTGTCCCGCCGGAACCAATTGGTCACGGTAGCAAAATACCCGATGATGTATCAGGATGCATATATTTGGCTCAAGCGTATTTCCTCAGTATATATATATATTAGCATAAACATTTCTCATGTGTCCGGACGACATGTATTTGACAGGGCTTAATAATACGGCCGAGGGCATAATAAATGATATGCTGGCTGAGAACTATATCGAAATATAAATTCGGGGAAATACCACCCAAATTATGTTAATTGTGTCCGTTAATACGTTTGCATGCTTGATAATACCATTAGCAGGGCCGTTGGAGACAGGTATCCTGCTACGGGTAGAAGCCGGCACCAACTGTAAGATGCAGGATCATGGACGGAAATCAATTACTATATTAAGCTGACCGAAATGGAATTGTTAAATGTACAGAGTTTCTGATTTAACTTTTACATTTGACTAACCGGTTTTACATGATTAGTGCTTAGTGTCCGGGCCACTAAATCATTTTTAAATTTACCTTAAAACCGCTGTCATTCTTGTAGCTCTATATTAACTTTCATCTTCGTGAAATCTATTCCGCCAATATTAATGGAAAAACTATGTTAAATAATAATCTCATGATCATTTCTTTTAATCGTACTATGCATTGTACTAATTGAAACTCCACTACGAAATACAAACCTGATTTCAACTTAACAGTTGCAACTTCGATTTTGTGATGGCAATCAAATATTAGGTAATGCAACTGATAAGAAAAATATTTTGAGTCAACCAAAGGACAAATCACATTATACATCAACTCTGCACTCCACATCACACATTACATACAATGGTAAGGGATACACGTGATTCTTTTTGTGGACAGTACCAAAGTGGTTCGAACTACTTCCGGTTGGGTGACATCAAGAAATTATTCATTCCACATAGCACTTAAGATGCTTGCTTTCGATTTTCAAGTTCAAGTATTTCAAGATTTTCGAGAGTCGTTACAGAAGTAATAATTGGAAAATAAATTCTAATGTGCACACAAACTCTATGCAGGTCATCATAGCAAAATCAATGCACATTGTTTAATTTGAAGTCTATCTGAATGAATGAATAAATGAGTTTATTGAAATTCCATAAAGCTCATCAGGCATGGCCCATTGGAGCGAGCATGATACAATATTGCGTAATATGTCAAACATAATTTGAGTTCCGTCTTTCTCATATAATATTTGACAATATATAATATTATAGGTAAAGCAGCATATCATACAAATATAGTTATATGGCACAGGCTGTAATGTGCTGCGGATGCCACTTTTGACAGAGCGATATGTAACATAATGCCATAACATCTTGTACCAAAACATTATTTAACGATGAAATGTAGGAAAACTCCATAACCTTTTATAGCAGATAACGACAGGTACATAATTATTATATTATAACATATGTACATCTCTCATTTGTCTTCCATATTACATAAATGATTTACATGGCAAATGATTAGATTTCAGAGTGCAAATCAAAGTATTAATCATTGAACTTTTGCGCACACGCAATAGTGTCCACTAATGACTCAATTTAATATTAGAGCTGGATGTGATTACAATAACTTGTCTCATTCTGTGCGTCGTATCGCTCATTCCAATCACTTATTTTTGAATTCATGATCGCTTTTAACCTCATAATGGACTTCTTTGGCAATGTACGACCAATTTTTCCTGGGAGGCGTTTGCAACTTACATTCATGAACGAGTCACAAACACAAATATTTCCTTTTAGCTTCTCTCGATCTGCAATTTCATCCGAGAGCCGCCCGATATCCTCTGCCGTAAAATTGTAACTTTCCCCCAATGTAAAAATTCCCTGCAGGTTCTTTTTATATCCGGTAACGTCCAAAACCAAGCACCTGTTCTACATTTCCACCGGTATGGTAATCATGATCATCATCCGCAGCATCCACTACAGCTTGGTCCGTGACGTCATCGTTAGATCTGCGTATTTCTGATGACTTATCCAACAAAGGCGGTTTGGGGGTGACGTTGCCTGAACCCTTCTGACTTGCACCAGCCTCATTTGCAAATTCGTTTCAACGTTTTTGTCTTTTATTTTCTCTTTCAAGCTTTGTGAGATCGTCAGTAATCGATACTTTCTCACTAATATCCTTTAACCGATGACAGTTTTTAAATTTCTTCTTTTTGTCAGTTCATGTGTACAAAGAAACAACATCAACAGCTTGAGAAATATGCTTAAGAACCTGCACTTCTTGCACGTTTACACTCACTTGAAGAGCGTCTTTTAAAAAGTTATTAACAGTTTCCACCAAATTTCCCTTTTTGACAGCTTTTAGTTTTTGTAAGCCATGAATGACTATATTTCTCTCTCGCGATTCGGTTTCACGTTACAACGGTTAACTGGTCCGGCATACACCAGCAACGACTGACCTTGTGTTAGCTACGGCTCCCTGCAAATTATTTGATTGAGACACGTATCCACTTCAGTTGTAATGGCAACTAGGTTGCGTTTGAATAACATTAAAATTTTAAACTGGTTTTCAGAAATCGTATCACATGTTTTCTTTACACACGACAGAAATTCAGATACAGAATCATTATATAACAAATGTGAAATGAAATATGCACTGGAATTAGTTCATCCTGCTGTGTTGCGTAGGTGTGGTTACCAGCTTGCATTTTTAAACGGGAATATTGTGAAGTCACAAGGTAAGGATAAAAGTGTCAACAACACGCGCTATTTCTGTTGCGCATTGATGAAACTCTTAGTAGTGCATTCAGCCAAACGGCTTACATTAGCTCTTATGGGAAATTTCATTAGGTTGAGTTCCACCTTGTGACCATAGGGCATCGACTTCAACGGTGAAAACGGCATGGCGGAAGTCGACCTAATTTGGGAGTTATGGCGACTTTAATTTTGGGCAGTTGAAGTAGGACTGTAACTGGTTTAATAAATATGATAAAAATACATGTTTGTCGGTGAAAATTAAAATTGGATTCTTTTAGGCAATATTATACGCCAATTGTGATGTAGCTTGTTGCAGATTGAATACGAATCTAACGTAGATTAGGATTGTCGTAGTCACGTAGCTTTATTATACGTTAATCTTTCGTAATTCTCCATTCGTTTACCTCTATTTAAAAATTGTTAGTAATTATTTATTTTCAGCAAAATGTCTTATATAATTAAATAATTATATGCATATTGTCGATTATTAATTTTCTTGGTGCGACCATTTATCTTTGCTTATAAATTCGGAAAATATGTTTTTGGTTTAAACAAATACTAATAATAATTATATACTAGTTAACGGTGTATTTTATTACGACAAATTAACGAATTATTAAATTCCGTGACTATGACAGCCCTAATCTACGTGAGAATCTTATTCAATATGCAACCAGCTAAAATAATTTAAAAATTGAACTAAATTGTAATTAGTTAATTATGCATAATTTAATTATTCCTACCATTTTAAGCATAATAATCATAATCCGCTTACAATATTGACTCAAAATATGCATTTTTAATTTTCACCAACGAGTATGTACTTTACTGCAGTTACACTTGCATATATTTTAAACCAGTTACTCTGCCCTGCATCAACTGCCAAAAATTAAAATCGGCACAACTCCCAAGATATTGTGAGTTCTGCCATGCCATTTTCAAGTTGAAATCAGCGTAAAACATTTATCAATTCCATGTGGACACAAGGTGGAACTCAACCTAATGAAACTGAGAGTTGCATCCATGTATGTCGCTGTCCAAAATTAACATGAACTCAGACAATGTTACGCATACTAGCTCCGCCTAAGCTGCTGATGAGGTATGTCAAACTCATGAGCATATCTCTTTCGGGATCCGAAATTCGGGTTTCCAGGCTGTTTCCGCTGATCTGAATTTTACGATGCTACGTTTTTTGGAGGTTCCGGTCTTGTTTGTGATATATCTCACATTACATTCAACTTCGGATATACGATATCCAACCGAAAAGGCATGGAACAAAGCATGAACCATTGAACAAAGGAATGTAATACATCATAGTAATCATAGGCTGCGGATTCGGGGGGAAGGGCGGATCATTGTCGCCGCACGATAGGAAAGGGGGTTCAAATGTAACTCTGCCCCCCTGAAATGTCAACATTTGAGAAAATTATTTGAACTTCAATTCAATATATACACTTTAATATGTACATTGTATTATACCAGATTGTAATCTCAAATGCTACTTATTCGTGACATTTAAGGCGTATAAAAGCGAATCAGGAAAGTTGGGTTCTAATAAAGAATGGTTGAAATACGTACTGAGACTGTAATTTATTCATGTTCAGTCTATACTCAACGTATACATTGATGCGCTAAATCATTTTATGCGGTCCAAAAACGAACAAGTTCTGTCAGCGGTACCAAGATGGCTTAGGCTGAATTTAAGATGGTTTAGGCACAGACGAATTAAGCAGCGTAGCGGCCTATTTGGGATGATTGTTTTAAATTCTGCCTAAATAGGCACAGTAATTAAGGCTATTTAGGCAGAATAGAACGAAAATTTCATTTTTAAACGTTGACCTTATTTGTTTGAAATGTGCAGAGTATAAGGAAATGCCGTTTTTACCGTTAGAAAGACTGCGTTTGGATCTACATTTATCAACTTATCCGGTTTCCTTATTCGGTGCCCGTATAAATGTATGTGGTTTTGAGGAAAAACCATTAATTTTTTGCGTTTTTTGGCAATCTTCAGCAAACTGAAAAGTACCAAAAGCTGACGAGGAGTAACAATATATTTATTTAGGATTATTAATTTGAATAAAATTTAGAAACTTTTCATCGCGCGAAATCAAATATTTATCGTTATTTTTTTTAGAAAAATCAATTTGTTGTGGTGAGTGGAAATGTCACTGCTGATTAACATGCAATCAACATATTTTGAAAGTGGCGGCATACGTATATACAGTCGCCGCATAAATTTATTCGTTTATGGACCACATAAATTTATGCGTTGGACATATATGTATGTTCATTGCCTGATCGCTTGATTTGAACGTTAGCAGTCGGTTGCCCTTAAAACGAAGGATGATGAATACCATTTAGCCTAACACAATGCTGATTAATATAACAAATCATTATCCATTTTAATTAATCCATTATATGCCTAATATTTTAACTTTGAAACAGAGTCCTTCTGGTTCAAAACTATCTACAATTTGGAAGTTTGAAAAATATTCCCATCTGTGTAAGTGTGGTGTGTCCTTAATGAGATATTTATGTGGCTAGCACGCAAAAGTATGAATTGCTCCAGCCAGGCTCGAACTGGCATCTCCCAAGAACATGTCGGGTGTGCTACCGATTACACCACAGAACGCAACTCTTGATTGCTAGCCACTTTATATCTGATTTAATCTGTCGCGAGTGCTTAACTACCTATTTGTGTGATCAGTGCGGATCTTGATCATCATCTTTGTTTCATGAGAAGCTCTAACAGCTTTGGCTTCTCACGACTCCCCTCTTCCCGTTTGAGAGTGGGAGCTATTTAATCATTTTTATTTGAATCGCGAGCACTCTACTTTTTTATTTTTAATTGTGATTTTTGACGACAGATGTAATGATATTTACTTTGTTTGGGGTGACGCTTTTTTGTGAGAGTAGGGAGTCGACTTGACAGCTCCACCAATGAGATATTTATGTGGCTAGCACGCAAAAGTATGAATTGCTCCAGCCAGGCTCGAACTGGCATCTCCCAAGAACATGTCGGGTGTGCTACCGATTACACCACAGAACGCAACTCTTGATTGCTAGCCACTTTATATCTGATTTAATCTGTCGCGAGTGCTTAACTACCTATTTGTGTGATCAGTGCGGATCTTGATCATCATCTTTGTTTCATGAGAAGCTCTAACAGCTTTGGCTTCTCACGCCTTCTAATTAATATATCCCAAATGCCCATTACTTAATGCAACACTACTATTTTAAAGAATTTTCTGGCGATTCAGAGAAATTTCGCTCGCTTCGCTCGCCGTATTAATAGTTGATTTCAATTGATT
This sequence comes from Sinella curviseta, assembly GCA_004115045.4. NCBI lineage: Eukaryota > Metazoa > Arthropoda > Collembola > Entomobryomorpha > Entomobryidae > Sinella > Sinella curviseta. The sequence goes on along the minus strand of CM023199.3, from coordinate 21,572,794 downwards.
ATATTATTTCCGTCTTTCGGGATAATCTTCATATAAATTTAGAAATTACAGAATTATGAGCATTTTTCTATTCATATTTATTTACTCGTTTTCCCATAGATTCAACTTTAAGGATCAAAATATACCACTATATAAGTATAGGCTTAAATTAGCATACCAACATATTATTATTTAAATGTTAGGTATGTCCCCCAGAATACGATCCGCACCTACTGACTGTAATTGTAATATCCTTATCTGTATTCATAATTGCTATTCCAAATCGTAAATAATAATAATACATTCATATATCATGTATGTTGGCATCGTAACGTATGCATGTAAGTATACGTATGTATGTATTCGACACGACGCAAAGCAGCCGGATCGCGCAAGCGATCCGGCTGCGATTACGATACCTTTTTGAAATTTGAAATTTTGATACCTTTGGCTAGCAAGGTCTGAGCTGAGGTATGTATTATATGGTGATGGCGGTACGTATACAGTTAGAACACTTACGATACCATTGGAATACCAATTGCAAAGAAGAAAGCCAAAAAGCTGAATTACTACAAGTTGCTTTAACTTATTCAAGTAGTATTGCGTGGAATTTCCTATCATAACCGCAAACAAATCCAACAGTCGTTTAGCATGCGATATTCGACCCATGGCAAGTTTATTTGTAAAAGCAAAAATGGTGGCAAATGTGCCAATAATTAGTAACCACGCCTCAAATGTAAATGACTCTGTCCACGCCGAGGTGTCAACAATATTACCATGTTTCAGCTGCAATGCGTCGACGCAATAAATTAAAGTCTCTATTGTGTTCTGGAAGTAGTAGAAGCTGGAGTATAGTCTATAGAAATCGCTAAGGGACCAGTTATGAATTTCAATGTATGTTGTTGAAAGGATCAAATATTGTCCGGTTGTGCTTTTATCAACTTGTCGAAATATTAAATATGAAATGTGGCACAACAAAATAATAATAAGCATAAGTCAAAAATTGTATGATTCCATGCGTACTGTTACGCTCTACATAACATAGTATTGGAATTATTATCCTGTTAGAATATATATAAAAAGGATATTGTGACATTAATAAAATCATTCGAAGTAAACTTGAATCGTATGTTTAATACGTTATCAGCACCACCAGCCCTAAAAACTGGGAACATTTCCAAAGCAAGCTTGTAAAAAGCAAACAAACTACCCAAAAATTCCTAAAGATCCCCAAACGGGAAACTGCTGGAAACTATCAGACATTTTTGGTTAGAAGGAAATTTCGTAAAGGTAACGGAAGAACTTTGTAAAAGTTGAAGTTGCTGCTAATTGAATTTGAAATGCCGGACCCACCGACTTCAACAACTACCTACGTAGTAAGCAAAAAATTTGACACTGCTAGTATCACCAAATTAAATGGTGACAACTACCGTGTCTGGAAAACGCGGATGACTAGTCTTTTCAAGACCCATAAATCCTTGGAGGTTGTGAACGGAAAAAAGTCACGTCCGACGTCAGCGGGACAGGACCAAGATGATTGGGACAATAAAACAAGTGAAGCCTTAACGGCGCTATATATGTCAATGACTGATGAGCAGGTTGAGGCCGTGTCTGGTAGCGACACTCCACAGCTTATCTGGAAGAAGTTGGCAACCATGTACGAAAGTTCATCAGGGGAAAATAAAACTTTACTCTGGCAACAGTTCTTCGCAGTTGTAGCAACGGATTCACCTGTTAAATCCATGTGTGAAATTCAAAACATTGCTGCGCAGTTACGAAGCCTAAAAGTGAATATAGAGGAGGAGCAAATTGTTGCAATGGTAATCTCGTCGTTAAAAGACGAAAAATTTCGGCAATTTAGGGAGGCTTGGCGCTCGGTAGATGTCGCCAAGCAGAAAACCGATGTTTTGCTGTCTCGGCTAAAAATTTGGGAACTAGAAGAACTACCCCAAACTACGCCACCAAATGAAGAAACGCAACAATGCAAAGCCTACAAGTCTGGAAATGAACCTAGACAAAACCAGAAGAAAAAGTCCTCTAAAGATGACTTGGCAAAGAAGAAGAAAAATTTCCCGTGCCATAACTGTGGCAAGAAGGGTCATTGGGCAGCGGAATGTCGGAGCCCAAAACGTGCGAATACAGCACAGGAAGCTGGACACGTAACTAGCCAGCAGAATCAAAGTGGAAGAGCTTTCATGGCACTCAAAGATGTTGATGAGGCACTCCTCTGGTTTAACGATAGTGGTGCCACTCAGCACCAATGCGGCTCACTCGACTGGTTTTCGGAATATGAAGAATATCTTGTACCCAAGAAAACAGGAATTGCTGACGGAACTTACGCAAAAATCATTGGCGCAGGAATTGTAAAGCTCCAAGCTCTCATTAACAGAAAATGGGAATCAATCGAGCTACTTAATGTGCAGTACATTCCTGGCGCACCTAACCTTTTTTCGGAGAACATCATGATGGAAAAAGGGTATGATGTGAGCAAAAATGCTGAAAAGAGATCAGTCACCTTTACAAAAAATGGGATTGAATCACTCACGGCAGTAATGGACAACAGCATACAATATATGAATTTCCGTCAAATAAAGCATAGGTCATTAATGACCATTCCAGAGCGTTGGCACGAACGGCTTGCCCACATAAATGTAAAGTCCTTGAAGGAAACTGCTAATCGTGGAGCAGCACATGGACTAGAAGGAGTAAATTTTACTGAACTAGTTTGCTCTCCATGCATTCAAGCAAAATCTAAAACTATGCCATACAAAATCTCTGATAATAAAGAAGTCGTAAAACCAGGAGAACGTTTTCATGCAGATTTAGTTCATGCAGCAGCCAATTCAATTCGTGGTAATAAATATTTTTTACTGCTGAAAGACGAAGGAAGCAATTTTCGTCAAGTATACTTTCAAAAGGACAAGTCAGAAACAGAAACAGTTAAGAACGTCATTGATGCCATCAAATTCCTAGAGACACAGACGGGACAAAAGATGAAAATGTTTCGTTCTGACAACGGGAAGGAATTTACAAATAGTGGTCTAAAGGATTACTTCTCCAATCATGGTATTCAGCATGGATTGAATGCTCCACACACCTCTCCGTCCAATGGATTTGTGGAACGCGATGTTCGGACAGTGCAAGAAGCTGCCACCGCAATGCTAATTGAAGGAAAACTGGAAAAGAAGCACTGGGATGATGCAGTAGGAGCAGCATGCTATGTTCTCAATAGAACGTTAAGCTCCAGAAACACAGAAAAGACTCCTTATGAATTGATTTTTAAAATCAAACCATCTCTGCATCATGTAAGAGTATTTGGCTGTAAAGCCTTTGCTCATATTCTAGATAAGAAACGAAAGTGGACCCCACGAACCAGGGAATGCATCCTGGTTGGATACAATTCGACTAGCAAAAATTACCGACTGTGGTGTCCAACTGAGATGAAATATATAGAACAAGCCAAACATGTTACATTCCGCGAGGACGAAATTCCAGTTATGGCTAAATCGAAAAGGGGAATGTCCTGTGAAGGAGGGATTGACATGGAGGAACTCGAGGATTTAAAAATAACAATTAATAATCCAGACTCCGCACCCCCTCAATTTTCGGACTCGAAAATCCCAAAAACTCCGGAAAAACGAGAGGAGCAAAAATCAGTGGAAAACATTCCAGAAATTCCAGAAACTGATGACGAAGATACATTGCAACTAAACGTCTCAGACGAAGAACTTTTTGATTTTCAAGACGCGACATCAAGTCCACCCCCAGTGGTAATTCCTCCACGCCAGCCATCGACCAGGGTAAGAACACAAACGAAGTTCTACCAGGCAGAGAAAGGTTTTCTTTCTAAATCGGACACAACAGAAAACGATCCAATTTCGGTGGAAGAAGCTAAACAATCCAAGCACTGGGACAAATGGCTAGAGGCGATGGAAAATGAAATGTCCAAGCAAAATCAGAATGGGACGTGGGAAATTATTAAACGGCCTGCTCATGCCAAAGTGCTGAAAAATAGATGGGTCTTTAAAACCAAAATTGACCCAGTAAATGGGGACAAAATATTCAAGGCGCGACTTGTGGTGAAAGGATTCAGCCAAATTGAAGGGAAGAGCAAGTATATTGATACTGTGCTAAGCAGATTCAACATGGCAGATTGCAAAACGGTGGACATTCCAATGTCACCTGGTCTTCAACTAGAGCCAGCAAATAGTGCAGAATCGTCACCCTATGAATACCAAAACCTAATTGGTGCATTATTGTACATTGCTAGATGTACCCGTCCAGACATAATGTACGCTGTGTCTTATTTATCGAGATTCTTGAACAGCTACGGTGAAATTCATTGGAGAGCAGCCAAGCAAATTTTGCGCTATCTAAGCGGCAGCAAAGAGAAAGGCATTCTCTACCGACGACTTGTGCCTGGAATAATCACAATTGACACGCTGGTTGGATACACAGACGCGGATTATGCATCAGATAAAAATTCCCGGAAATCCACCAGTGGTTGCATTTTTATGCTGAATGAAGCGCCCATTACGTGGTTCTCAAAACGACAATCATGCATTTCGCTTTCATCAACTGAAGCGGAATATGTTGCACTATCAGAAGCAGGAAAAGAAGCTGTTTGGCTCAAGCAATTACTGAAAGAACTGAAATATAATGTTCATGGAGCAACAACCATATTCTCTGACAGTCAAAGCGCTATAAAATTGGCAAAGAATCCAGAGTTTCATCCAAAGAGCAAGCACATTGATGTCAAAGAACATTACATAAGACACTTAATTGCTACACAAGTGATCGAACTCGAACACTTACCAGATGTGCTGCAACCAGCAGATTTACTAACCAAATCTGTGGGAAAAGCAAAATTTCTGTCAAAACGAGATTTGCTAGCAATCAAGGACAAATTGCCTGAAAAAACTAGAAAAAGGCCAAAGCAAACACAAAGTCGCAGCATGTTTTGCAAGAAAGCAATGCTTAGCTTTCTCATGTTGTTTTTTATCGGCTTGGTAACAGGAATAACGGACAAACACAGTACAGGAAGTGCAATCGTATGGCGGAAAAATTCATCACCAGTAATCACAGGGTTTAATACTATAAAACTCATTCTAAACCTTGTCTCGCCATGTGAAATTCTGCCCGTAGACGGTCTCAGCGATGACGTAGTTGATGCACATAAACTGGAATGTCAAGAAAAATACAAGTCATTATTTCTCGCTGAATTAGAAAAAATCTGTCCACAAGCTGAGGATAAAATTGACGTAAAGTCAAGGTCGAAACGATTTGCATCATTGGCAGTTGGAGCCATTGCAATAGTAGCAATGATTGTACCTGGTATTGCAATGGGAGGTTATTCAATTTACAAAGTTGGACAACTTGAAAACAAGCAAGAAGACATGGAAAACAAGTTAAACGAGCTGGAACGACAAGTGTTGGCGGAAAACAGTCGTAATAAATTGCTGCACAAGGAAATCAATGAACTTGCGAAAACCATTGACAAGCTGACTCAACATTTATCTGATTTTGAGGAACGAAGCATTCAACTCAGTTATGTTATATCGTACATAACCGGAAAATTGCTAAATGGAAGAAATGTCATTAAGAAGACTGGAAAAGCATGGGATCATGGTCAATTGACAGATGATTTTTTCGAGTACTTAAATTTCACGCAACCCTGTGCGGAAAACTGCCCAGCACAATATGGCATATTTCACTCATGTACGATGATGAGCGATAGAACAAAACTCCACATGGAATACTCTCTGCCTGTGATTAATAGCAACCTAACGATAGTAGAAGCGGATCCATTCACTCTGATTTTAGAACAAAAAGACCAAATTTGTACACTAGATTACACAGGACCAAAAATGGTAATTTTGTCACCAGAAGAAGATTGCGTGTACGCAAAAAACGGCGAAAGATTACGTGCAGATAAAAGTGCATAACAATATGTACTATATCTATTGCCCTGGCAATATGTATATGTTAGGAACACGTAATGTGTCATGTCCAAGTAAACTATTCACATTGCCACTTACTGCAACGTTCAGTATTAACGGCGCGGAATACCGAGGATCAATACTAAATATAGTATATCAGCAAAAGGAGGACCCCATGCTGACCAATCAAATAAAATGGCATTTGGATCCACATGTCAAATGGGACTCATTGGAATCAAATCTCACTAAAGAATGGGCAGAAAATGAAGAACACATTAATGAGGACAACAACCCGTACTATGCATATGGAACACATGCGTCTATTTTTGGTTCAGTGTGTCTTTTCATTGGGACCATTCTAGCCTCATATTTTGCAAGGAAGAAATGCATCCAAAATGCAGCAGCTCGACTGAATGGAGCAGCACAACAAAATGCAAGGCCAGATGAATTTGAACTTGAGGAAAGGCAGCCACTCCAACAAGACCAACAGCGTCATGTAATTATTGATGAATAATGCGTTCAGACATTTTTTTATGACTTATGAGGAGGGTATTAAATATGAAATGTGGCACAACAAAATAATAATAAGCATAAGTCAAAAATTGTATGATTCCATGCGTACTGTTACGCTCTACATAACATAGTATTGGAATTATTATCCTGTTAGAATATATATAAAAAGGATATTGTGACATTAATAAAATCATTCGAAGTAAACTTGAATCGTATGTTTAATACGAAATTCGTTTATATTACTCATGCTGACTATGTTGACAGAAAAATTATGGTGTTGCGAAAATAAAATGGCAGCCATTATGTTGAAGGAACAACTTAGACTTGAAAAGGAACTTGCTGCACGTATCCGGTTTCTTTTTAAAATGCTCATATTGTTGTGCTCTAATAGATGGAATTAAGACTATGCCTTCAATTATCCGACTGTTTGAGTTCGCAAAATATCTTTCACGGAAGTGCAGTGGGTTTAAGAGTAGAGTCGTGACACGGACGTTGAGTAAATTGTACGACCCTTGCCCGTAGCGGTGAGACTTGCAAGTGATTAAATGAGTTGTTGCAATCATTTTCCTTGAAAGTATGCGAATTCTGATTAATAGTTTAATGGCAGGAAGATTCTGAATTGCAACGAACAGTATGGGATTTGGTGAACGCGACGTGCTTTCGTATTAGTAAGAAGTATCGAGTCCGGGTGCATTAGAAATTGCAAGAAGGTCCAAACGAAATCCCGCTGCCATGATGATCTCGCTGTATTTTCATTGATGGAATATATGACCACATGATGAGGTTGGGTATACCTGAACGGAAACCATCTTACAATAGATTGTCTGTACTATTTTGTGAATATCATCCGGGCGACTTTTTGTCGACTCAAACATCATTTCGTCGTCTCCAAACGAATGAAATGATATTTCAAAACGATCAATGTTTGAGTTCAAAATTGCGAAAACATCTTTTAGAGCCACATGTGTCGCATCTTTTGTAATGTTTATGAGGTGTAGGCGCTTTGTCGGCTTCGATGCAGCTACTATTAGTATAAACAAAACTAGAGTAAAATTCCAGCAGTTTGTATTTATTGGACACATTTTAGTGTGAAGTTTTTCAAGTTCAGGGCTTTCAACGTTTTTAATTTGAGGAGCTCTTGAACATATTCTTCTTGGACAGAATATTTATGCTGGAGAGTAATAACACGATTAATATTTTTTGAGATGATCGTATTCTACCAACTCTGGGTAATCTCGTCCACCTCACCAATTTTGAATCTTGAAGAGTAGAATTTTGATATTTTGCAATGTACTTGTACGGAACGAGTAGCCTATCCACAATTTCCTCAGAGCGACAAAATGTTGTAGATAAGATAATAATTTGAATCTGTAGTTGCGAATCAGGACTAGCAAATACGCCGGAGCGATAAACCCACATAGCTATACGACATGGTGATAATCATATATTCTCAGGATTGTGAAGACGCCTGTCAACCATTTCTGGATCCACTGAAACTATAATTTGCATTTGGCAAAAACATCTGACCTTTACGCCATCATGTAGAACTACTGGCTCTTTTGATACTACCAACGGTCAGGTTGCGACGCGTCAAGCGCTTCTGGGGTTTATTTACTACGTGGTGAGTGCAGTTACGCGACCTTGAGGTTTCATTTTGCAGAGGTTAAGGCAGTCTATGGCCAAAGTATAAATTTATGCGGAAACGTATAAATTTATGCGGTCCAAAAACTCATAAATTTATGCGGTGACCGTATAAATTTATACGCTTTTGAGGAAAAACGGTTAAATTTATGCGTTTTTTGGATAACCTTCAGAAAAATGAAAAGTAACAAAAACTGATGAGGAGTAACAATGTTTTTATTTTTGATTATTAATTTTAATTAAATTTAGAAACTTTTCATCGTGGCAAATCAAAAATTTATCGTTGCATTTTTTAGTAAAATCAATTTGTAGTGATGAGAGGAAAAGCTATTACTGATTAACATGCAATCAATATATTTTGAAACTGGCGGCATATGTTTCTATGGTAAACGTATAAATTTATACGGTCACCGCATAAATTTATGCGTTTTTGAACCGCATAAATTTATACGTTTCCGCATAAATTTATACTTTGGGCGTAGACTGTAAGGATGAAAACATTAAAAAGGATGCTAGATGGTACACGCTTTCTGGTCAGCAATAATAAAGATGTAAAAAATATTATGATTATGATAGCTCTTGAGCGTCATTCAATTTGAATTCCGTTCGCTATTCAACTGGAAACTGACTTGATGAAACTGTACTGCAAAAGTAAAATAAAATGAAAGGTTCTGCTGGATTTATAGCGCGTTTGTTAGTAATTTATAATTATGGCACCCTAAAATTTATATATTTTTGCTCCAGGTCTAACGATTTTCCTATCCAGGTGTCTGCTGCATGATTCTTCTGTGATTAATGGTTAGTTATTTGTCTCAATAACCGTAATGCAAATTTAATAGTAAAACTACAATAAATAGATATAAAACATATTCCGTCGTGTATAGTCTCGAGAAAAGTTTTAAATACTCTATACTGAAATTTCATAACATGGCTTATTTAAAAACGACGATTGGTTGACTCAAGACTGCGGAAAACTATCATAATATAATTAAATATTGTATATAAGTAGAATTATTGCAGGTATATTAAAATCAATTTACGCGGGGTTAGTAACTACCCGAACATTTGCAAAACGTCACAGAAGGTATTAGCAAGTTTAGTGAAACAACTGGTAAGCGAATTTGGAGACGGGCTACACAAATTTAACCGCTGATAACAAATCCATTGTTCTTAAGTATTTTCAGTAAATTTGCAACATCGACGTCGATACATATATTTATGGCTTCAATCTTTGAATGCATTAGGAAAGGTCCTTGGTCACCGAATAGTTCTTTCTTAATTGGGATGTAAGTGGTTGCTGTTTGCAATTGGTATCAAATATTACTATGAATATTAGTACAGTTTACCGACGAAGTTCAGCAGCCATTGACAGTGTTATCGCTGATGCCAAATATGACATCCTATTTCACAACTGATTTGAATTTGGACAATTATAACAAACTTTCATTGGTTAACATATGAGAAATTTAGTTTTGACGTTATTAAGTTCTCGGGTATCATTAAAATTCAAATCGATTTGAATAATCAATTATTGATCATCAGTGTGAGTTTGAAGTGGGTCTGGAGGTATTTATGAATGTCCGAAAGTAACTCGAGTTTTCACAAAATCTTATCTAAATGAATTTGAGTCTGCTACTGAATAACTCCAGCGTCGTTGTTTAGCGAAGACAAGGCTGTCAGAAAGTGCTACCCACTTGTGGCAGTGGTCCGCCACAAAAAGTTTGAGCGCGTAAGAATGTTTGACGAGAAATATTTAAACTAAATTCTTTCGGTATTTTCGACATTAACTCGACATTAACATTCGACACAGTAACTCCACGACATATCAACTAGTAAAAGAACCGAATTTTAATAATTGGAAAACCGATTCCAAATTTGAATTCTCCGGAAAAAAGTAAGTACTGTAGACATAGGAAACTATATACAAAATCATGCAACGGGGTAAGATGAGAAAATATGAACTTCCGGTGGAGACCACTTTATTTTGCCATGCCTAGTTCGATTCCGCTGGAATTTTAGAGGGACATTCTTTGGAGGTCCTTTCTTGGGGTTCCGGTGAGAAATTGTCATTTTTTTCTACTATATGATTAGGAGCATCCATATATTATAGCGCTAGTAATTCATGGATATCTTAAGGTACCCATATTATACAAATAATCCTCTCATTGTGAATGGAACCAAAAATTTGACCATTTCTTACCGGAACCCCGAGAAGGGACCTCCAAAGTATGTCCCTCTAAAATTTCAGCGGAATCGGACAAAGTATGGCAAAATAAAGTGGTCTCCACCGGAAGTTCATATTTTCTCATCTTACCCCGTTGCATGATTTTTTATATGGTTTCCTATGTCTACAGTACTTACTTTTTTCCGGAGAATTCAAATTTGGAATCGGTTTTCGAATTATTAAAAGTCGGTTCTTTTACTAGTTGATATGTCGTGGAGTTACTCATTCTTGTTCTAAGGAAGTTCCGGAACTTTATTTGGACTTACAGCAAGGATTTTCTTAGCAAAATAATACATTTTTTGCTAATGGTGTTATAAATTGTTTCCGTAAAATCTTCTCCTTTTGTCCGCCAAGCGCTGCGATATTTAGTGGAGCTGAAAAGTAACTAACATCTATAGGAAATCTATCTTCATGTCAAATAACTGTCCAAATGAGTTAGAATAATGTTTCCAACTATTAATACCTTATACCAGTTCCTCGAGTCATGAAATATTTCATCTGTGTAAGAATTTTCGTTTGAGACTGATAACAAACTTTTAGTGGCACAAAGGATAGCAACAAATATATCAGGAGAATAATGAATAGAAATGGTCTCTTGCTTAGACCCAACAAGAGCAAATCATATGCAAATATAGTTTTACTTGATGCATTTGACCTAGAAAAGTGAGCTTCATAATTGGATCACTCGATCACTTACAGTCGATCACTCGCACGACCTTAAAAACACGCACTGTATAAAACTTTTGTTTTGTTATGTTTAGATGGAATTGTTCACTGCGGATAGAATTGGGTTCGTCAGTTCACGTCAATTTTACTTGCAAATAGCATTTTAACAAACCTTGAGAATTTTCACATTTTGACGTTGATTATTTATACCCACTTTTGCATTTTTTAAATACAACCAAACATATGAATAAGTTGATTGTTGTGTGTGTATCGGTAAAATTATACAATCAGTAAATCAACATTTCACTGTAGCTACTTCGCCCAGAGAATATACAGAATAATCTACATGACCATCATGCAATTTGTACATATTTAAATCCCACGTTACAACAATGCTATGCGTGTCGCAATTGATATAAAAAATGTCTTGCCAAAATAATCTATCATTGTTTAAAATGAATTACACAAACTTTTACGAGTTTTCGTCGCAGGAAACAAACAGTAAGGATTGCAATGCTGCACGGAGTGCGTACATATGTTTACTTATTTCTTTTGTGAGCATTCATTATTGTTCAAATCCATTGTTGAAAACTCATGAATGGTAACAGCAATAACTGTCAAGCTTTGAAAATGCGGAACGTAATCCGATGACCGATGCAACTATTGTGTTGCTTGCGGATTAAAATGTTCGAGACGATGATAAATTTGCTTAATGGGAGTAACTTTACTAAAATAAAAATCATAATTGGGATAAAACTTCACATCCCGGGCGACGACAGTGAAGTAAAAGACATATATGATGACTATAGTGACAAATACTAAGAATGGGAAATGCATACAAACAAACGAATGGTGAACTAAAACCTCTAAAAATGCTGAAATGGCGAAAAACGGCAAAGTGGAATTCCCAAGATTTCATGCGGAACTAGAACATCAATTTGCATTCAATTACAAGGAAAGTGAAATGCACCCTTTCTACTTATTGGGACGCACACGATTTTTCACGCGCATGGACAATTTCAAAACCCTCATTTTGATTACTCGTTATTGCAAGTTTATTTGCGTAAATTAGATCCTTAGATCCTTTCGTGTATATAGAGTTTCCCCTGAGAAAACAATACGTTCATGATAATTTTGTTATGCAAAATCGAATGTCCTTGCTCCTATATCGCTATTTTAAAGCTTTTAAAGCTATCATTTTTCCAACGCTTCTAACTGAATATTGAATATTTGCTGTTTTTTATATTCTTCCAAACACAAGTTGCAAGTGTTTTGCGTATATACCTCAATAGTTTAAAGTTATGGTGTTGATGGAAAAGTGTCAAGATTTGTGACATGTGTAGTTAAGAGTTGAACAACTCTGTATTTATTTATGGCAAGTTGCAAAATAAAGTTCAGTAAATCAATATGTTTTTTTTACTAAAGTCGATAATACTTCTGTTATCACATGCTTGCTCCTTCTAAAAGACAATTTGTGAACACAATACTGTGGTCATTTTTTTGAGTTCTTGTCCTCACTGCTTGCCTAATAAGACTTACTATTTTTCACAATCTCAGTCAAGCACTCAGGGTTCAGTCAGACATAGAATAACTTTCTGATTTTTTCAGTCAATAACTCATTGAGCAAACCTGATGGCGTCGAACCTGTTGCTTATACCATCCATGAGACATCCTTATCTGTCAATCGACAGTTCATTGATAAAACATTAACCATGAAATTTATTGCGTATCACCTGATTTATGTAAGAATAATTGGTTGGGACTATTATAAATTTGAGGACAAACTTTTCGCGATTTAATGTGAACGAAAAATAAGCCTTGTTGGAGAGTTCGGCTTACCACAACGCGTTTCTGTGTATGTTACCCAACAATGTATAATTTGAAGTAGAGAGACAACTGCGCATGCCACTCCAAGATATAATGTTGTCACCATTAGCTTAACTACGTCTGTATCTAACCTGATACTATTGAAGAACTTAATGTTCCAATTTTTGCCTATTAGACTGTCATTGCAATCTAATGGAAATAAAAGCATAATTCTCTACGGAAAAATCGGAAATTCTCTACGGTTACATAAAAATTTGGTGAAACATTTAATCTGTCTAATGTTATGCTCATTTTAAATGAACTGCTATTTGTAACTCTAATTACCGAACTTTGAATCATCACTAATTATATTTTGGAAGTAATTTTTTATATTTGTAATAATTATTTTGCACAGAATGTAATATTTCAATGTTTTGGTTATTTTACCACCAACTAGAAAAAATTGTACCTTGATGGCGAATTCTTAATACTATAGGTATCCTAAAGAACGTGGCTGTTGGGTTTATAAGTTATTCATGGTGCTAGCTAAATGGGTCAGTTGATAAGTACAATTTTAAATTAGAGTTAAGGGATTACACTGACAACAATACAAATTTGCAATAATTATATCAAGAGTTACTTTTCGACGAATGCACTTCCCACGTACCAATGCCTTTGTTGTGCAAGAACTATTGCGGTAGAAATGCGTAGTCAAGTGTTCAGTGATGCCGTTCACTGATACAGTGAAGAGGCTTTGTGTACACTAAAGCTGTAACAATCAATTGAGAACTGTTGAGTGAAATTTATATTACAGATTACAAATGGACTACCGGTTACTTCGGTATCCCTGTATCGAATTAGTGTTTGTACTAAATGAACTACTTTTATGATACGCTTCCACCTGGATGAGGAAATTTTCGTGATTAACGGTTAATCATTAAGCGCCAGAATGATTTAACGGAAATTTTGCCAAGTCCCGATTCCAATTCCAAAACAATTCATAGCACACGTTTAGGATTGAGAAAGGTTTTTAGTAAGGACTTTCCGAAATTGTGCTTGGCATTGCAAAATGCCAAGTGGATTTATCTTTTGCTTCCGTGTACACCTTGCTCGGTGTAATTACTTAAATAAATAAGCAGTAGTTGTTGGTTTAGTTAATTGTTGTCGTGACAAACTATGGCTTTAAACGACACAGACGCACAACTGGGGGTCTTGGGATTGATGAGTTCTTAACTCACTTCGTGGTAACACAAATGCAAAGTTTTCTCAACTGAATCACGTAAAGGCATAATCAGAGAACCTACGTTCAAATTTGCAGCAAAATCGATTCAATCGGTTTGACAAAATCTGGTTCCCTTTCCCGCATCATCATTTCTCAACGCAGCCCATTGGATAAAATTTCAATACATGCGTTCTGTTATACGGATGCTCTACTCTTGATGGAAAATAAAAATATGACACTTCATGCAGTTTCCAAAGGTCGGCTCTGGTTTGTATCGATGCACGGAGATACAGATGCACTATTTCTGGTATACTATTTGAAATGCTCGAAACTGCAAATTTCTACAGGTTTACAAACGTGAAATGCGGATTTGGGAGTTTATCTGACCGGAAAAAAATAAAAATGGTTACTCGTAAATACTATAAATCATTCATCATCTCCTGAAGCACTGGCATTGTTATCAAATTATTGTCATGTGGACATGATTAGGGGAATATATGAAAACCCCAACTATCATGCATTTTGTCCTCGTGAATGAAATAATATTTCCGTAAAAAAACTCTTCGATTTGGGGTAGAGAAATGATGATTAATTTTGACGTGATATCCTCAAAATTACAACTAATGCAAAAATTACAATAAAAAAGATGACCATGAACTTTGCAAAGAAATTGTTGGTTTTAGTACCTAAGAGTTGAGCAGTCCTTAAAATGGTTTTTCTCACGTTCAGATACGCGTGCGATGATGCCAATAAGTTTGTAATATTCTATGACAGCGGGAAAATGTATACTTGTAGCAACAATGAAGCAGTATTATTATATGATTGAATGTAGTAGTGCCAAGTTAATTTTTGTAGAGTGAAGCAACACGTTGTTTGGCTAACTCATGTTGACTTTAACAGAAAATGTTAAGTTTAACAAATGCAAATTATCGACTTCATTTCCTTTCATTTCCAGGATTTAATCCTGTGAATTCAACAAAATTGTTATCGTCGTTGAGATCAACCAACGGGAAATGTGATGTGTTATCATATAGCTCTCAAATATATACTGTCAATTAAAGCGCATAAAAACATATAAAATATTTCATTCTTTTAAAATATATTCATATGTTATAAGCACCATTATGTTGTTTTTCCTATCATCACTAAAGTAATTGTTGAAGCAGTTGATAATTTACATTTGGTACGTTTTCTTAAACGTATGTAAGGGTATGAACCTGCGCACCAGTGCAGAAGTCAACCACTCATACATACGCGTTTGCCTGCTTTGGCTACTCTCTAGTAACTACTCGTCATGAATTGTAAGTAATGAACGGGTTTAAAGTAGCTTATCGTACCAAGTAGCAAGGACAAAATGCAATCGTGCGGTAACGTTCAAATGTATAGGTAAACAAAATGGAGATGAAAGTTAATGTTTTGTTGTAAAGGAACCATCTATGATTCATCAATCGAAATAGACGAAGTAATGCTAATACGCAAATTAAAATTCCACAAAACTGTCAATCCAAAAGCGCAATTGTCAGTCAGTTATGTAAGCAGTTATGACGATCGATTATTCGATATTTCATTAGCCTAGCTATATTTCTGTTAAGCTCGATAAGTACGACACCACCTGCAGATATTAACGTTTTGTTCTGCAGCTTCATACTCGCAAAGTAGACGTCGAAACGATGCAATACGAACAGTCCAGTCGATCGTGCATTTAAAAAGCTTTAACACTACAGTTTGTCATTTAGTTATTTACAATACGACAGCGTGTAGCTAATTAGAAGAGAGAAAAAAATTATGTATTTCTACAAGAGCTACAATATTCTTTCATGATTTAGTATCACGAGGAAAAAATTGCGGGGTAACTTGTTACATACACTATTTAACCTGTTAACAGACTAGGTATAAAATATTAGTTGACGATTACCGAAATACTATCACCGTAAACGGATGGAATATCGTTAGTTGCATAGCTACGGCTATTTCTTATATAAAAAAGTCCACTGTTGCGTTACGACTAATTGTTAATTCTAGTCCGTGTTGAGCGTTACATTTATTTTGAACATGACTTTGGAATACATAAACGGAATCAAAAGCTGAAAGTGGGAATCTCGAAATGATATTGAATTAAGTTTTGAAGAACGTGGGTGCCTACTATACTATAGTGATACTACTAATTTGTGAGTACTATTATACCACTGTAACAGGATTCTTAGTCCTGAAATATTTGATAAAACGTTCCGGAATTCAAAAGAGTTGCTGAGATGTGCCCTGAATGTATTGCAAATGCAAACTTTACGCAATAATCACTATACGTCGCACAGGTAGTACCGTTACGGAATAACGTTCCCATTTCGACCTGCACAAAATAATTAGTGTCAAGTTATAAAGAGTATAATAATTTAAAATTAATCTTGCAATTTTAATAATTAAATTTGAACCAACACATGGAATGATTCACTACAGATAGAAATAAATTCTATAAATAAAAACTACCTACATACGTAATAACTTTAAGTCACTAGTGAATACGAAATATGTCGTCCACGTTCCCCACTAGGGTGGTTTAAAATTCTCGGCTGTGGTACATATAATGAAATGTGTCTATTCATAAGCTAACGTACAATAAGTAAATATGTCGCAGAACAATATTTCATGAGAAGAATGCTGTCATTACCCAATTTAAAGCTTCAAATTATATGTATAATACCAACAACAACTCATCGCATCACAGTCGGAAGTAGGAATGCCCTGATGCTCTATTCGAACATACGATTAATGCCTGTCTACTTAATAAAATCCTACTTTGCTCGAATTTATTTCTAGTCGCATCTTCCCTTTGAGCTGGACGAATGAGTGAATGTAAGTTGTAATTTGATAATTTAATAAAATTGTAAGAAAAAAATAATATACTCTCAGAGAGTATATTAAATCATCATGAAGAAACGTTTATTCATGAAGAAAGTATTAGGATCTATATTTTTTTTAAATGTGATCGTACAATGAGCACCCACCATGCTCTACCATTCTCGTCTTGAGGAATTTCTAAACTTAACAGAATTCACGAGGAGGAATATCCATTTTTAACTTATTTGTATGAATGCTCGGCAAATCAGAATGCATATTGCGAACTCTTACCCTATATTAAATAACTGGCACCAATGACGAGGTTAATTTATCACATTGTCTTGGTCATATTTTAGTCAGATCTGCAAATGACACTGGCAATTTTCTCTATTTCTACCATCATCATCATAAACCCCAGAGTTAATCGATGAGTTGGATTTTGTCGGAGTAGTGTGGTAACCGCATGTGGCGTAAAATCATTACGTCACTTATTACTTCTGCTATGCTTGTTATCAACGCTCAGTATGATATGACCGATGTGCGGGGGTGGTTCAGGTTGCGACTTTAACGAACTTAATTTTTACGAGATTTTAACTACAATTAAAATAACTGATTCGGAGCAGAAAGAGATTTACTTTCAAACATTAACTTTTTATTCAACCTTTTAACAACTTTGACAATTTAATTAACAATTAAATCCAAATGCATTAAGTACAATTTAGACACTTTTCTACTACTCACGCCGTGGGGCCCTTTGCCTACCACGGTCTTAGTAAACCTAACTTCTCTAATCACTTGTCTACGGAACCTACGACTTGACGAATGGAACACAGATTACGACAGGCGCTGCTCCTTATGTACCCCGAATTTTCCTCTTTTCCAGATGACCTCTGGTGACTCCTTATCCGACACGCAGCCGACGATCCGTTGGCATAAACAAACTAACAACTATTTTCCTTGACGACTACGCTAGTTACAACAAAGACTTATCCTATATTACTTTCTATGCATAACAACGACTGACCTTTGACACTATTTTGTGCTACTAGAGAGATAGTTGAGAACTCTAGTTTTTTGCATACATTTATCTACATCTAGTACATCATATATAAAAGTTTCAGAGCGCTATTGCTAGAATTGCAGTTTTTACAAGTAATTAACTTTTCCATGTTTTACATAGAAATGACAACTTATACATACATAAAACACGCTATGCTACATATTACATTTTATTTGACCCAACACTACACATCTTATTTTCTATCTTCAGACCAACGGGTAGCAAGCCATACGACGCTCCAACAATGCCGTATTCAGCATTATCATAGTTTAAACGCGTACATTCTGACGAAATGATATACTTGGATGTGCAAATAATTCACATACACACGATTTAACAAAGTCTCAGCACCGTACGAAATCCAGATCCAAATCTCAGGGACATTCTCAGTGATTAAATTTACAAATCATGCATTGCACGCCTCGAGTAATGCTGTTACTTAGCTAAAGTGAAGTGGGATTGTCGTGTCGTCGGTGCAACAAATTTTTACCATCCCACAGCAACCGAACAATGCTTCCAATTACATTAAAACCTAAGTTTGATAATATTACTTTAAAAAATCAAAACATATAAACTAATTTGCAAAGTATACTAATATGACCAAATTTATAGAATAACGTGAACACACTGAACCAATTTTAATGAATAGGTGTAAGCAATTCAAACCCTTCAACTATTAAAATTTCAATTTTAGATATTGAATTCGTTTATATGATACCGGCGACATAAACATTAGCTGGTTGTAATCAATCAAACTAAAGCCTTGCTTACATTCTACTTATTTTATATACCACGACTACATATCGTGCAACGACCTTTCCTTACTGTAAAAATATCGAGCAGTGAGCTTCTTTAATGGGTCGTCTAGCAATTGCGCTCCGGCTCTGTCCAATACAATAAATTTTAGATTTTGCATTTTCATTATATGCTGGCAATTACAGTAATTTTGGATATTTGCGCGCAAACTTCCTCGTCAGAAGCGTGTTCACAAACCCATTTCCAGCATCCAAAAATCCATACGCGAATGCAACTAAAATCCTTGTTACTGAGTATTCGCTTAACAGCAACTCTTTTGAAAATAGGAACGTTTTTTCAAATTTTTCGGGAAACGAAATACTATTATTATGTAAATGTAGTATACACTTGTGTAATCTCACTGGTAAAGTTTCACGACCTCAGGGCAGCATATACCCATGTCAAAGGTCAAAAGTTTCGAAAAAAGTGACATTGGGAGATTGCCTCTACAGCTAACACCATAGAAGATAGACAAAAAATCTTTTTTGCATTAGAAAGAGGATAAAAAAATCTAAGTAGAAAGTATTTTAATTTTTCATATTTCGTTATAATTTCTTCAAAAAGTCATATCAAACATTGACATTTTTAACCGTGACAGATGTCGTTTCAGCACTTAAATCTTGCAAAGTAATTGTAACTAATGAAATTAAATATGTTTTAGCGACAGCATTGCACATTTATTTGTTCTCAACGTCCATAATATACAAAACACTGCAAAATTGTCATCAAATTTCCTCATTTTTATTTCATTCTCACCATCACAATTAACACTCCATCAACAGTGATTTATTTCAGTTAGGGACGTCAATTCCAGTGTAATGGCGTACAAATTGAGCATGCTTTCCTTGTTTTTGGTTTATGATAATCAAAATAGTCAATTTGAAAAATCTAGACAATCAATTATAAAATTTTAGGTAAAATATATTCTGCTGCTCATCGCGGATATTCAGAAGGTTGTTCTGAGAGATTAAAGTACAATGTACCTAATTGAAACTGGTTCTCTCCTCACATGTATTCAACCTTTTAATTTGTGTTTTCTCAATCACGACGGGGTTTTCTGGAGTCGGGAGAAAAAGGTCAATTGTCGTACACATTAACATAATTTTCGTTATTCAAATTTCAGCCTAATGAAGATATAAATAACTATTTTAACTTCTTATTACTGGGCGCATAGTGGTTCTCATCATTTCAAATTTGCATTCTCAGGCAATGTTGGATATGCACTCCTCTAAGCACGAAGCGTATACATAGGTTGCATGCGCTTCTACCTGAAGAACGCCGTTTTGTATTATGGAGCATCCCACTGCTGTGAGTATAGCAGCTGAGCAACTGGAGTGGAGTGCAAGTACTCAAAATTTATAGTTGAACTGGGACCTCGACCAGCTGAGTTTTTGTTTTTTGTGTTATTATGGAATTATAAATTTTGGAGTTCTCAATTTGTGACAAGCGAAAAGGAGGATAGTTTTGTTGGTATACCGCAAGGTAAGGATTTTAAAATCACTACATTGAATTATTTAATATTTTATCGTGATTCCTTACTTTGTAAATTAAATTAAAAGTCGTGTGATTGTCTGTTTATGTAGTGATACGAAGTCGGCTCGAAAATTTTAAAATGGCAAAGAAGAAACCCGGGTGCTGCCGTCCAGGATTCTCCATCCGTCACCCCCGACCTGAGCGTCAAACTGGCGTACAAGAGCTCTCCAACCAGGATCGGAACAGGGGTCGTGTTGTGCTTCCGAACTTTGACTGGACTTCTGCAACTTATTTATGCTTGCCGTGTCGATTAAGATTGAAAGAAGAATTTGACAATATTGAAAAGAAGAAGAAGAAGGAAAACGAAGCTCAGAAAGCAGATCATGCAGAAGCACAAGTGCCATCCGGATCTTCATCAGTTACACATTCTGGAGAGGATCAGGGTGTCTCCTCCAAGAAACATGTTGTCGGACTAGGCACGTCTTTGTATGATCCAAGTATTCCAACTCCGGTAGGAAGTGTTGTCAGTGGAACAACTGAATCCAGTGGATCCTGCTCGAGGATGTCGGACCTGTCGGAAAGTGAGATTGCTCGTGACGAGCTGAACCGTACTCTGGAATTGGGCGATGTTACACCGGCACTACCATCGGACAAAACCAAGTCGACGGTTCTTAAGAGGAAATATGAGAAATTGAAGGAAAATCTTAAGCGACCGTTTTTTAAATTTTCAAAAGGCCAAATTGATCCAAGTCCCCAGGCAAGGCGACGGAAAAAATGTTTTTACTGCTCCTCCTTATTCCGTGATCTCTGTGCTAAATTTCCACTGTTGACAACCAAGGATGATAAATACAAGTGCTTGACGAGTGTCCCAAAAAGGTTCACTATACCGGAAGTTGTCGCTGGAACAGGATGCACAGTGTACATGGCCCGTGAAGCAAGTGGGCTTAGTGCAAAACATGGGGCATTTTATGCGCCTCCCGACAAAACCACAAGGCGATTGCCTCCTGACACCGAACGTGCTATTATTGAGTTTTACCTGTCCGACGAAAATAGTCGGGCGTCGCCATGCCAAAGGGATGTTGTCATTGTCAAGGACGAACAAGGAAATAAGATTCGTTGTGAAAAACGTCGCATACTACATAACTTAAACGATCTCTTCATTCAGTTTAACGATAAGCACAAGGATATGCCCGTGTCAATTTCCAAGTTTGCTGCGCTGAGACCCAAGCAATGTGTGTGGCCAGGGAAGCACCGTCATCATGTGGTCTGTGTATGTGAAATACACCAGAATTTCTTGTTTCTTCTTGAGGCATTGAATTTCAAGGATTCGCTTACACAATTTGTGGAAAAAATTGTTTGTGATATTAACAACGAGAGCTGCCTCCTTAACTTATGCAACGAATGTCCCAAGTACGATGTTTTAAAGGAACTTTACAAATCCTTGGAGGAAGAAGAATTCATTAGTTATTTGCACTGGATACACACCGACGCGACCGAAATAAAGCAGTTAACCGTAACGGTTGAGGACTTTATTAAGACTTTCGAGGCCTATATTCCCAAAATCCTGGAACACGACTTCATTTACCGCAAACAAACTCTATTCCACAATAATCTGCGCAATAGTGTCCTTAAAAATGAAGCTGCAATTACAGTGCAAGTTGACTACGCCCAAAATTTTTCTTTTGTGGTTCAAAATGCTGTTCAGGTAAGTTAATGAAGGTCTTATTAAAGCCAGTATCTTGAACAGATTTTTACCAGTTTAATGTGTTGAGCCTCAAATTAATTAACATGTTGTTTTCTTTGTTTACTTTTGGCAGGGGTTCCATTGGTCCAACAGGCAGTCAACCATAGTACCTTTCGTGGTACACTGGTGGGATGTGGAGAAGGAAACCCTTCGCTATAAAACATACTGTGTCATTAGTGACGAAATGGCCCATGACGCGGACACTTTTCACGTCTTCCTTTCAGAGGTCATCCCGATGATAAAGAAAGACTTCGCTCAAATGGGACTGAGAAAAATTTATTACATCTCCGACGGTGCTGGCGGCCAATTCAAGAACACGAAGAATTTAGCTAATTTAATGATGCATTTGGAAGATTTTGGCATTGAGGCAGAATGGTCCTTCACCGCCACCTCACATGGAAAGTCGACATGTGACGCTATCAGCGCAATAGTAAAATGCTGCACCAGGCGAGAGAGTCTGAAACCGAATGTATACATCACATCGCCTCAGGAAATGTACGAATTCTGTCGGCGGAACTTAACCACGAGCACATTAGGCTTCATTTTTGTGTCAAAGGAACAAGTTGAAGCAGGTCGAAACAAACTCCGTGAACGATACAAAGGATTTAAAAAACTTCAAGGTATCCGTAAGCACCACCTTTTTCAGCCCAGGTCTGCCCAGGTTATTCGGATGGTCCGCGCCTCGAACACAAGTGTGTTTGTTGATGTCGATTTTAGAAAAGGGGAAGCCTATGAGTTCAATCAAGACACGCTCAGAATTGGAAAATTCTATGCCTTTTCCGAAGCAAGTAATTACCACATTGGTGAATTAGTTGACATTGACACAGAAGAAGGAGAAGCAGGTTTTCATCTAATGAAATTTACTAACCGAAGAACCGGAGTAGCAAAATGGCCGGAGCCGTTGCAGTTGATTCAAGTTGCTTTTCGTGATATTTTACTTGACATCGACGAACCGATTTCAAATGGAGACAACTCCTTCGGGGTGAGGAATGACGTGATGACCGCAATTCGAAAGGCTCTTCAACAATTCAGGAATAAGTAATGTGTACAACGGTAAATACTTACTGGTAAATAGTTTTAGAGGATTACGGTTTCATCTCACACTTATTAGTTACGAGCAACGCATGTTGACAATTCATCAAATCCAGTGAATAATGGCTTTAATTAAATGAGATTATACAATTGTTGAACTGCGCGCTAAAATAATTCAAAGTATGATTTCGATTATACTTGATTAACTGTGAAAATTTGTTTTTATGTATTCTGAAACTAATTCGTTTAAGTTGTTCCAAACTCCTGTTTGAAATGTGTGATCTATTTAAGTGTGAAGTTAATCAATAAAACGGTTTTTGAACATTCGAATGGTATGAGGTTTTCAACTTGATTATTTTGATTATCATAAATCCAAAACAAGAAAATTATGCTCAATTTATACGCCATTGCACTGGAATTGACGATCGTAATTGAAACAAATTCACATTAATGGAGTGCGAATTGTGATTGTGAGAATGAAATAAAAATGAGGAAATTTGATGAGGAATCCACAGTGTTGTGTGTATTATGGACGTTGAGAACAAACGAGTGTGCAGTACTATCGCTGAAACATATTTAATTTCAATATTTATAATTACTTTGAAACATTTAAGTGCTGGAACGATGTCTGTCACGGTTAAAAATATCAATGTTTGATATGATTTATAGAAGAAATTATAATTAAACATAAAAAATAAAATTGAGAACTTTCAAATTTCTAATTCCATAATGACACAAAAAACAAAAACTCAGCTGGTCGAGATCCCAGTCAAATTTTGAGTACTTGCACTCCACTCCAGTTGCTCTGCTGCTCGTATTTACAGCAGTGCGGATGCTCTATAATACGAAACGGCGTTGTTCATGTACAAGCGAATGCAACCTATCTATACGCTCAGTGTTTAGAGGACTGCACATCCAACATTGCATTATATAGTAAATTTGAAATGATTAGAACCACTATGCGCCGTGTAATAAGCAGTTAAAATAGTTATTTATATCTTCATTAGGTGGAAATTTGAATAATCCAAATTATGCTAATGTGTATGACAAATGTACATTTTCAACCGACTTCATAAAACCACGTTGGGATTCAGAAAACATTAATTAAAAGGTTGAATGCATGTGAGCAGCGAACCTGTTTCATTTACGCACATTGTACTTTAATCTTTGAGAATAACCTTCTATGTATGCGCGATGAACAGCAGAAGAAATTTTACCTCAAATTTTATTACTGCTTATCTAGATTTTTCAAATTGACTATTTTGATTATCATAAACCGAAGACGAGAAAATCATGCTCAATTTGTGCGCCGTTGCACTGTAATTGGCGCTTATAACTTAAATAAAATTGCATCGAATGACTCCAAATTGTGATGGTGAGAATGAAATAAAAATGAGGAAATTTGATGACAATTTTGCAGTGTTTTGTATATTGAGAACAAATAAATGTGCAATACTGTCGCTAAAACATATTTAATTTCATTAGTTACAATTACTTTGCAAGATTTAAGTGCTGAAACGACATCTGTCACGGTTAAAAATGTCAATGTTTGATATGACTTTTTGAAGAAATTATAACGAAATATGAAAAATTAAAATACTTTCTACTTAGATTTTTTTATCCTCTTTCTAATGCAAAAAAGATTTTTTGTCTATCTTCTATGGTGTTAGCTGTAGAGGCAATCTCCCAATGTCACTTTTTTCGAAACTTTTGACCTTTGACATGGGTATATGCTGCCCAGAGGTCGTGAAACTTTACCAGTGAGATTACACAAGTGTATACTACATTTACATAATAATAGTATTTCGTTTCCCGAAAAATTTGAAAAAACGTTCCTATTTTCAAAAGAGTTTCGTTAAAACGAAAGAATTCCCACCTATGCTTCAAAGATTATTGAAGGCAGGATTAAATTTTGTAACGACTAGGTTCTGAATTGTTCATCAGCCAAAGAAATGTACAGCACCATTTATGTCAGCAACTCGACAACCAGCAAAACATGTTTTTGAAACAGTGAAGAGGATGATGAGTTTTAAACAAAGATTATTGTACATTGGTGTCCCAATATCCAGAATAGGTATGTTTGTTAGCCTGTGTATTCGATGTGCATCAGGCTTATCGTGCTATCAAACCATCTTGATACTACTGGACAGCAGTCACGCTTTATCACAAGCTTATCAGTTTCGCTTATCGCATTCAGCCTCAGTCCAATTGGAAATAGTGTGCTTTTGTCTCACATACTGCAAGTACAATTTTGCTGAGTATTTTTACCTTTATTGAGTAATGCATGGTGAATAAATTGAAAGGCAAAAAATAAATAAAACTCCTCGTGAAGGACGTCGTTGCAAAATATACTTTTGCAACAAATTAATAAATTAAGGTTTTATTGGTGCTACAATTGATGAACAGTTTTTGGCAGATGTTGAACTAATCTGAACCACCATTTCAAAACAGCATTGCGCTATAAATGCCCCGTCGGATTGCTTCATAAAGAGACAGCAAGAAGGAGAAACTAGAGATCATTCCTGGGAAACCGATAAATAGGTATCATAATCTAATTTCTACATCGTACCAACTACTCTACAAATAGCAGAAAAGTTTGCCAGGTAACTAAGGAATGTGATTATCGAAAGTCAATTTCTTATTTCAGCTTACCATTCATAAAATCTATTCACCTACGATAGAATGCACAGATTTTTTAAACGATATAAAAACTACTTTTAAGGTGTCGAAGATATTTTCGTTATCCCTGTATCCTCTGGATGGACTGACTGGCAAAACTGGAAAGAAAATTTTTACCGGTTCGACAGTGGCTGATATATTTAGGAACCATTTCTTATATCCTCGAAAATGACGGAAAAACGTAAGTACTAGGTACATGTGTACTTAATATGACATATTTTATTTATATAATAGTTAGCAACAAAAGTCTCGTAATTATTACAAACAGACTTACAAGTCTTGCCTATCCACTTGGAAGTTATTCTTTCGTCTCCATATTTCTGGAAGCCAAGAAAAATATGCAGCTTTTTAACGACCGCTCACAATCAAATCAAAGACAAGACGGATAAAGATTATAACAACCTTAAGTCAAAACTTGATGCAGGGGATGTCTGGAGCAATTCTTGCAACAATTGGGAGCTAGTGCTCGGTTTAGAGCATTTTGATATTGTCACAACAATATACAACGTGAACAGGAAGCCTCAGAGGCCAACTAACATTAGTAGCACGTCAGTTTGTGACTTGTTGCGCGTAATAAGGAACAAATATGAGCATCATGACCCGCTTCCAAATGAGCTGAAGGAGACGATTGGTTGGTATGAAAACTATTCAGGGGAATGGGTCTTCAACGATAACCGTTTTGTACATTACTGGACAACCAGGTTCCCCCAACTGCTCCCATTTTTATGGGAACACTTTAAGAGTTTCAGAAAACCCATTGTCGCTTCGAGTTGGCCAAGCAAGTCAAAACGAAATCGAAAATTCAGAAAAGTCCGCGCGTTCAATGCGTTTACAGAATTTTACCCAAGTGCGCTTGAATGCCATTACGCTAATAATATCAACGTCCAATTCGATAATATACAAGATGCAGTTGAGAGTGCTCTTTCACACCAAATCGATGAAGGTAATTTTTGTATTCTCCGATTTCCATTTCCATTTGTGCGTTTGGCAATTAATGTGTTCTAAATAACTTATGTTCCCATAGGTGCTCTAGAAGCTCGGTACATAACGTTGGGTTTAACTCTCGAATTCAGGGTAATGAGCAGTAATATCCTTCAGCATATTCTAAACCAAAGCAGCATGGTCCAAATCAAAGTATCGCAAAACCGGATAACCTGTAGATGGTACAGCAAGCCAGAGAATGATGTTCATCATCAAACAAGTGAAAAAAGAGTTTTCACCACTGGAACAGACAACCGTAGCGGAAACATTACTATTCTGGTTACCAGAAGCACGTTGGACTTGAGTGACGATTTCGTTCGGAGATTTGCCAAGTCTACAGGTGCCAGTTCGGGCCGAATTGTCATTTTGATGGCAGCTGACGCAAAAGGCCATGAGGTGAGCAAGTTTGTCGAAACTTTGAAAGTGGATTTGGGTACTTTTACCGAAGACGATGTAAACTGGAAAGACTTGAGCCAGGTCAAAAGGAAACAGATTTTGGAAGGTAAGATGGGGGTAAAATTACTTTTACACGGAAAGGAGGCAGAGCTATTAAATTTGGTACCGACCAATTTCATTACGCATTTATCTGGCGACACATTAAACCGCTTGTTGAGAGGGGCAATGTTAGAAATTGGAGAAACATTTGTGGTTAACGATATCTATCAAGAAAGGAGATTGTACAGGCGTGACTTGCTTAAGTCATCAGTGTTCGATTTAGTTTCGGAAGATGTATTTGTGGTTACCAATACAACGTTAGACACTATGAAAGCAGTGGTGGCTAAAGACATATTTTTAGTAAATAGCAGCTGCGCAAATATTGTAGCACATAATGTAAACAGTAAAATACTAATGTTTCAAGATGGCGTTGATAGCAACGCCATTATCAGGGAAATCGATCTTGATAACAATAGCAAGGGCGTTCACGTTCTTAAATACATGCAAGGTGATACTTTCCAATACATTTCAACAAGTGGGTCGTTCGCACGACTAGAAGCGGTGCTAGCACAAGTAACATCACAAGAGAGTATCATGCGCGAGGAAGAGTTTTTAGAAAGTCTAGATGCGAATCACGAGTCGGATAAATTGGTCGTTCTTGCAGATACGCCAGGAGTGGGAAAGTCAGAAGTTCTAAGAAGCTTGGCTTTAAGGTTAACAAAGCAGCGCAGAGAAAGGTTTGTCTTGCTCATCAATATGAAGGATTTTGTGGGAAAACTTAGAAAGTTAATAGGCGAGAGTGAATATCATGCATTGCGGTTGTTTAGCATTGTAGATGCTCTTATCCAGGTTGCGGCAGCAAATAATTTAGAGGCGAAGCTAATCCAAACTTTAACGCATGAGGATGAAGCAAAGAAGACAAAGTTCAAATTTGAGCTAATGTTTGATGGGTTCGATGAAATTGTATTTGAAGAACGAGAAATGGCCATGTTAGCTTTAGGACTCATGCAAACTGAATTATCATCTACAAGGGTTTGGGTGACCATGCGGGATCACATGTTGGATGAAATGAGAATAGAATTTAGTACGCTCGGTTTTAAACTGGAGCCTTTCTCAGAGCAAGCGCAAGTCAAGTATATTGTTGACTACTGGAGAAAGCGCTTACCAACCACCAACACAAATCCCAAACTATCACGAGAGCTTGGAATTGTTGCACGTCAACTTGTTAGCCTTCCACTTAGCAATCTTGACCGACAGTTTGCCAGCACTCCTCTAATTTGTCGCATCCTGGCTGAAATTTATGAGCTTTTTATAAAGTCAAGTATAAGTGCAGGGAAAATCAATTTCTCTGTGACAAATCACCAATCTCTTGCTAACATTTACTCCCACTTGATTGAGAGAAAGTTTGAGGTTTACATTAGGGACAAAAAAGCCCTGGCAATATATTCCAAAGACATTCCCATTGACGATTTCATCAGCACTGCCGTAAAAAATATATTGGGACACTGTAATACATACTTTGCCATCATGCTAATCTTCTCTGAGGCGGTGGCAGTCGAGTTTGAAAGTATGCTTCTTGCATCCATTCCAATAAATGAACGTGAGCGTCTCTATGCCGCCGTTCTAGACCACGGCATTGTTCAGAAACTGAAGCCACTAACCTTCACTCATATGACATTTGCTGAATTCATTGTCGCCAATTTCGTATGTCACGTGTTACGTGACCAGTGCCCGTTCATGAGGAAAGACGATGCTGCCTTTCGGAAGTTTTTGATGATCCACGTGCTTGCTACTATCAGAGGAAGCAATAATTGGGAGTTTGAATATTCCAGTTTATGTCATTTTTTGAATGCATTGTTGGATGGAGTTGTGCCAACCATTCCTAGATCAAATGTTCAAGTCGATATGATTCATCTAACCATGCTCCTTCGTGCAAGCGATTATTCGTGTCAGCATGCTGAAATCCATCCACAGTTTGAAGCGGCGAATAGCCTTGCATATCACAATATAACTGCATTGCAATTACGATACGCTACGCATGCTGCATATGGCTTCTTTGTTACTGCATTGATAAATCAGCAAGTCGAAATCTGTAGACACCTCATTACAGATGGATACTACGAGACAGTGTTTGGCGCTGGGAATTGGGTGACAATGCAAGCAGACGACGCCAACGGATTCAGTATTCTTCATTGGTGCATGCTAAGCCTAACATCGGACAAAGGTGAATGGAAAGAATTTGTTAAGCATGTTGTTGACCAATACATGTCTGTTGGCGTGGCTGCCCCGATGGAGCAAAAAGATATATATGGCCGAACTCCACTTTTGTTATTTCTACAACTGTCCATGCCCGAGAGACAACTAGGAAGTGTACTGCATTTTCTTGTTAATGAACTCGGGGCGGATGTAAACGCGGTTGACAACGACGGGAACACCATCTTACATTTCCCGGTATTGGATTGGCTTCGAGTATCCCCAAGTTCTGCTCCGATTATTGCATCTTCTCAAGTAAGCGACTACATTGAAGCGTTGGAGTTCTTAAAGAGAAATGGTTATTGTAGAGAGGAGGTAAATTTTAGAAACCACAATGGTCAAACTCCCTTTGAAAGTGTTAAAGCAAACATTGACGAGATTAAGGAATTTACGCCAGACGAAGTCATTTCCGATTTGAAGGTTACGATTCAAGAGCTTGAGATATATGGATCAGATTAAGCTAACTATTAATAAGACAATTATTTTATGAAGTGATAATTTGAAAATTTAGGTAATGTTCATGAAATAGTTTTGCCGGCACTTAAGGTGTTATATTTGCATGTACGACATATACATGTACTAATGTATTCAAATAAATTAATGTGATTCTAGATATTAAATTTTGTAGCACAACTCGTAAAAAATAAATGTCACCATATTTATAAATGTACTCTTAATTGTAAAGTAATTTTTAACAGACTAGCAATTTATGTAAGTTTGTAATTTCGAAATAAAGGAAACAAAACGTTAATGGCCAATATCGTTGCTACAAAAATCCACCAAGTGGCAGTACCGGCGCTGCAAATAAAAGTGGATTGTTTTAAGCTGCTGAACGGTTTGACGCTTGGATTGACTACCTAAATTGAATTTTATTTTGCATTTTTTAAAACTTCTCCGTATGAGATTGACCAATCATAATACGGGACGGTCTCGTGTTATCCAATAATGTTTAGTATGGTTTTTAATCACAACTTTGGATACTCATTTCAAATCTGCATTATTTGCTCCGTCCCTGCCAAAGACCTGCGAAGTTTTAATTAGTTGCGTCACCAATTTAATTTCCACCGTGGAACACTGTTCAATGTACAGTCTGTCGAGCCATTGCTAAATGTTGATATTATTTTTCATAATTTAAAAGCAAATAAGATATGTCAGCAAATCATTCTGTTTAAACGGCATATCCTGGCACACCAGAGACATTGCACGGAAATTTATGTTTTTGCTCGTAATTTTAGTTGATGTTACTACAAATTACGATCAGTCAAACATGAATGATTTTATTCCAATGCAAATTAGACAGGCGGAATTTTAATGACCTTTCTGCGCCTGTTAACCACTATTTGGCATGAGAAAGCTATAACTTTCAATTCAAATTCGAAAGCAAATTCTACACAATCCATCACGGGATGTAACCTGTGGCTCTGCTAATGGTGAAAAAAGTATCAATTCTCGTAAGCGACAGAGTAGTATTACACATGAATACGGGCTCCAAATATCGATATAGTATTGTGCGTTTACCATAAAAAAGGAAGTGAGTAAATCATTCTTATTCTTCAAACTTATAAAATATCACTATTCTGGCATAAAAATGGTGAAATAAGTGTTAAGTCAAATACTGACTGACGTTATTTGCAATTTGTAAACACCAATTAAAAAAAATTGTCACAGAATTGAGATATTGAATTGAGATATACGCCAGTCCTTTCTCTTATTCTTGGTACTTGGTACCCGCTAATATTTCTATGTGTGTATGTTATAATTCTTTAATAAATCATGATTTCTTGAATACGTTCAAAGTTAGCGTCAATTTTTTAAATTCATAATCCCTTTGATTCGATTTGTTCTGGCTGTTTGAGATACATGACACCATATCTATTTTACGTCATCATATTGAACTATTACTGTTAATAGATGTCCTCTCTAAACAGGTTAATTGGCTTGTAGCAATATGTACAGTTGCATCGGAAATGGCATGATATTTCCAAAACATTGTGCCCCTGACAATGTTATTCGAAGGAAGATATGAGATTCGCAAACGGAAGCACTCTCAGTAAAAATTTTCGCCATCAACAAGAAATGCTTCAGTTTGGCGCTCCATATTACTGCAATTGGAACGAAAACATCATTTAAAATGCTGTTGTGCATTCCCACGTGACATTAGGAGTGCATTTATTTATGACGATTGGAGACAAGAGTTATATGTGTAACGGATCTGTATACCCAATATATGTATTTGTATCTGCTCACTATTAATTGGATTTGATAAGATGAATGAAAGCATGTTTTAGGCTAAAACATCCTAAAGTTTAGGATAGTCTATTAGTCGAAAGAATTGATTTAACTTGCTACAAAGCTACGAAAGGCGATTTCAGGCTAATATCCATCAGGTAATTTTTAGCATTATGCGAATAAATTCCCCTCTAATTTCTTCACCATACATGCTGATGTTGGGGATGATCTTTGTTTAAGAAATACATATACGGGCATGACTTTTAGAAAAGTGACTTCCGCATGCTGCAAGTTACATTTTACATACTCAAACAACGATCTAAAATTATGTTAGAAATTATCTTAACGCTTTTCGCTTATACAGGTTTCGAGACGTAAATAATTACAAATGCGAATATATTACTTATCGTGGAAGTATAATTTATTTTCAAAAGATTTGTAGTATTGACTAATGTAAATCTTAATCAAAGCAGATATATAGAACTATCAACTACAAACGAAAATTAATTATCTCAAGAGCTGGACTGGTCAAGGGCATTGTACGAGCGGCCAAATTCAGTTAAATAGTTAATGCAAATACACGTGTTACTATTCAAATGAACTCTAAACTTGAACCGTCCAAAGTATCCTTTCACCTCAATGGTATTTGAACAACCGACGGAATTCTTATATGGTCTCTCCGTAACTTCAAATTCTGAAGAGTGGCATCAAGAAATGGATTCTGTAATTTCCTTCTCAATTGAATACTCTCATTTTGATGATAATTAATTTGAAAGAATATTGGGATATAATCGGGAGCGGGATTATTTGACTAAATGCAGTATACCTTTTATATAGTCACTCTTAATCGTGATGGCGTGGGTTCATAAAGCACGAAATGTTTGTTAATATCAAAATCATTCCGATGGTAACTAATGCAGATTTACAAATAATAATATTTACTAGAGTTTATAATTCAAACCAAGCGCTCACAAATGACTCCTTCTTCAAACACACCGGCTCAACCAAAATTGAAACACCGAAGGACCTACGTTTAGCATATTTGTGATAGCTCGACGATATTACACTCGGTGGCACCTTGCATAGTCACTACATTTTGCTATGCTCTTTCTTATAAATCGAACACTGCAAAAAATTAGTTAGCTTCGTAAAGCTAATAACTTACAATTAGATGCACTTCCCTCTTAGAAATTACTTTCATGTCTGATTGTAGATCTTTCACATATGTATGTATATGCTTAGCAGATAAATGAAGGAAAGGTGCGAGTAATCTCTACTCAACCAATATTTTGCAGAATATTCTCCTCGAATAATTTATTCACTAACTTCAGAACTTTCCTTTATTTGATGCAACAAATGAACTTTACTGTTGAATTAGAGCATATATGGTATTTCCCATATCCACATTCCATGTTCTGATTAGACTGATTCGATACATGCACGAGGTTCCATGATTTATTACAGCTCCTGAGATGCTTAAGTTCAGTCAGGTAGAAATATAAGTCATCACGTTGTTGTAAAATTTATCGATAATGTATGATAGCAACAACAGCATCGAGTTGATTAAAAAAATTTACAAACCCTCAAATTTAATGCAATTACAATTATGAAACGCACGGGTGTTTATTTAAGCATTTGTTGTATAGTGTACAATTTTTTTCATTTGAAAGCACTGAATATATCTTTTCAATAAAGTTTTCAGAGAAATTAACTCACCTCAAGTAATATTATTGTTAAAAAGTTTGGGTGAAATAAATCATCCGTAAGTCAACGTCACCAAATAGAATTCCGGACGATTCATTTACATTGGAAATAAGTAGGTTGCAAGGGATTAAGTCTGCCCACTCCATTCATAAAACTAATTGAGATTATAAATGATGATTTGTGCCACAAGTTAACAATGACATATTCATAAAATTAGGGGTTGGTGTTACTATTATTTTTATTGATTATAAATTTGTATTTCGTTTAAATGATCGTGAACTTTTAGTTAAATTCACATCGTAATACCCAATTAAATTTCAGCCACATACATATTTACTTCGATCACCTGTTATTTTTAACTACTACACAAAGGGTGAAATGCAATGGTCGACACGAAAGTAATTTACAATAAATTGATTTTAGATTGTTTGCTTTGTATTTTATCAAGACATAGAGTCTTTCTGTATGTTTGGATAAATGTAGAAAAATTATTGAACCTAATGTTTAAATTATCCTTGAAGATTGAAGCATGTATGTATTTGTTCAAATGCCATGGATATGTATAACATTTAATACCAACAGTCAAAGCCAGGAAACTAACGTAAGCAGATTACACATTAAGGTAGAACGAATAATAGTTGTTGAAATTCATTTTATAACTTTTAACCGGAATGTTTTGGCGTCTGTGAAGAAACAGTTGCATATGTAGTTTGGAAAAGATAAATTTGTTAGATGGTGTTTTTTTGAATCCATTTTTCACATTGAACGCAGATTTTATTCAAATCGAACTGGAGAGGTCATGACAATGTCTTTGACGTTGTGTATTTATCCATTCTTGTTACTCTTATCACCATAAAGTCAAATTACTTTGGCCATTCAATATAATAGTTTGAAGTGACAACTTTCTGGGCAAATTTTAGGTGTCGAGAAAAGACAATGACCGACCTTACTTTTCTCAATAAAATAAGTACGGATTCTTTGCTTTATCCACTGGAAGAATTACTGCATCTGCTTGAGTAAAATTCACAATCACATCGCAGAAATAATTTGTGGCGTCTCACGAACCAGAAGTTTTATTATCATCTAAACATTAACCTAACCTTAATACAATGTTCTGATGACGAAAATAACTGGAGTTTATCATATTACAACATTTCCACCAACAATATTGTGGACGCTTTATTAAATCTAAATTACTTCTCAATACCAATTTATCAACAAGCAAAAAAGAATACGAAAATTTACTTGTTTAGTTTCCTCAGACTTCACTTGAATATCTGCTCATAGAAAGACAAGAAGAATTAACTCTAGTTATTAATGTTCCTGGTGGTGGCAGTATCACATCAGAGGAGTCAAAGTGTCTCTTCTTTCACTAGCAACCTGCCACTGAATAACTCATTTCAAATTGACTGAATGTACGTATTTTAAAGGGAACAATCAAAAGTTTTGTGACAAAACAATTCGTATTTTTTTGTATTACTTGTTACACTTGAAGGTGAAATGTGAAATGTAGGCAGGAAAGCGCGTTGCTAACGTGTTATATGTGCTTCACGAGAATATGCTGATTGTCATATCTTATATAAATTACAGATAAATAAGATTAGAGTATTTCCACATAAACTAACTTGCTTACTTGTTTGGTGGCAATGTTAAAATATTTGAGGCTGGTGGCGCCTTTGCCCACTTGGTCCAAACATCCTATGATTCGAAGCAACAACTCAACCCTACGTCCCATTTGTCTACTAGTTTATGATCAAGTATGACGTTTTCAAACTTTGTTTCATCAATTACTAACCATCATCTTGACATGTCAGCTGAAATACTCTTTTCAAATCCATATTAGCAAATCGATGAATGTTAATAAATCCCTCTCGAATCCTCCGAAGATTGTTCTCGACATGCAGATTAATATCGATGTTTGAATTCCTTTGGAAATATTCTCATAGAAAACCGGGGACGCAAATTGCAATCAGGTAGACCAACAGAAAACGAATAGCGGAAATATGTTGCAGTGTCAGGTCAGATGTTTACATGGGTCAATGTTACCGTTCCTCTCCAAAATTGTTCCGCGCAGGGCCTGATCACTGTATATGTACTTGTGCCACCAGTTACGAAAGTTTCCTAATTTATTTACATCCGAAAACATCCTTTCATGATCTTGCAAATACATATAAAACAACAGCTTCGAATGGATTCCGCTTTCAGTCAAGGACGCCATGAAATTGCTAAATCTTCTCCGAAAAATATAATTTAGCGGGGTCAGTAATCCTGCTCCTTATTGCTGCAATAGAGAGAATGTCCAGTTATTGCATTATTATCCCGTGCGCAGAGTTCAGTCTACAGTGTAGATTCTACATCACGAGAAATACCACTGAAATTACAAAAGACAAAGCCCACTCCGAAATTCTAAACATATCCAATTGTATTTCAACATACATATACTTTCCCCAACTTTTGCAAGTGAAAAATTTCAATTTGACCCATTAAAAGATAAGAACGCGAAGAAATTTCATTGGACACACGAACTGGATTTCAGTCCTTTTCAGCTTCATACGTATTATACAATGCATCAACATTTACATATACATTCAGAAAACGTTTTTTCTGTACACACATTTCAGTTGATATGTATATTTATTTTTCATATTCGCTATTATCTGAATACACGATTTGCCTTTGTCGACTCATACCAGAGTCCCAGTTCTTTCTTTGGACTAATGTGATTGAATAATTCAAGTGCTGACAGTAATTTTCATTATAATGCACTCAATTTAATTAAAATATTTCTGAAATTTCGATTAATGTACGTCGTCTAGTTTGAACTCAAACCAAATACGACCAAGAGTTTGGTAAAGCTTTAATAAATGTATTGGGACGAACACCTGTTGCAGCATCACTGTATTCTCAAAACCATTCCTCGTAACATCTATTTAAACATAATTTTGTCTATTCGTAGTTCAAATGGATAGTATATGCACAAATCAGAGGAAAAAGCCAACTCGGATTTTATGAATTCCGAACAAAATGTCCCTCATGTACTCAATTGTTTATAGGAAATGAATAAATAAATAATTTCTTCAATTCACACTATTCAAATGAGCCATTGAGAAAATGAGGGAAATTTTGGTACGAAATTCAGAAAATCGGACTAGGTTTTTTCCTCCGTTATATTAATTTGTTTCTCAAGCAAACGCTTGTACCCCATTAGGACCTGTCCTATATCACGGCAATAATACTGTCGGTGAATGGACATTACGGCGGCAGCACTATACAAGTTGTCGCCTTTAAAAAATTATTAATCAGGGCCTATTGAATTCCGCTGAATATCCTGATAAGCTGCATTGCCTCTCCTACTCTAACAATCTCTCAAACGACTGTGTAAAAATGGGAATTTTTCGTAATTTCATAATTCTAGAGGACTAACATTTTGGACAATGTGTAGAATATGCTGACATAATTTCATATACCAATTTTCAGGGAATTGTGGAAGGATCACCCAGTTTTTCGTTTTGAGGAATATTATGTAAGTTATAAATACCAGCTGCATCACTTCTCGAACCAAGCGGATACGTGCCAATACCGACTTATGATAAAAATAAATGACACTCCTCATGGTGGCCCAAGGACGATGTTGAAGTAGTTGGAAATTTTAATTAGCATGAACCTCGTTTATTGGTCATCGTCCGTTTCGTGTATGAAATGAAATTTGTACGTTCAGCATAACATGTAGTTGAAATAAAAACATATATTTGTCATTTGAAATTGTATCATGTGATGCGTACTTTGCATCTACATTGGGATTTTTAAATGAATTTTGTAAAAGTGTAAGTTTATGAAAATACTTCGTAGCTTTGTTCTTTAATATTTTTTAATCTAAAATTTTGAATGAATAACTGAATTCATTAGAATTTCACAAAACTGCTATTGACGCCGCTTATGCATATATCGTTGCTGCCTTGTACTTCTCTCTGGAAG
Organism: Sinella curviseta; assembly: GCA_004115045.4. Lineage (NCBI taxonomy): Eukaryota > Metazoa > Arthropoda > Collembola > Entomobryomorpha > Entomobryidae > Sinella > Sinella curviseta. The sequence continues at coordinate 21,535,609 of CM023199.3, read as the reverse complement.
AATTGTCCATGTGGAAGGAGCTCGATTTATTGCAAATTGAATGCTCTAAAATGTATGACGTATCACGGCAGGTCAATATTTATCTCCACTAGATGTGCTAGTACGAGTTGAGGTGCAAAAAGTAGTCAAAAATAGTCAATCGTCTTTATATGACGACTCAAATATAAAATTCTGGCTCGTGGATCAATTTACTTGCACCAGGTTAAAAATATTCTGTACCATATAGATGTTTCAAAGTTGATCAATCTGCTGCTGAAATGCAAAAGGGCTGAAGCCATTAGATAAGGTAAGCAAAACCTTTTGAGTGAGAGGACTTGATTGTTGGTTCGTGAGGCAATGAACACATTCATTTATCTTGCAATGTCATTACTTGCTACAAACTTCTGTTTATTGAAGGCACCGATTTACAAAAATATTGTAGTTATGAACATAATTTGTAGGCGCATTTTGGATGACACTTGATCACTTTTGATCACTTTTCCTTGCAATTTTTTCTCTTGTAAAGTCAATCAGATTTCATTATTACCGGGGTTCTCGGAAGATATCACGCCTAGAAGAAGAATATTTGCTTACAGCACAAAGTCAGTCGCTGCGAACGTGTCATTAAATTATAAAATGAACTGAAGCGATAAGATTATGGCGATACAGAGAGTTCAAACGATAAAGAATAATTACATTATAATGTTTTTGCATTCGTCAATGAGCTACTATTTGCCAAATCGACATGCTTCGTCAAAATTTTCTGGAAACTGGACAATTTATGTATGAATATTTATCAAACGTCACTATAAATTGAATACTAAGCCGTTTTGGACTGAAATTACAATTAAATCGGATTTTTGGTAAAATTTGAGTGAGAAAACTGCTTCCGCGTCTACGCTCTCCTGGAAAAACTATTATAGATACGAACGTAATCTTTTCGGCATTAGAATCAGCATTAATTTATCTAGGTAGGTTTTTCTCACTTTTTCAAAATTCCTATCCGTATCTCCAAAAATTCACCTTAAAATTTGCCAAAAATTCACATATTGAATTCAATTTTCATCGCTGAAGAAAATAGTTTCACGGGCGATAATTTGCAATTTGGCGTTCACATACTCGAAATATGCAGGAAAATTACATCTTCAGTTTCTGACGCCTAATTTTCAATTTTCCAACAAATGAATGAAGGCGCAAAAGATATAATTTTCCTGCATATTTCGAGTATGTGAACGCCAAATTGTAAATTATCGCCCCTGAAAATATTATTTTCAGCGATGAAAATTGAATTCAGTATGTGAATTTTTATCAAATTTTAAGGTGAATTTTTGGAGATACGGTTAAGAATTTTGAAAAAGTGAGAAAAACCTACATGGATAAATTAATGCTGATTCTAGTGCCGAAGAGATTACGTTCGTATCTATAATAGTTTTTCCAGGACAGCGTAGACGCGGAAGCAGTTTTCTCACTCAAATTTTACCAAAAATCCGATTTAATTGTAATTTCAGTCCAAAACGGCTTAGTATTCAATTTATAGTGACGTTTGATAAATATTCATGCATAAATTGTCCAGTTTCCAGAAAATTTTGACGAAGCATGTCGATTTGGCAAATAGTAGCTCAATACGAACACTGATAATTCAACCCTCTTCAAAACTCCGATAGGCTATGATATCCAACCTAGGTGAAATGTTAATTGTTTATACGCTCACGGATCTTCTTCGTAGCACCAACATCATACAAAGCCATTTTAATAATATATGCGCCCTCACAATTTTAATAAAAAGTAAAATACACATTACATGCTAAGCGTTAACTTGTCTAAAGCCGTCTAGCATTTAACGACATCTGGTCTTGACTAAAGTATACAATCAAGTATACAATTAAATAGACAATTAATTGCACAATTAACTGCTCATATATCGCATCTCAAAGAAACTCATATTTTATATATGCCATATCATCAGGAAATTCGGGAAGTATGTGGAGCTATTAGGAAAAGTTCGTGAATTAAAATACATTACAGCCTTTAGAGTGAATTTGTGGCAAGTTATGTGAAAAGGCATGCCAACTCATAACCCGAATCTGCCTTATTTAGAATCACACGAAATCATTATGTAAACCAACTTTATTCCCATCCAACAGCAACATAAACTTTCAAACGCTGGAAATATTTATCTAACCTAAGCTCCGCATTGCTCACGGCGAGGCGCACAAAAAGACAACCGACAATAATGTGCTTGTACACAATGTACTTTATTGGGAAACTATTGCTTCAAAAATAATTGCTTTGTTATTATTTTTGCAATAGAAGGTCCCAAGCGATTTATAATGCGCACCGATATGTTAGCTCTTGGATAGCTCACTAAAGTAAAAGAGCGTTATGTTATTTTGGTCAACACCATTGATAACCCTAAATCACCAAGGATTACTGACACACTATTATGAATTTTCGAAACCGATAAGTTTGCTGGATGCAAGCATGCTCCACGGACTTTCACTTTCAACAATTAACGCTGGAGTTATCATTCCATCTGCACTTATTCTAACGAAACATTTGTATATAATTCATTCAGATGGGTTTGTACTGCCAATTTATTTAAGTTTGTAACCAATTTTGATTTGATATGATTTTGAAATTAAGCGAAAGGGATTCTCGAGAGCAGTATTTTTGTGGGATTACATATCATATGTGAACGCCCCGGACCCGACATTTTTTAATCAAAAAATCATTTACATATTCGGATTCTCCATTAAAAATGGAGCTAAAATCACGTAGAAACTGAATTTTCAAAAAATGTTAAACCGGGGTAAGTTGCGAAAATACGAGTTGGTGAGGCTACGTATAGGATAACAGATTTTTTCGACATATGTGAACGGATTCGGCTGAAATTTGGCATGGACATTCCTTAAAGGGCCCTCCTCGGGGTTATGTTGAGAAAAGTACAATTTTCGAAATTAGGGTCACGATGTCGAAGGTCAAAATATAAATATCTTCAAATACGATTTTGATGTATGCTAACTTGTGTAACCGTGTTTGTGCGAAATATTGTGTTAATATATATCACTGTCAAGGTCAGAGTGCATCCAGATACACAAGTTTCAATTTTTAAACGTTCCAAATCCATTCAATTATAGTAATGCAAATTCACGAAATAAAAAAGATTTTAATGTCCGATTTGAAAATTTGTGGCACTAAAGTATTTCAAAAGTAGCTAGCAAAATGTTATTTGGGTTTGCAAGTAATGCCAATAATTAGTTTACGTGAGTTTAAATTCGTATAATTACATAAATATAATGCCCTGATCATCATACTTTCTCTGATGTCGTGGCGACAAAAAATAAGGGGTGTTTCTTTTGTGGCTCATTTAATAATTTGCTAATTTACAAATGAATACATTTTATCAATTCATTAGCACGAAAAGTAACAACATTAGTTAAATTAATAAAAAACACTCACGTGTGTTATTGCCAATATTGTGTTTTATTTTAAGTAAATTGTTAACTTCTATCAATACTGATACTAGCAAAATGTTATTTGGGTTGGCAAGTAATGCCAATAATTAGTTTACGTGAGTTTAAATTCGTGCAAGTATGTTCAAATTTACTGTCGTATTGTTCCGAAAACAAAGAAAAACACATGGCTATGTTTTGCGTTTGACTCCTGCATTTATATGGGTTCCTACTCTACTGTGGTGCTTATCAAATCGTTGTTGGAGTTGTTATGTCAGTTGATTTGCTCGTTTGAAGATTGCATATAAATTCGACGTTTGAATATGGTATTTGTATAGTCTTTACGCGATCGGTTGTGATTTAAATAAATGGCTGAGGTTTTTACATAAACATCAGTTTTCAACATAGCAATGCAATGGCTTAAACCAGAGAAGTCATAGTCGTGCTCATCAGAGTTATGAGACAAAGATATGAGTGTAACCCCTAGTGCTAGCTGAGCTGAGCTCGCATGTGCCTCATTAGCCTAACCGTATGAATTTTCTTCGCTCAATTAATTCAAGCATTTTGTTACGTTAAGGCATTTGATTGAAATGCTGTCATCCTGGAGATTTCCAAGCGAGCATGTGAGAGAGAGGCGCAGCAAAAGCCGGCAAATTGGAATCGTTCATTCACTTTTATTCATCCAGCACAACGGAATCATTGTTCTTATTGTCATGTACCTGACTTCTGTTATCAGCAGTTGGGTTAAAAAATATTGAGTTAGGTTGCGGAGACAAGTCCTAAAATTTCAGTATTGATAGAAGTTAACAATTTACTTAAAATAAAACACAATATTGGCAATAACACACGTGAGTGTTTTTTATTAATTTAACTAATGTTGTTACTTTTCGTGCTAATGAATTGATAAAATGTATTCATTTGTAAATTAGCAAATTATTAAATGAGCCACAAAAGAAACACCCCTTATTTTTTGTCGCCACGACATCAGAGAAAGTATGATGATCAGGGCATTATATTTATGTAATTATACGAATTTAAACTCACGTAAACTAATTATTGGCATTACTTGCAAACCCAAATAACATTTTGCTAGCTACTTTTGAAATACTTTAGTGCCACAAATTTTCAAATCGGACATTAAAATCTTTTTTATTTCGTGAATTTGCATTACTATAATTGAATGGATTTGGAACGTTTAAAAATTGAAACTTGTGTATCTGGATGCACTCTGACCTTGACAGTGATATATATTAACACAATATTTCGCACAAACACGGTTACACAAGTTAGCATACATCAAAATCGTATTTGAAGATATTTATATTTTGACCTTCGACATCGTGACCCTAATTTCGAAAATTGTACTTTTCTCAACATAACCCCGAGGAGGGCCCTTTAAGGAATGTCCATGCCAAATTTCAGCCGAATCCGTTCACATATGTCGAAAAAATCTGTTATCCTATACGTAGCCTCACCAACTCGTATTTTCGCAACTTACCCCGGTTTAACATTTTTTGAAAATTCAGTTTCTACGTGATTTTAGCTCCATTTTTAATGGAGAATCCGAATATGTAAATGATTTTTTGATTAAAAAATGTCGGGTCCGGGGCGTTCACATATGATATGTAATCCCTCTTTATGATTTCATGCGGTAGCAAATGAAAAAAATGATCCTCTTGTGACGGAATCGAATGGATTCGCCAGTGCAATATTGCACAATGATTTCGTAGTTGGAAACTACAGGAAAATACACATTTAAATTTAAATATAAATAAATCTAATTTTAATACGCTTCTAATCGGAATAATATAACTTTATTCAGCAAATTAACCCAACAACATTTACATTTTTTTATTTACTACCATTATGTCAACCTTTAGAACTACCCATTGCATCAGTGGGTGACTTGGACGAAAGCGGCCACTAACTGTTTCAGAATTTAAGATGTGGGTACAAGATAATTAAAAATAAAAGAAACTAACTAAAGGGTCTATTATGGCTTTTTTACAGTTCAGGTGTACACAAATTGCTACCTCTAAATTAATTTTAAATTATGTAGTTTGACCAGTATATCCAGTTTGGTATGGGTCCCTTACTATGGGATCTAAGCCTTCACTCATTAATTATACTTACATCCAAAAAAAATATTTGAGCAATGCCAATTGCTAGGTAACAATTTCCGGGCCAATATTATATATAAAAATTATGCATCTAAATATCGTGGATGCTCCAAAAAAGCCAGCACATATGTTGATGCATTTAAACACCGATATTTCTGTTGGCAAGGGATTTTTAGGAATGTCAGCTGAAGGTGGTTAAAGGTTACCGTCGTGTTAGGTGTACAACGTGTATTTGTCTTAGATTAATATTAAGTTGATCTTTCATTGGCTCGGCCCGAAAGTTGCAATATCTGATACTTAGTGGGGCAAATATTACAGCATTTTTAGTTGCGTGTCGCTCTAAAACCTCTTGGCGATCATTTTGAATAGCCATCCACTGTCGTACTTCGGGGTCAACAGTTCACATTACAACCCCATTTCCCAACAACCAATGCGTTAGGTCAAATTCATTCGTCTGCTGTTGGGTTCGTCAAATAAAATACAGTAACAAGCATTCCTTTTCTTTTTTAATTGTGAAGACACGGTTTGGGAAAACCCGTAACGGAATGAAGCTTTATGATAAACGGACTTTACCAGCGAACTATGACAGCCATGACAACATTGTCCTAGTTAGTTTTTGCTTCCTGGTTACTTCGTTTGATGTACGAAGAAATTGCACATCACGAATAATTTACAAACAATGCAGTACATAAAGATGCGGCATCATGTGATATTCGAATAACTAATATTTAATTGAACTACTTAAACATGCGCTCATTCTCAACCTGAGTAACAGGAAGTAATTATCGCTACAATGTACGAACGATATTCCGTGCACAAATAGAAATACTTGCATCCCTTTTGTAGCTTACCTTAAACCGCATCCCAATTAATGGATGGTGTAACATATAGTACTGTTGTATTTACAGTACACCGTGTAGCAGAGCCGACGTCTATACCGATTGAGACACAGAAGAATATTTTGTGTAGTTTCTTCTTATAGAATGTAAAGCAGGAATTTAAACAAAAAAATGGTGATACTGCTCGGCTACGCCATAACTCACTGTGGATGTTACTGTGAACTTGAACCAAGCTTAGTTTATTAAGCTGCGTTATTAAATCAGAACTTAAATGCTCTAATCAGAATTATTAAATTGATTTTGTAATTCTACTTACCCTTCTTTACGGTCAATGGACTAATTGTTGCGAAATTAATGGAACTAATTTTAAATAGAATGCTTGAGACATTCTTTATACCATCTGAAAAGTTGGGAAAAAGTACATCCGCCGAGAGAAAATTCTTCGGTAAGTACACCAACATTCAAAGTTTGTGAGCTCTGTAACTCCATAGACGACCTGTATCCCTCCCGACGACGACGACGGGTTGGACTTGCATTTTTAAAACTAGCGTCTCTCTACGTCAAGTACTTTTCAAAATACAGGCCATCAAAGACTTATTTCATAATTGACGTAATTTCATGTTAAACGCAAATCTTAAATATTGGCGTTTCTCTTTGTTTCTTGTAACTTAGTCTGAAGCTAGCAAACATCAGCTATTGACCCTGTCGTTTTTAAAAATCGAATAAAAACGATCGGTTTTTCTTCAGTAAAGGTTGGTGTATTTTCCATGTTTGCAGAAATAATGGGGCACAGCACACTTCTAAAATTGTGGAATAATGGATGACCTGTGGTCACTTTCCAAAACCTCTATTATGACAATACTATGTTGAAATTACTTCGCATTGACTACTCATGAATGTGTTAATCAGCAATGAGTTCATATTTCCTTCATAATGGTCTCGTGGCACTAACCTACATGCATTACGCTGACAACAGGGATAAACCTGAACCGAAAACGTTTGTATCTTTCATTGTTCAACCGAACACATAAGATTAGATTTTATGGAAAGAATCGTAATACATTTACTGGATTATATTGCAACTGGAAGAATATGATTGAACATGTTTACGCATACATGTAAATAAAATTTGGTGTTTTGTTTGTCAAACTTTAGCGTAGTTAATGCAAGTAGACCACTTTGAAAAATATTACACAATTTCAGTTGGAACTTTCGCCCCCAAAGCGGCTGGTTAGACATGGTTTGAGGTTGTTAATGGACTTTATTATCAGAGACAACAAAGAGGTAGCTTTTGTATATTTCGATAATGTGGAATGCACTTTATGAAACACGGGATCTAAGAAAGATATAGATTGAAGTTGCATAGAATATTTAAATTGTAACTGCGTTCATTTTTAAATGTTACTTTCGTAATATTCTTATCAGTTATGATCCTTTCACATCATTATGATGATGATGGAACATGTGCAAGTTTCGTCGAAACAGGTAGCGATAAATTAAATTAGTTAAAAATTAATTTATACCTAATTGGCAGTCCTATCAACTTGGAGCAGTTCAAAGAATTGAAGTGAACGCAACTGCAGAGATTCAGAAACGGTGAACGATCGGTAGGTGAGTTTTGTCTCTACGATGGTTACAGGCGATAGCGATTATATACCAACCTGTCCTTTTAACCCTCTTCATTTAATGAATTCGACCTAAAATATGTTATACCTATTCCTCCTGAAATATGATGTAAACAACAGGTCATAATCTCAAATGTGTTCCTTCTGCATCCATATACGTACATAAACTAAATCTAGCAAAGTAAATGACGTAAATTGATTTGAAAGTGAAGTAAGTGCTCCTTTTTTCATGTCTCGACAAAGAGATTTGTCTAGTCTGACATCTTTTTCTATAAATTAACTCGTACTATTTTATCTATCGGTATGAATTGAAGGATATCTGTTACTTGATGTCGATGCGGCATCGTAGTAGTACATTTAGTTTGTAAAAATAATTTCCATAATTTGAAAATTGATTACATTTGTTGGAATTTTCAGTAATATTTTTATATCGCATACTTGAATGTTCTCGGAAAACATTGATTTGACCTTTTGCTTAAGATAATTCTTTAGCATAAGACAATAAATTGCGTTAACATAGGTGTGTCATTAATAAATGTCTCGAGACGATGCATATGAATACTTACTGCAATGTACAAAGTTACGACAACAAACAAGATTTCATTACTGTTTTAGAAAACCACGAATAGAAAAATAACTTCATAACAGATCCCCTTGAATTTTGGTAAGCACCGATTTGTTGGTTAACATATTTGTCGTATCAATTGTGAATATGTAAACCTAATAATTATGTTGTATTACAGATTCCGGTTAAAGTATTTAGTTTTAAATAACCAAATATATAGTTGATATATTTTTATAAGCAGTTCTATGATTAACTTTGTTTTGACTTTATTGGTTGAATTCTATAATTAATTAAAAGTTAGCGGATAATATTGAAAATAGAAAGAGTTCAAATAATGCGCAGGTATAATATTGTATTTCTCATTTCTAACTCCACCCGAACATCTTTGTTACTACTGACCTGAGTGTTACATTTGAATGTACACAAGTATATATCATATTATGTCGTGTAGTTCCAACTAGGGCAGCACCGAGGTATCTTTAAAAAGTTTTGGGGATTTGTTTAAAAATTGTAGCAATGTACTCAGGCGGATATCTGAATATGTAATTGTTTGATCCAAAGAAAGCTCTTTCTTTTGAAATTAACCCAAGACGATACAACTTTCATAATGTGATATACACTGCAATATTTCGACTATATTCTAATATTCTAATGTTTTAATCGACTGAAAACATCAAATTTGAAGTTTGGATACTAGTCAGATTATGCTGGTATCAACAAAAACGTCCATCCGAAATTGAAAAAAAATTGCCTTGTAATTTCATACTTGAGCATTGCAGCAACCCGTTCTGCGGGACCGTTAATTTATGCCCGGCTCGAGTAATTGAGGCTTTAATTAACAATATGAAATATATTCGTCAGCGACGATCGTATTGACATCCTAAATTTTTGAACAACAATTCCATTCAAATTAATAGTTTGTATGAAATATAAATCATAGATGAATAGAGTTGCGTGCTAGAAGAAAATCTCCAAGTATAGTCGTTGAAATTAAGTATGTTATATGATGGTGCCTAGTTTAGCAACAACGTCTTACCTATACGTCGCTTCGAAGAATGTACAACACATGCCACCGTAAAAAGTCGGTTAGGTTCCAGGCAGATGATGCAGTCGTTGTTAAGTAACGTCATTATATGCGAACGTGAATTGTTTTAATTTGGTTAGGCATTTACCATAAATTGATTGAGAATTTGCTGCCTTACTTAACCGGTGTAAAATTCAAATTTATGATACATTTAGGATGGGAGGTCTATCAGCATTTTGAATGCTTACAATCTGTTCCAGTGCGCCATTTTGTGGCGTGCTTCTTATCAGCCCAATTTCGAGCCGCTAACCGCACTGAAATGCATTGTAAAGAAACGTGCTTGTGACGTCGAAAGAGAAACCTTAGCCCCCAAACCGCATTAATTAATACCAGAGGATAAGAACAAAGTGAAATTGGTTGATGTACAATATAAACTTACGTGAGGGATGTATAATGTTTGGCATTTCAAAATCCGAATTCATTGTGTTTCTCATTATTTTACAGGAGCACATCAATTGCATAGGCGACGATAATTAACAATTAATATAAAACATAAACGCAAGTAAAAATTAATCAATTATGACAACAAATCTAGGAGGAACGGGCTCGTACCCTACTTACCCTACGTACGCCCTAAGACAAACTTATTCTCAATGATCTGGAGTATCGCTGTGACAGTTGACATGATCATCATTACTCCATTTCGCATTTCTATTAATGCAAGGTCAAGATTTATTAGAATATTTCATAGTGTCGTTTCCTCTGAGCATTGATATTGATAAATATAATTCATCCAATGTTTGACACACCCATTATGTTTCTCACAAAACAAATCACTATGTGTACCATAATTCCGAAAACTCACAATTCTTCTTTGCATTTCGGGCATGCGATAGCTGCTCGAATTGTCACAGTAATGCCACAGAATTGATTCTATCACTGATTAACAAATCCAGCAACCAAAACTGCCAAAAACCAATAACCCATGATTGTAAACTGTAGTACGCTGGTAATGTAATGCGATATTGGGTCTGCAATGTTTTACAACGACTGATTCTTTGAAATACTTGCTTTTACGCTAATAGATGAGACAAAGGGTTCACCTGCTTCAATCGCGAAACTTGTCGAGCATTTTATTCACAGGCACAACGTCCAAACTGTTCCAATGCGCACATGCCATATAGTGGTTTAATGAAAAAGGATTTTGTTTTTACAGTAAGCAATTCTTTGCAAATAAAATTGGTAAAACATCATGGATTAAAATATTATGTATCATATACAATATCACAATTAAATGTCATCCATATAAATATACATATACAATATTTGGTAACAGTCATATCCGTCACAATCTTCCTTAACCTTTATAAAGCAAATGTAAGCTAACAAGAATTGCCACACAACCCATAAGATAGTGCATCAAACATTCGCATACAGCCAATGTCACACTACATGAAATCAAACAGCAGCAAAAGCTCAAGAAACTTTTCAGTTTGGCCATATCAATTATATCCGCATCCGTGGCCTGGTCATCATTTCGATATTCCAAAAGTCCGTAATTCCTTAATTCGGCTAATTTGCTCCAATCGTCCCAAACCAGGAACAAACCAGCAGCCATCATTTGGCGTATACTCATACCGATATGAACGGCGGAATGTGAATTCACTTCGAACGTCTCCATTATCCATCCAAATCGTTCCTCAACGGCAGTGAATGTAGCGTGTAGCTTTTTATTGTGTCCATCGAGTCGCATTCCAGCAAGCATTTCAGGAGATCTGGGCGTGGGCAATATGATTCCAGTTTTGGGATATGTCGGCGTGCTAATGCAAACGTTTGCAGAATCGCCTACAGCGATCCAGTCCGTCTCAGGTTTCAATGTAGTGACGGTAAAAGGATCAATGCCGGATCTGTTTAGTCGATCTACAAGTTCCCAATAACTAACTACGTCCGCTTCCATGGTTATGTGAACTCTATAGTGTCCTTGTGTAACCAAGGCTTCAACATTTCTGTACCGCTCCATGGGAACAATTGCCATTGCCAGACTGGTGATGAGATTCTCGTAAAACGTACTCAACATCATGCACACGACAATGACGTATATTGCCCCCTTTCGATACTTTGGATACTGCCTGAGTAAGAGGGATGCCACTGCAATGATTTCGTAGGTCACATGAGTTACGCTAAAGTTTCTGTGCAAGTTTCCAGCGAACACCTGTACAAAAGTAGGGCACATCCTGTCGTTACCCAAATGTCCCAGTTGACACATGTCGTCCACGCGGATTCTATGTCCAGTCGTCGTAGCTCACAATACAGGATCGTAAGATCATACATTTTGAAAGGGTGTACATTTTGAAAGCTTTTGTATTCTGATAACAAGTTCATGTTGTCATGTAGAAGCGTCGCATCGAGTATTCCCAGAGAATCCAGCCGATTCAAATCATATTCACCAACCAGTGTAAAGTTGTGAACGTTGGCAATAGAAACGGCTGCCTTCAACTCACTCGTACATCTTGCATTGAATTGGTGGCGTTCCTCTCCACATATGTTTACGAATGCAGTATTTTGATTTCCGTATGTGGACGAAGCTTGAAAGTGCATTAGGTTTCCACCGGCCTTGAAATATGCCTTCTTTTGTATCTGCGTGTTCCAGCTAACATATTTCCGGATTTTATCAATCGATGACATGCGCTTTTGGGAAACCCCTTTTCTAAACGTGTCATATAAGCAGAGTATGGTCATTTCAAGCTGACCCTGTTCCATTACATGAAGTATAGCATATCCTGATTGCATGCTACAACGCAGCCATGTTTTCTTGTCATCCAACTTGCGATGCTGTCGGTTGTATGAAATGCTCAGCATCAGAAACAGTGAATTTGATGAGCTGTACATACTGCCATATTGGTATACGACATTCGAGAACAGTTTGTTATGAAGCAATCCTGGCCATTCGGCGTTCGGAAATTGTTTCTCGAGCAAAGCATTTCCCACGAGGAACACGTAAGTCGTGTGCGATGACAATCTCGTGGGACTCTGGATGGGCTGCTTCATTCCATTTACTGCGTCGAACACGATTCCAACCATTTCTAAGTTTGATCCACTCGAGTCGAAATAACCGGACTCGGCTGCCTGATCGATGTACTTGTCCATTCCAACAAAAATGGACATGAGTTGAGAGGATGGCCCGTCTTTGTCAGGATATAACGTTTCCAAAAGCGACTTGTCGTCATGTTTTTCCGTTTTACAAGCACGTCCATAAAATGTGTTCAGATGAAGGCAGATAATACACATCGTGTAAGAGATTCTTCTAGTCATGTTGCAGATTTACAATGCGATGCGACGCACATCTAATGATTGACCCCTGTTGGAGGAAAGTATGATATACCTATGCGTAGTTATAGCCATATATGCTAAAGTTATATAAAAATGATTGCACGATCCTGCCAAAATCGAAAGTGTAAAAAGTTGTCGGGTAGTTCTTGGACGCTACCAGTTAAAAGGAATATTGAACAGCGCAATAAAATTGTGAGGTATTCGCCGTAAGTAATTGGCTTTTGTATCACAGAACGCTATCCTTCTTCAACAAGCTGAGTTGAGCGTGTACTTTTGGGAAATATGTTTGTGCATCGTAGAAAAAGTAATATGCTCGTAAATTTATTTAATTTGCTCGGAAAATCAAAAGTCTGAATTTTCATGGAAAATTGTGGAATTTTCTCGGAAAATGTGTTTGACAAAAACTTGATAAATAAATAAACAATGGGAAACATGACTATGGCATTTATCAGGTGAATGTAAAAATGGGAATTTTAAATGTTTAAGCATGTATGCAGCTAGTTTGTTTCGTTTAGTCATAATTTGATCCCAATGGAAATTAGTATGGGCCCTTCTCTTGAATCCATACTGACTATTACAGGAATGATTTTTATTGTTTTTACAACAATTCCGTCCAGGCACTATACTTTTGGTTGTGTTGGTGAGCAGATATTTACAATGGCAGGTACATGGAAACGTAAGCGAGTTCAACAATGGGAACAAATTAGTTTATATGCGAGTGAATTACACAACTATTGGCGGAAACATAAAACTGAGAAATTTAATTACGGCTGCTCCATATAGTATTACTGGGGCACTCGGGGCACAGTATTAAGCCCAAATCAAAGTTAACAGTTTTAATGACGGCACAAAGATCTTGTTTACCAATAACGTCGCTCATAACAATCATATAACAGACTAACATTGTATTACTCAACAACAAAAAAACCGTGAAAGATCTGTGCTTGGCGAATGTAGATCGTACTACTAATATTATTGAAATACGTATAAATTATTACCCGGTCTTTGTAAGCAATAAGATTTACCAGCAACGTTATTGCCTTGTGCATTAAAACTCTTTGCAGTGATCAAAACAATTATAACTAGAATACAAAAACATTATAACAGCGAAAATCTGAATACCAAATACAATCAAGCACAAACAAAAGCCATTTATTTTTGATGCACCTGATAAATGCCATACGTAAGTTTCCCATTGATTTTATTTATCACGTTTTTGTCAAAGACATTTTCCGAGCAAATTCCACAGTTTTCCATGAAAATTCAGACTTTTAATTTTCCAAGCAAGTTAAATGAAATTACGAGCATATTTATTACTTTTTCTCCGATGCACAAAAAATACTTGCCGTACTTTTATATGTTCCTATAGAAGTACTTGATCATGGAATTATATTTATTACTTGTTTCATCCGAAATTGTTTACTCCACCGGACATTAGAAAACGTTAGCACTAATTATGTATTTTGGGCTTACTGTAATTGCGAGATATACTTCATATTACATACGCATACAACAGACGTAGATTTATTGTTATTTTTTATCATTTTATACCTCGCACCGGACTGCTTTAGGAACACAATATTGTGGCATGTGTGGTCGCATGGTTCCCTTCCCTGACCTCCGAGAAGGGCGAAGGGGTAAGAAAAGAAAGGGCAGCATCATCTTAAAATAAATGGCCCATCCCCAATAACTGGACCGAACCAGTTATTGTTGTTTTTGCAAGAACTTCGCTCAGTTCTCTTGAACAATAGGAAAGCCACAAGAAATATTGAAGAGTGGTAAGCAGAGCAACATCAATGAGAAACGTTGATGCTGGTCTGTTCCAAAATAACAGATAAATTTGCTAAAAAGCAGGATGCGGAGAGGGTGATAAGCCTCGTGCTTGTCATTCCCACGCTCCTCCACTCGCTCTCTCTCTCTTGCTTTGACGACGATTTCAGCCACAATTCCAACCACAAATATATTGTACGCGTTTATCATTTCTTTTAAGTGTAGTCATTATGTAGCATTTTTTTCTTCTGTTTTTGGTATATAATGTAAGCTGCCACAGCAGCACAATTCGAATTCGATCAGTCAACATGAAAGATCATCTCTTGCGATATCCTCTGCTCTCCCTTCCGAAGATCTGAGTATCAACGTTTTTCACTTGTATTTATGCAATATCTCACTAATAAACCAGTAAAAGTAACGCAGACTCATTCGTTGTTACTGACCATCTCCACTTCATGAAACTCATGCTTAACACGCTCGATGCGCGATCATGACGACCATCCACTTTAGGATACACCACTAAACCTTCGAGAGGAAATACCCCGGGGGGTTATTCACCAGGTCGTCTCCATTTCCCCCGGAGGATCCGAAATAAACATTGGTGGTGGTAACAGTAATTCTAACTTCACAAATTGATTGATAATGATGTGATGTTGTACAATTTCCCATATTCAATTGTTAAAGCATGTATGAGCTCACCCGCCGATATTAATCGTAGTCGTAAATGCTTTATATGTCGCAAGAAAAAAACTGAACAGAATAATTGTCGCACGTGACGCTACATAGGAATAACAGTTACGATAAAGTCACTCTCACAATCAGCTAAAATTCATGAGCAGGACGTGCTGGAACGAAACTTTCATTCGTCAATTTAAACATACATTTCATTGAATAACAAATGCCAACAACCTAAATCCAAAACGCCACCACAGAAAAATCAACCTGCGACGCACCTACAGGTAGGATTATCGGACATGGCGTTCCTTAGTGACGATGCGACGTTGTCATACCCCATACTCCAACAAAAGTCAGTCCTAATAAAACTGAGAAAACAATAATTTCAGAAACGCTAGTTTAAAACAATGTACGGTCACAAACTATTTTATTTTCGTAGTGTCCATAAATTAAATGTATTTGATTATTGGGGAGAATTGAACGAACCAGATGCATAATCAAATCCCCAGCAGTGAAGTGAAACTAAATGAAATATATTGACACAACCTGCTAAGGAAACAATATTCTGATGTATAGTCATCGGCTGGATCCACGCAACGAATAGAGTTTTAATTGGCGTGCAAATGGATTTACATTTCGTTGTAACATAACAGGAATATCATTTCAATCATTCGACATCTCGAATATAGCGGTAACCCAAAGTAAATTGAGTCACCTGTATTTACCGTTGATTACCAACCAAACTGATAGTAAAATAATTACACGTCGAGGAGGAAGGACAGCTCCGTCGCAAAACTCACCAAATTTCACTCCCGACATGTCTATCGCTAAATTGCTTGAATTTAGTTTCGCTAATGACATTGTATTGATCAACGACCAAGAGTTCTTAAATAGAGTTTGCAATAAAATTAAACTTTTCCTCTTTTATTTGAATGATTTAATTTGGATCACTGTGTACTGTCTATCTAGTTGGCTATGCCACTTGTTCCCGTATTGTTGGGACTGCGACCATCCAACTGTACATGTACAGTTTGAAAACGATCGCGCCGTGTTGGCTGAGAGTTGTCTGATGTATTTGCTCACATTATATTTATAAGATAAAAAAGTTTATCGTGTTGCCAAACAAATAGTAAACAGAAAACAAAAAATACAACGTTTTCTTAGATTGTCATTAAAAACAACTTGTTTGGCATGTTATGTATAAATAATTAAATTTGATAGTCTTTGATAGACAGTTGAGAGTTCAGGAAAATCGGTACCAGTGTTTCAACAAAGGCAACGCTGACAGACTGCGAGTAAAATAACCAAAGTATATTTTTGCACGACGGTAAGTAAAGTTACTGCTGTCGAACCATTTAACGAATACGACTTTTAAAATGCGTGCAAATGTTTATACGCTTTTAATGCAGTTTATGGCACAAAGCTAAATATTTTCCAGTGTTTGTGCATTGGAACTATATTATATCAAGGTTTAACACATTGTCTTTTTTAATATATTCTTCGAATACTCGAATTACGTTCACTGCATTTAAATGGCTGCTGTTTATAGGATAGACTGTTTTTATGTTTCATTACTTCCACCACGACAATTTTGGAGGGTGCGTCTACTCCTCTAGAAATTGCTGAGTTATGGGCCGTGAACTACAAAAAACTTTTTAATAGTAATGATGGCGATATGAACAAGAATTCTGTGCTTAAGTATTTACACGACATTTCTAATGCTAGGATCACAAAGGTTACTGTTGATCTTGTACAACAAGCAATCTGTAGTCTAAAGGCAGGGAAAGCAAGAGGATCAGATGGGATCAGCGCTGAAAATTTACAGTATGCTGGACCAGTTATCTGTGAAGTTTTATGTTTGCTGTTTAATAGCTGTATCGCACATGGGTTTTTACCACAAAAACTGATGAATGTACATATTGTGCCAATTCCAAAAAAGTCGCATCTGGATAAGGAGAAAATTACAAATTATCGGCCTATAGCCATTGCGAGTATAATTTCAAAAGTACTTGAGAAAGTCATCCTTATTCAGAACTGCATCTTTTTGCCACAACGGCGAATCAATTTGGCTACAAAAAGAAAGTTGGAACCGAAACCGCAATCTTCACTCTGAAGCAAGTATGTCATCATTACATGCGGAACGACACTCCTGTATATGTGGCTTATTTGGACGCAACGAAGGCGTTTGATATGGTGCATCATTGGACGTTACTAGAAAAACTGATACAGCGTGGTTTGGACTATTTCACTCTACGAATTTTGTTCTACTGGTTTCGAAATCAATTTTTTGTAGTAAGGTGGGGTAATGTGATATCGTCTGCATTTCCTGTTCGAAATAGCTGCAGACAAGGTGGTTTGTTAAGCCCTTATTTATTTGCAATCTACGTTGACAAGTTAAGTTGTAAGCTGTCTGCAAGTAGAGTTGGGTGTCGGATTGGTAGCACAATGATTAACCACCTATCATTCGCGGATGACTTTTGTATCATGGCATCCACAATTAGTGGATTGAAAAAATTATTAATGATATGGGAGAAATATGCTGACAATCATGGAATTACATTCAATCCTACGAAGACAATATGCCAGTGTTTTGTTCCCCGTTCATATGAACAGACAAGACCTCGAGTCTTGTTCTGCAGCAAATCTGTTAAATGGAGTGAAGATGTTAAGTACCTCGGATATGATGTCAGTTGTTGGAATAGAGATATATGTGAACTTGAGAGTAGACGAAGAGAAATTTATGTCAGGTCCAATATTCTCTCTAGTCGATTCCGAAAATGCAGTGATATTGTTAAAAAGTATCTGTTCAATACCTATTTCGGTAGCTTGTATTGTATGAGTCTCTGGTGTCCACTAAGCTATAGACAGATTGATAGAGTGAAAGTGTCATACAATGATGCGTTCAGAAGTTTATTTGGTTATGGCAGGCGATGTAGTATTTCACAAATGTTTGTAAAAAATGGTATTGACAGTTTTAATGTATGTAGGAGAAAAGCTGCTTTCTCTCTCCTCAAGAGGGTTAGTGAAAGTAATAACATTATACTTCAATCTGTATATATGTCCAATGCCTTCTATTGCTCGTCGATTGTCAAAGAATGGAAAAAATTACTATTAACAAATGAAAATGATGACAATGTTTTTTATAGAATTTAAACTACAAAATGTTTCTGTTGACTGAGATCTCTAGTCTCTACATTATATTATATTATATACATATTACTTTGATATAGACACCACACGTTTGTAAAGTAACAAATGTTTAATGGAGTTTGCAATAAAGTCATTCAATTCAATTCAATTAATGTCATCATGGATCGATCATTCGTTCGATTATCATCATCAATATGCAGTCGCACTGACTGAATCAATTATTAAACAAGAATTTGTGCGAAATGTAAATTTTAGATATGTTTGTATTACTTTCTGAAGTACCATACTTTAATACAGACTAGCCTACTAAATTTACCAAATATTTTCCATCTTTTTCATTTTTCTGCTGCACAATTTGGAGTTATTAATGGTGTACCAAATTGCACAACAGTAAATTAACTTGATAAAGAAGCAATCAATATCTAGAAATCATTGGCCAGTGAAAATTGCCAATTTACAAATATTGAGGCCTATTGTCTCATATAAACGTCAACATGAACATACAAAAATAATCCATTTAACAATACGACTACTACGTTATACAATTACAATTATATATTGAAAACATTTCCAGATTCAAGCATCTTTCTTTCAAGTTATTCATCATCAGTGTATAAACATGCCGTTTTCCTTTAACATGAATTGTTATAAGTTGATGAATTGATTACAAACAGGCAACAACATATGTACATCCTCAGTAACTTCAGTTTCATCATCCCGGCCCTGTCGTTAATTGGTAGGAATTTATCTACTTACTTTATAATAGAAATTATCTCTCAACAGATCTGCGTTTTCATTGCTAGTGTTTATCTTTTTGTTGTATCTGAATGAAACGTCATTTCTGTTGGATTACAATGCAGCATAATACAAAATGATCAACTTTTAGCACTCATTGTATTCAATTTTATTACGTCTGATCCGTTTCCTATTTTAAATAATAGGGAATCATTCAACTTAGCATACGTAAAGTAGCTAGCCAAAACTGTGACAAGAAAATAGCAAACAATAAACCAGAATTTGCTTCGATTGATGTCACATTGGACACATTAAGGGAACAATGCAAATAATTTGTTTAAAACTAACAATTTTGCTCGCACTTCATTTCCTATCCTCTGGGGTACATGGAGACGGATCCACCGAGCTGCTTGTGCAAGAGATAAAGGAACCTGATGATCCCGGTAGCGACGTATCAGATCCTACTTTTCCAGAAACCAAGTCAACTGCACCAGCTGAAATCATCACCGGAAGCGCCGATTGCTGTAAAATCACCCTACTTTATTTCATTATAAATTATGGATAAACATCATCCCAGCAGTTCTGAATATTGTTATTTTCTCTGCAGCATGTGGTAGACCACGACCTGCCACCAGAATCGCGGGCGGAGAACTTGCCAAAATCAACGAGTTGCCGTGGACCGCAGCTATCGTAAAGAAAAGATTTGGTTCAGCTTTCTGTGGAGCGACATTAATTTGCGATGTAAGTTGAAACTCTTTCTTATTTTGAATGCATTTTAATCGAAAATATTATAAATGCTAAACATTTATTTCGCTCTTTTTATATTCAGAAATATGTTGTCACTGCCGCGCACTGCATGAGGTCTGTTAAGGGGCCTGAGAAAATTCTAATCTACCTGATGGAACAAGATTTTGAGGAGAAAAACGAAAACGCAAGGCCAACATTAATCCTGGATGTTGCAGAGATTATCCTACATCCCGATTGGAATATTAAGACTTTCAGCAATGACATTGCCGTATACACTGTCACCTTATCTATGCTTTTCCCATAGCACCATTAATTGTTGTATTTATTTGCTATTTCCGCCTGATCCATCAGCTCTTGAAACTGGCTAAACCCGTCAGCATCAGCTTCAATGATAGGGACTCACTGACACCCGCATGTGTTCCAAAAAACAATGACGTTTCGTTTGCTGGAGAGATCGCAACTGTAGCTGGGTGACTGCATATAAATTTGTGTTGTTCCTACAAAGTGAAAATTGTCATGGTAGATTCCTAATTTCAAAGTTTCTTCTGACAACTTATTGTCAAAGGTGGGGTGCTACGGCAGACGGAAAACGGTTCGTATCAAAACTCCGCAAGGTCGACGTTCCGGTAATGACGCAGGAGGATTGTAGAACGAAAACAAGATACAATAAAGTCTTGAAAAAGACGATGCTTTGTGCCGGCTATCTGGAAGGTCAAAAGGATTCCTGTTCGGTACAAAATGAATACAATTCTCGTTCCCACGTTACCGAGTGAATTTTATGATTGGGTAATTTAATAATGGATCGAATATAATTTTATTATTTTTTATTGTATCTTTCTCAGGGGGACAGTGGCGGACCACTTGGTACAATATAAAATGTGCATTTAGTCACGTTAAAACTGCATATCCAAAATTTGTTGAACTCATTTGAAAGGAAAAATTGTTTCTAGTCACTCAACAAAGGGGGCATTTCCTGTTGATCGGAGTAGTTTCCTTTGGATACGGTAAGTTGACATGTGTTCATAGGTAGTGCCAAATATTCAATAGCTGACGGCATGGAAGAGATGAAAAATTGTAAAATATAATTTTTGCTTCCATCATTCCGAAGGTTGTGCTCTGCCAAAAGCTCCGGTGAGTAAGCATGAATATACTTGGATGTTTGATTGTCCCTTTTCAGATTTTGAATCAATTTTTATTGTTTCTAATTGACTTTTACAGGGAGTCTACGCAAGAATTGGCAGTAAGTAGAGTGTATATTCAGTTACTGCTTTCAATATTTTTATGTATGCTGCACTGTTCAAGTTTTGCAATTAATAATAAAACTGTTTGTTACTTTATGATATTTTTGGTCTTGTTTAAGTATTTGCTGATTGGATTCAGGAAAACACAAAAGACTGCAACTATTGCCGACAATGATAGGAGAAGACTCGGCTTTGTTCATTACACGAAAGGCGATTAAGGCGAGATTGAAGCAAACCACAAAGCAGAGAAAATTTACCATTAAACAAAAATTTATTTAAATCTGATATACACAAATAACAATAAAACAGCATATTACAATCGTCATTTCGAGCCTTGTAACACCAAGCTCGGAGCAGGGACTTATCTATGTGGATTTAGAATGTCATATTCCGCCTTTCGGATTTGAGTGACCTTAATTACTTCGAGAACATAGCAAGATTGTCAGCATCACATATAGTACTATGATTGATTTTAAATTGATATGATTCAACGATATCGTGTTTGTCTCGTTACATTACGACCGTAATTAATAAACTGAGTTGTTTTCAAACCTGACATGATAAATTACTGAATGTACTATTCATGTCATCTTGCATCATAATTGAAAATGTGCAAAAACTTTGAAAATAGGTCATAAGAAACTTTTTGTAGCGAGATTCGTTGAGGAAACGGCAAGTTGCATAGATTTCTCCCTATAGATAGTGAATAAAGTCAATATCAATATCCCAACGTTCGAAAATATAATGTACTACATTACGTTACATGCTGAGAACACATGCTCTGTAATTGGTTTCAGTTGGAACAAGGCACATAAAGCGTTCTTCCAAGCTTGTATTTGTCATCCTGTTCATTTGTTTATTTCAACTCATCTATACATAGGTATAGTGGTATTTCTAGAAGCATTTAATTGGGATTACACTGATCGTATTTGAACTGAATTGAATGACTTTATTGCAAACTCCATAAAACATTTGTTACTTTACAAACGTGTGGTGTCTATATCAAATTAAATTAAAAAGTACAAGAGATAGGTAGGTATATCATATAATGTAGAGACTAGATATCTCAGTCAACAGAAACATTTTGTAGATTAAATTCTATCAAAAACATTGTCATCATTTTCATTTGTTTACAGTAATTTTTTCCATTCTTTGACAATCGACGAGCAATAGAAGGCATTGGACATATATACAGATTGAAGTATAATGTTATTGCTCAAAGCTTAAAAGCGGTGTTACCGTCCTGCATGTTGGTAAATGGCAATTTCGGACCACGGACACATCACTACGCCTCCGTCTTTATCCATCCGATATATACGATCCATAGCTTAGGTTGATGCTGGTTAAGTATTACGTGATAATTTAAGACCCAAGTTTTCAAATATGTTCAGATTTTTGAAATATCTACGTTAAATGCACTTTGTTTGTGTGTAAAAGTATCTTATATCTAATATTGCATGTTTTTTTACTATTATGGTCAAATGCAGCCATAATGAACACAGTTCGTGTAGAATACAATGGCTTATTTTTATGAGGTCTGCATTGTAGAAATTAACGTGTACTACATTCAAGTTACCATAATGTTCGTTCAAGAGCATCTTGGCAAGTTGCAAAATGTTTAGCGATAAATTGAAGCGAGCTTATAAATCCGGTAAATAATGTAATTCTTTATTGGCAGGTATTTTTTCATCCAAAATAAATCATGCTTTTGGTGGTAATTTATCATCAAACATTTCTATGAAAAAAATATTTTCTTTGGATAACTGATTATTTTCTTTGGATGAGAAATTAGTGTTGTGTTGAAGGGATAATTATTTTTTCATATAAAGGTATGATTTTTTATGGCAAAATTATTTATTATTGAGAACCTGTATTCTATTGGAAGACATAGATAAAATATGACTATGACAACTTAGTTATGTTATTTCTTACCAGTAATTAAATTGTATTATTAGTGTGGCGTGAAAAGCTACAATTATGCATTTATGATACATTCAAAAAAAATTGACAAGTTACACTGAAAAATGTCCAAAAGTGCAATTCGAAGTCAACATAAGGAGCACCAATGATATTGCGATTTCGATTGCTTTGTCTATCAGGTGCAGCAATTGTAGCTAAATTCTGGACGGTAAATGAAAATAAGTATTACCCAATTATATTCTTTAATGTTACACCATAGTTAAACTTTCAGCTAAATTTGAGAGTATGGATCATCATTCTTCCAGTACATTGTAAAAATTTATCATGGTTGCTTATCGGATCTGAGTAATATTAAAAGTTGATTAGTCTGTTTCGTATTCCCATTCAATACTGCCGCATATAAACTCTAAACTAATTTTTTAGCTTCCTGACATTCACAAATTCCTTTCATTACAATTCACCAGAAAACTTTCCTTGTTATTCACTATTTTCTAGGCTATGTAACGAATTTCAATTACAAGCATGCATACCGTATAGGAGAAAGAGCTTAGAGCTTCTGCATCTATTTGCAAGATCTCTGAATTACATTGTCGAAAAATGCACAAAAAATGTTTTAAAAATCATGACATTGTATTAAAAATTATTCACATAGCCAAAAATTTTCAATAAAATTATCCATAAATAAATATTCAGTTAGCCCTCAAATTTAATGGTAAATGGGCCTTAAAAAATAATCATTTACCCAAAGAAAATATTTTATTTTC
Organism: Sinella curviseta; assembly: GCA_004115045.4. Classification (NCBI taxonomy): domain Eukaryota; kingdom Metazoa; phylum Arthropoda; class Collembola; order Entomobryomorpha; family Entomobryidae; genus Sinella; species Sinella curviseta. The sequence goes on along the minus strand of CM023199.3, from coordinate 21,511,673 downwards.
AAAGAAAGTTTTGATGAAAAATTAGCACTAAAGTGATGATTTTTTATGGCAGAATAAAATTTTCTCTTCTTTATTTACTTAATAAAAATAAGAATCGAAATTAATGCAATGTACATAATATAATTACTATGTAAATATATTTTTACTTCTAAAGATGAATAATTGCAGCCGCAAGAAAACTTAGAAAATACATTCAGACGTTCAAGTTAAAAAACAAATAAATCGCTATGATGTCGTCTATCAGAGATCCTGCAGTCTAATGTATTGCAAAAGTATGTTCTGTGCTTCATAAGAGTCTCCATAAGAGTTGCTTATGTAACTAAACGTGATGGCAACAAGTGGCGATAACTGTGCCATGGTAACAAAATTTTGAACGACAACGAAAAAAAAACTCGAAAATTAGCATAAAATTGTCGATTATTTTTTGCTTCTAAAACCTGTTTAAATATAAATAAATCTAATTTTAATACGCATCTAATCGGAATAATATAACTTTGTTACGCAAATCAATTCAACAACATTTACGTTTTTTATTTACTACCATTATGTCAACCTTGAGAACTACCCATTGCATCAGTCGGTAACTTGGAAGGAAACGGTGACTAACCGTTTCAGATTTTAAGATGCCAGTACAATATAATTGTACTTTGATATTTAATTTAAAGAATTCCGAATATTGCTATTTGAACATGACTTGAAGTCCTTATTAACTAGTCGTTGAACACATTCCTTTCAAGAAGATGAATATCAAGTTTGGTATGGGTCCCATACTATGGGATCTAAGCATTCACTTATTAATTATACTCACATCCAAACAAATTATTTGAGCAATGCCAATTGCTAGGTAACAATTTCCGGGCCAATATTATTCAAAATTATGCATCAAAATATCGTGGATGCTCCAAAAAGGCAACTCATGTATTGATGCATTTAAACACCGATATTTCTGTTGGCAAGGGATTTTTAGGAATGTCCGCTGAAGGTGGTTTAAGGTTTCCGTCGTATTAGGTGTATAACGCGCATTTGTCTTAGAAATATAGATTAATATTTAGTTCAGCTTTCATTGGCTCGGCCGGAAAGTTGCAGTATCTGATACGTGATGGGGCAAATATTACGGTATTTATAGTTGCGTGTCGCGCTAAAAACTCTGGCGATCATTTTGAGTAGTCATCCACTGTAGTACTTCGGGGTCAACAGTTCACATTACAGCCCCATTTCCGAACAACCAATGCGTGAGATCAAATTCATTCGTCTGCTGTTGGGTTTGTCAAATTAAATATAATAACAATCATTCCTTTTCTTTTAGAATTGTGAAGACGCGGTTTGGGAAAACCCGTAACGGAATGAAGCTATATGATAAACAGACTTTACCAGCGAACTATGACACCCATGACAACTTGGCCCTTATTAGTTATTGCTTTCTGTTTACTTTGTTTGATGTACGTAGAAATTGCACATCACGAATAATTTACAAACTAGAAAACCTGTCCATAATAAGGACACTGAGACTAAATAATTACAATTGTATTAGTCCGAATTAGTCTAAAACTCTGATTGGCAAATATTTCAATCATCTTTATCGTCACCACTTTTGCTTTCTCTTTGTATAATTTTAATGAAATCGAAAGTTGGTGATGTGGCTTTGTTTATATGCAGCAGTAATAGTTCAATGGCGTGACATTTCCCTTTCAGCTTTCAGTTTTCTAATTAAGTATTAAACTGCATTTAGCAGGACCGCAACAACCGGGGGATGGGGGGATATTGTCCCCCCTGGAATTTGGGTAAGTTCAAAAAATATTTTCTAGAATTCATGACTCCTTCCTCTTTGCATAAAGTTTTTGTAATTATTGTATCCTGGAATTTAAAATGGGCACTGGGCACTGTTAATGTATAATACACACATATGTTTAAATGAATTCTATATTAGTTAGTCACCTTTTAGTGTTGCCGCCTGACAAAATTATGCCATTTCAAGGCTTCGGAATGACAATAAATAAGTTTAGTTATACATATAACTGACGGAACGTAAAGTTAGATGGTGTTAGCTATAAGGTAAATATGTTGCAAATTGGGTGGCAAATATGTTTCCTGTTCTCCTTCTCACAAAGTATTTCAAGAGGAACAGTTCTTATTTACGCGTGTCATTAATAAATGTCTCGAGACGATGAATATGAATACTTACTGCAATGTACAAAGTTACTACAACACATACGATTGCATTACTGTTTTAGAAAACCTCGAATAGAAAAATAACTTCATAACAGATCCTCTTGAATTGTGAAGCACAGACTTGTTCGTTGACAAATTTGTATCAATTGTCAATATGTAAAGGTTTGGTGTCATTTTGGAGTTGTGACACCTAATAATTATTATGTATTGCATGTTCTAGTTAAACTATTTAGTTTTAAATAACCAAATATATATTTATTTTTTATTTTATTTATTTGTTTATTAAGAAATTTTCCAATTTTTACACATTGTTGTCGATAAATAACAAAACCGAAAATGATACAACAATGTAGTATAATAATTTTAAGAGTATACTATTACAAAAAGAAAAGGAAGAAGCATACGCAGCCAATTGCGGCGCTGTACATTAAATTCATCGAAAAAGGAAGGCAAAACAGAAAAGAGTATTGTCATGCAATACTAATTTTGCAGTACTAGTTAATTTAGCTTAATTTAACAAGTTTCTCTTAGCGTTTTAATAAGGGAAGGGATGGCAGATCGCCTATATCGTTCATATTTGCTAGGAACTATTCGGAAATTGAAAGTATTCTTATTATATCTACTGCTATAACCAGGGTTTCTCTTTATTCGATATTTGTCAAGCCAATGCTTAAAACGGTCATTCTTTAGGGTTTTCTGGCCAAACCTCACCGCTAGTAGCTTCCATCTTTCTTCTAAATTACAGATACCAAGTGCTCTACATACTACAGAATAGTTTGCTTTACAAGTATATTTACCAGTGATAATCGCTAGAGCTCTTTTTTCAACACTGACTAACATTTTGTTCTGGTCTTGTGTAAGGTAATTGTACCATAGAGTGCTACAATATTCAAGGATACTACGTACGTGTGATATATAAATTGTTACCAATTGTTTCATATTGAAACCATGACACTTGAGTTTCCGTAGGATAAAGAGTTGCGAGCTTGCTTTTTTATATATGCTGGTAACGTGGTCACCCCAATCGCATTGATCATTAATCATTACCCCCAACAATTTGCTTACATTGGCATGTGGGATAACGGTTCCATTAATAGACAATGTATACGAACTAAACTTTTTATCTTTAGAGTTATCAATTATTAGCATATTACATTTCTTAGGATTTAAGCACATATTATTATTCGACATAGAAGTACTTACATCCCTACTTCATAAGCGGTGCTGACAACAGTGTCCGCACTTTTTTTTCACCAAGACTGAACATGTCCCCACATACAGCTGTTGCGCACTGTGCAGCTACTTCTTGCTCATGACCCATCCAGTGAGTGAGCTGTGCTGCTTGCTCATGCGCAACAGCAGCATACGACTGGCAGATCCCATGCGTACACCATCTACCAACTGGCTAGAGTATTAACGCCACAAGCTCCCGTCATTTTTAACTATTCATTTTACAGCAACAAAAAAGAAAATTGCATCTTCCTTTCCAACAATGACAATCAAGTTCAATCAATGAAACTAACAAACAAAAATCACCGCATCATCCATCCAATTACACGACAAATTCCTTTTTGCTATCATTAAAGCTCAGCCAGTTTAATTGTTAGGAAACATTACTGTCCAGTAAACCAAAACTCATTTTACCAGCATTATTAGGGATCAGGTAATATCTAATACCCATTATCTCAAAAAATAATTAAATACTACAAGCTGTTCATTGCATACACATTTTAATTATCTCATATCTTTTGTACAGGATAACAACTATTGCGAAAACAACAGCTTGAACAAGGCGACAGTTTACAGAAACAGCTGGAGGACGGCAACCGTTAACCTATGTTATTTAACAGTTGTCAAAGGTAAACATTCAAATAATGACTCTTATTAATTAAATACTGCGGGTTGTTCATTTCCCACACATTTTAATTAAGATTTTCGTTAGCTTTGATGCAGGCAGCTAAGGTGCAAGTCAGCATTCCAACAACAGCTGGAAGGGAACAAAAGAGAAAACTATTGTGTTCATTGCTGTCAATTAACGGAGTCATATTAGTAGGCGACACGCTTGGTAAGTTAAGTGAATAATTGAGTAGTAATGTCTCTAATTATTAATTAAATACTGCAGGCTATTCATTATAAGCAAATGGTTAAAATTATCGCTTTTGGTGCAGGACTACCACCGCCAGGGCAAATCGTCAGTGTTCGGTGAACAGCTGAACTGGATCAACGGCAAATATTTTATTGTGTCCTTTTATTGGTGCTTTTATATAACGCTGTATTTAAAGATCAACAATAACTAAAGTAAAGACACGATCGCTACTTGCTTTTTAATTAAATACTGCACATTTATTCCCCACAGATTTTAATTATTGTAATTATCTGCAATAGGAACAGGGGCTGTTAATGCTTTTTTGTAATAACAAAACTTTCAGTTGGAGTGGAACTGTAAGGTAAATCTGATCGAGTTCAGCTGAGACAGGAACAGCAAGAAACTTTTTGTCCATTCAGCCACCGTCGGATGTTTTTTAAATTAATTACATACTGCAGAATGTTCATTAGCCACGCATTTTAATTAATTTTTATTGTTGTTTGGACAGGAAGTCCGCCATTCATGCAAGTTGGCAGGTTTTCAGACAACACTGGAACAGAACTAATTTTGCAGCCGGCTCCATGAAAAACATGATGAATACTGAGCAACGCTTTTGATATCATCATGCAGCCTGTGCATGGGACAGGGAGAAATATGTGTTTTTTCTTATCTGGAGCCTGAGGTTTTGGGAAGACGTATCTGTACAAAACTCTTCTGAAATATTAAGCCAAGGGGGCAAGGTTAAAGTTGTGGCACCGACTGGATTGGCAGTAACTCTCTTTAAATTTGGGAAGACCGTGCACTCAGGATTCGCCATAGCAATTGATTTGAATGAATAAACTGTATCGCGATTTTCACATCACAGGATGCCACCTCATATTTTAAGAATTAAGAAAGGATGCTGTGTAATGTTAATGCGCAACTTAAATCCGAAACGTGGCTTATGTAATGGTACACGCCTCAATTGCTCAAACGCCTCACGGTATTGCAATATGGCAGAATAATTAGGATATGACTGTTTTGCATTACAGGCTCTTCCAAAATTTCATTTTAGAACATGGTATTTGCCTCTTACGTGTTGTCTCCAGGCTTTTTTGGACATTTGCCGGAATGTTGTCCAATTTTCCATGCTGCATATGATCTTATTTATAAGAATCCGCTAGATATAAATCCATATTTGTGCCATAAAACCCCAATTTATGTATTATCCCAAGCCTTGGCTTGGGTGAGATCTAGTCATTTACATATTGACTAATTAGTGGAGACTCACCATACCTGACTGATTCCGCTATACACATATCATCAACAAATGCATTCATAATGCAACTCCTTTTTCCATGCTTATCATTAAAGGAAACTAAAATATCATTGATTATTATTATAAATAAAAGTATTGCAATTTTTGTTCCTTGCGGAGTTCCGTTGCTTAATGGTAGGAATTTTGATAACAACATTTTATGCTTGGTACATTGAGTTCTATTACTTAAAAAGTCAGCTACCCACTTTATATCGTTTGGGTTTACGTCTAGGTTCTCAAGACACCGTATAACAACATTGTGGTCTACAAGATCAAAGGCTTTGGATAGGTCAAGCAGAACTATTATTACATATGTATTAGGCTTATCAAGTGATTTTAATACATATTCATATAGTGAGATCATATAATGAACGGTAGAAGATTTTTTGATTGCTCCGAATTGGTTAACATTAAGCTTACTTATTACTTGATTATAAATTCGGTTAAACATGAACTCTTCCATGATTTTGCAGAAAATATTTGTTTGTGTAATGGGTCGGAGTTTGTCAATTACTACCTGGTTTGAATCTTTTGGCACCGCTGTAACAAAACCTTTTTTCCAATCTTTTGGAACAACCTTTTCTTTATAAATAAAATGAATCATGTGGGTGTACATAGGAACTATGTGCACTGCAGCCAGTTTAAGCAATTTGACTGGAAGAGCTCCAGGAACATTTGATTTTCTTAATTTTAACTTATTAAAGCACCTCAGTACAGCTAATTCATTAACAACTAGGTAATTCGTATTATTAATGTCATAATTGATTGCAACTAAGGGTTTATAGCGGTTTTTTATTTCAGTGAAATGGGCATTAATCATATTAAGTGAATCTATTATGCTCAAATTTTCACTCAGAGCTATTTGCTCTACTGCAGAAACTTTCATTTTTATGGAGCATATACTATTTGCCTGTACATGTAATGCTTGTGGATCATTCGCTAATTTGAACTGTATTTTCTGACTAAACTCCTTTTTCGCTGACTTGATTAACTGTGTCGTATAACATGGCAAAATTTGCTAAATTTTCTTGTGTAAAATCACGGTATTTTATCTCTCTCTTCGGATTATCATGACGATGAGCAAATGCCGTTGGTAGTAATTCAATACCAACATGATAGGTACTAGTTGGTTTGACAGGAGATAAACTTTTCGGTTCGTTGAACCATTTCTGAATATTGGTAAAGAGTAAGTCAAGTCTTGATCGCTTATTTTTTTGTGTCTCAATGAAGGTTGGGAATTGAATGACTTGTTTGAGGTTGGTTGAGCTACAAAAATTATTTGCATACCTCCATCTGTTAAAATCTCCTACAATGAGAAACCCTGGTGATGCATATTTGTTACATATATTCTCAAATGCATTTACTAGACTTTTAAGTAATTGAAACTAAACAGTTTTACTACAACCAGGAGGAAGATACACACAAGCTATAGCTATCACTGAAATATTTCTAGGCAAATAAGGTGGTCTAACTATAGTCCAAGTAACTTCAAACTCATTAGAATTCCTAAATAGGAAATTATTGTACCTAGTACATTGTAGATTGCTACGAATATATACTGCGACTCCTCCCCCATTTCGTGACTCTCTTTTTGTTTCGTAGAAATGAAAATTATGTATATTCATGTCTCTTTTATCATTGCTCCAGGTTTCTGTGATTAGTAGCACATCATAGTCGAGGCTAATAGCTTGAAAAGTTTCAACCTTTTCGTTATTTAGTGAACATGCGTTTGTGTAAAATAATCGTGGGAAGTTATATCTATTTGGTATTTGTGTATTGTTAATTAAGCTAGCATATTTAGCTTTACACTTTCTCCCTCCCCGTTTGTAGCGTTTTCGTCTCTTCTTGTGCTGAAGTCCGATCGTTCCCCAACAGTAGTCCATTAGGATGTTGAAATATATAGTTCATAATGTAATGGTTTAAGAAGAATGAGGTGGCGAAGTTAGATTTTAAATTTTATTTCCCATTTTTGAATTAAAACGAAAAAAACTAATTTTCGCGCCAAAGTCTCCAAATTTTACAAATCACAAGCCATTGCCATTATTACAAGTTTTCTAATATTTGTGTGCCAAATTTCAAATCTCTAGCTCCAAAACTGCGCCCTAGTGGGCATCCACTGTACAGTATTTTGACCGATTTCTCACCAACGGTTATATTTTATAGCCTATAATTTATGGGAATTATCTAAATGCTACTAGCAATTGAGCATATTTTTTGAGAATTGAGATAGGTCGTGATAAACGTTTCCGTTTTCAGGAATACAAGCTAATATACAAATCCTAAGGACTATCAATTTGTAAGAAAAACCTTTCATGTAGAAAATGCACCCTTACTCTGATTACGACAATCTGGTATTCTCCTTATACAGATTGTACAATTAAGGTCGCACTATCAGAAAATGTATATATTGATCGCAGAAAATAACGCAAAAAGTACTATACGTACATAAAGCAATTTTAAATGAAGGAATCGAATTGGAAGTAATGTTTCGATATTATTTTTATAAGCAGTTCTATCATCAACATTGTTTTGGCTGTTTTGATTGAATTCTATTATTAATTGTGTAAGTTCATGGAAAATAGGTATAGAGCGGAACCGAAGTTCTAATTTTTAACAACAAATGCTAGATTCGTATTCATCATACCAAAATGTGTAACAGAGCAACAATAGTTGGATGGGGTAAGCTGATACAAAGGGGTGAATAGCGACACTGTACCTTACACGGTGCACGGATTTTCTCAGAGCCAATTTGTTCGATTTGGCTGAAAATTGGCATGGAATTTCCTGAGAGATTCCAGCAAGAGGTTATGTCTTCAAAACTAAAAAATTCTAAATTTTCACTACGAAATATTAATTTGAAATTCAAAGCGGTATCATTTCTGAAACCAAAATTATCTTCCATCAGAAAGAATGCTCTCTGGCAATAACCTACGCCTATGTTTTCACGGTTTGAGGACATAACCTCTTACTGGCATCTCTCCGGAATGTCCATGCCAATTTTCAGCCAAATCAAACAAATTGGCTCTGAGAAAATCCGTGCACCGTGGATGGTACAGTATCGCGATGCATCCCCGTTGTATCAGCTTACCCAATCCAACTATTGTTGCTCTGTTACACATTTTGGTATGCAGAATACGAATCTAACATTTGTTTTTCAAAATAAGAACTTCGGTTCCGCTCTATTCCTATTTGATATGAATTTACACAATTATAAGTTTCCGGATAATATTGAGAATAGAAAGAGTTCAAATAATGGGCAAGTATATCCTGTTTCTCATTACTAAATCCATCAGCCCGACCATCTATGTTACCACTGATCTGAGTGCTATATTTGAATCTACACAAGCATATTCCATATTATGTCGTGTAGTTCCAACTAAGGCAGCACCGAGGCATCCTTAAAATGTTTTGAGACTTCGTTTAAAAAATGTAACAATGTACTGAGGTGGACATCTGAAAATGTAATGTAATTTGTACTTTTAACCTAATACAACTTAATTGATCTATAATCCTAAAATTTTTATTTACTCTTGATATAATGACCACTGAATCTTTTCGTACTATAACTCCTTACTAACACATTCACTACCATCTGTAGATAAATATTGACAAGCCGCAACGCTTACACACTTTAAAGAATTCATGTTGCAACAAACCGAACAGCAACTCGAAAAAAACTTCGTGCAAGACAAAGTGTTTTATGCAAGTGGGTACGCCATAGTTTAATAACATCTAGTGGAACAAATGTGACTGTGACATTCGTCAACGACGATCGTATTGACATCCTAAATTTTTGAACAACAATTCCAATCAAGTAAATAGTTTGTATGAAATCTAAATCATAGATGAATAGAGTTGGGTACTAGAAGAAAATCTCCAAGTATAGTTGTTGAAATTAAGTATGTTATATGATGGTGCCTAGTTAGCAACTACATCTTAGCTACACGTCACTTCGAAGAATGTACAGCACATGCCACTGTAAAAAGTCGGTTAGGTTCCATATCAAATGTCGGGTTCGTTGTTAAGTAACGTCACGTTCACCACAAATTGGTTGAGAATTTGCTGCCTTACTTAACCGATACAAAATTCAAATTTATGATTCATTAAAAGATCTCTATCACCATTTTGAATGCTTCCAATCTGATCCAGTGCGTCATTTTGTGGCGTGCTTCTTATCAGCCCAATTTCGAGAGGCTAACCGCACTAAAATGGAGGATACACGGGTGCTCGTTGATTAGAATACTTCCAAGTGGAGTTTCCTCTGAGCATTGGTATTGATAAATACAATTCACACAATGTTTGACACACTCATTATGTTTCTTACAAAACAAATCACCATGTGTACCATAATTACGGAAACTCACAATTCTTGTTTGCATTTTACGCATACGATAGCTGCTCGAATTGTCATACCAATGCTACAGAATTGATTATATCGCTGATTAACAAATCCAGCTACCAAAACTGCCAAAAACCAATAACCTATTTTAAACTGTAGTACGCTGGTAATGTAATCAGAAATTGGGTCTGCAATGTTTTTACAACCAATGATTCTTTGAAATACTAGCTTCCATGCTAATCGTTGAAGTAAAGCCTCCACCTGCCTCAATCGCTGAAACTTGTCGAAACTTTTATTGACAGGTACAACGTCCAAACTGTTCCAACGCGCACATGCCATACAGTGGTTTAATGAAAAAGGATTTTACTGCTACAGTAAGTAATGCGTAATTCTTTACAATACAGTAATGCAGCTAAAATTGGTAAAATATCATGGATTAAAATATTATGTATCATATACAATATCACAATTAAATGTTATTCATATAAATATAGGTACTATTTGTTGATAGCCATATCCGTCAAAATTTTCCCTAGCCTTTATAAAGCAAATGTAAGCTTACAAGAATTGCCACACAACCCATAAGATGGTGCATCAAACATTCGCATACAGCCAATGTCACACTACATGAAATCAGACACAAACAAAAGCTCAAGAAACTTTTCAGTTTCGCCATATCAATTATATCCGCATCCGTGGTCTGGTCATCATTTCGATATTCCAAAAGTCCGTAATTCCTTAATTCGGCCAATTTGCTCCAATCGTCCCAAACCAGGAACAAACCAGCGGCCATCATTTGGCGTATACTCCCACCGATATGAACGGCGGAATGTGAATTCACTTCGAAGGTCTCCATTATCCATCCAAATCGTTCCTCAACGGCAGTGAATGTAGCGTGTAGCTTTTTATTGTGTCCATCGAGTCGCATTCCAGCTAGCATTTCAGGTGCTATGGGTGTGGGCAATATGATTCCAGTTTTGGGATATGTCGGCGTGGTAATACAAACGTTTGCAGAATCGCCTACAGCGATCCAGTCCGTTTCAGGTTTCAATGTGGTGACGGTAAAAGGATTAATGCCGGATCTGTTTAGTCGATCTACAAGTTCCCAATAACTGACTACGTCCGCTTCCATGGTTATGTGAACTCTATAGTTTCCTTGTGTAACCAAGGCTTCAACATTTCTGTACCGTTCCATGGGAACAATTGCCATTGCCAGACTGGTGATGAGATTCTCGTAAAACGTGCTCAACATCATGCACACGACAATGACGTAGATTGCCCCCTTTCGATACTTTGGATACTGCCTGAGTAAGAGGGATAGCACCGAAATGATTTCGTAGGTCATATGAGTTACGCTAAAGTTTCTGTGCAAGTTTCTAGCGAATACCATGTACAAAAGTAGGGCACATCCTGTCGTTACCCAAATATCCCAGTTGACGCATGTCGTCCACGCGGATTCTATGTCCAGCCGTCGTAGCTCACAATACAGGATCGTAAGATCATACATTTTGAAAGGGAATACATTTTGAAAGCTTTTGTATTCTGATAATAAGTTCATGTTGTCATGTCGAAGCGTCGCATCGAGGATTCCAAGACAATCTAGCCGATTCAAATCATAGTCACCAACTAGTGTAAAGTTGTGAACGTTGGCAATAGAAACGGCTGCCTTAAACTCACTCGTACATCTTCCATTGAATTTGTGGCGTTCCTCTCCACATATGTTTACGAATGCTGTATTTTGCCCTCCGTATGTGGACGAAGCTTGAAAGTGCATTAGGTTTCCACCGGCCTTGAAATATGCCTTCTTTTGGATCTGCGCATTCCAGCTAACATATTTCCGGATTTTATCAATCGATGATATGTGCTTTTCGGAAACCCCTTTTCCAAACGTGTCGTATAAGCAGAGAATGGTCATTTCAAGCTGAACGTGTTCCATAAGATGAAGTATGGCATGTCCTGATTGCATGCTACAACGCAGCCATGTTTTCTTGTCATCCAACTTGCGATGCTGTCGGTTGTATGAAATGCTCAGCAAGAGAAACAGTGAATTTGATGAGCTGTACATATTGCCATATTGGTATACGACATTCGAGAACAGTTTGCTCTGAAGCAAACCTGGCCGTTCGACATTCGGAAATTGTTTCTTGAGCAAAGCATTTCCCACGAGGAACACGTAAGTCGTGTGCGATAACAATCTCGTGGGACTCTGGATGGGCTGCTTCATTCCATTTGCTGCGTCGAACACGATTCCAACCATTTCTAAATTTGATCCACTCGAGTCGAAATAACCGGACTCCGCTGCCTGATCAATGTACTTGTCCATTCCAACAAAAATGTACATGAGTTCAGAGGATGACACGTCTTTCTCAGGATATAACGTTTCCAAAAGCGACTTGTCATGTTTTTTCGTTTTACAAGCACGTCCAAGAAATATGTTGAGATGAAGGCGGATAATACACATCGTGTAAGAGATTCTTCTAATCATGTTGCAGATTTACAATTCGATGCGACGCCCATCTAATGATTTACCCCTGTTGGAGAAAACTATGATATATGCGTAGTTATCGCCATATATGCTAAAGTTATATAAAAGTGATTGCACGATCCTGCCAAAATCGAAAGTGTAAAAAGTTATCGGGTAGTTCTTGGACGCTACTAGTTAAGAGGAATATTGAACAACGCAATAAAATTGTGAGGTATCCGCCGTAAGTAATTGGCTTTTGTACCACAGAACGCTATCCTTCTTCAACAAGTTTAGTTGAGCGTGTACTTTTGGGAAATATTTTTTTGTGCATCGTAGAAAAAGTAATATGTTCGTATATTCATTTAATTTGCTCGGAAAATCAAAAATCTGAATTTTCATGGAAAATTGTGGAATTTACTTGGAAAATGTGTTTGACAAAAAATTGATAAATAAAATCAATGGGAAACATGAGTATGGAATTTATCATCAGGTGAATGTAAAAATGGTAATTCTAAATGTTTAAGCATGTATGCAGCTAGTTTGTTTCGTTCAGTCATAATTTGATTCCAATGCAAATTAGTAGGGGTCCTTCTCTTGAATACATACTGACTATTACAGGAATGATTTTTATTCACTTTACAACAATTCCGTCCAGGCACTATACTTTTGCTTGTGTTGGTGAGCAGATATCTACAATGGCAGGTTCATGGAAACGTAAACGAGTTCAACAATGGGAACAAATACATTTTCCGAGTAAGTTCCACTATTTTCCGTCAAAATTCATACTTTTAATTTTCCGAGCAAATTCAATAAATGTACGAGCATATTTATTACTTTTTCTACGATGCACAAAAAAAACTTGCCGTACTTTTATATGTTCCTATAGAAGTAATTGATCATGGAATTATATTTATTACTTGTTTCATCCGAAATTGTTTACTCCACCGGACATTTGAAAACGTTAGCAGTAATTATGTATTTTGGGCCTACTGTAATTACGAGATATACTTCGTATTACATATACATACAACAGACGTAGATTTATTGTTCTTTTTTACCATTTTATAGCTCGCACCGGAATGCTTTAGGAACACAATATTGTGGCATATGTGGTCGCATGGTTCCCTCCCCCGACCTCCGAGAAGGGGTAAGAAAAGAAAGGGCAGCATCATCTTAAAATAAATGGCCCATCCCCAATAACTGGAAAAAACCAGTTATTGTTGTTGTTAAAAGAACTTCGCTCAGTTCTCTTGAACAATAGGAATGCCACAAGAAATATTGAAGAGTGGTAAGCAGAGCAACATCAATGAGAAACATTGATTTTGGTCTGTTCCAAAATAACAGATAAATTTGCTAAAAGGCAGGATGTGGAGAGGGTGATAAGCCTCGTGCTTGTCATTCTCACGCTCCTCCATACGCTCTCTCTTTTGCTTTGACGACGATTTCAGCCACAATTTCAACCACAAATAGATTGTGCGCGTTTATCATTTCTTTTAAGTGTAGTCATTATGTAGCATTTTTTTCTTCTGTTTTTGGTATATAATGTAAGCTGCCACAGCAGCACAATACAATTCGAATTCGATCAATCAACATGCAAGATCATCTCTTGCGACATCCTCTGCTCTCCCATTCGAACATCAGAGTATCAACGCTTTCCACTTGTATTTATTCAATATCTCACTAATAAACTAGTAAAAGTAACGCAAACTCATTCGTTTTTACTGACCATCTCCACTTCATAAAACAAGTATGTATGAGCTTACCCGCCGATATTAATCGTAGTCGTAAATACCTATTCGTCAATAATTAAATGCTTTATATGTCATAAGAAAAAAAACTGAACAGAATAATTGTCGCACGTGACGCTACACAGGAATAACAGTTACGATAAAGTCACTCTCACAATCAGCTAAAATTCATGAGCAGGACGTGCCGGAACGAAACTTTCATTCCTCAATTTAAACATCCATTTCATTGAATAACAAATGCCAACAACCTAAACATAAAACACCACCTCAGGAAAGTCAACATGCGATGCACCTACAGGTAGGATTATCGGACATGGCGTTCCTTAGTGACGATGCGACGTTGACATACCCCATACTCCAACAAAAGTCAGTCCTAACAAAACTGAGAAAACAATAATGTCAGAAACGCTAGTTTAAAACAATGTACGGTCACAAACTATTTTATTTTCGTAGTGTCCATAAATTAAATGTATTTGATTATTGGGGGAAAATTGAACGAACCAGATACATAATCAAATACCCAGCAGTGAAGTGAAACTAAATGAAATATATTGACACAACCTGCTAAGGAAACAGTTTTCTGATGTATAGTCATCGGCTGGATCCACGCAACGAATAGAGTTTTAATTGTCGTGCAAATGGATTTACATTTCGTTGTAACATAACAGGAATGTCATTTCAATCATTCGACATCTCGAATATAGCGGTAACCCAAAGTAAATTGATTCACCTGTATTTACCGTTGATTACCAACCAAACTGATAGTAAAATAATTGCACGTCGAGGAGGAAGGACAGCTCCGTTGCAAAACTCACCAAATTTCACTCCCGACATGTCTATCGCTAAATTGCTTGAATTTAGTTTCGCTAATGACATTGTATTGATCAACGGCCAAGAGTTCTTAAATAGAATTTGCAATAAACTTTTCCTCTTTTATTTGAATGATTTAATTTTGGTCACTGTTCAGGAAAATCGGTACCAGTGTTTCAACAAAGGCAACACTGACAGACGGCGAGTAAAATAACCAAAATATATTTTTGCACGACGGTAAGTAAAGTTACTGCTGTCGAACCATTTAACGAATACGAATTTTAAAATCCGTGCAAATGTTTATAAGCTTTTAATGCAGTTTATGGCAGAAAGCTAAATATTTTCCAGTGTTTGTGTTTTAGAACTATATTATTTCAAGGTTTAACACCTTATCCTTTTTTAATATATTCTTCGAATACTCGAATTACGTTCACTACATTTAAATGGCTGCTGTTTATAGGATAGACTGTTTTTATGTTTCATTAATGTCATAATGGATCGATCATTCGTTCGATTATCATCATCAATATGCAGTCGCACTGACTGAATCAATTATTAAACAAGAATTTGTGCGAAATGTAAATTTTAGATATGTTTGTATTACCTTCTGAAGTACCATACTGTAATACAGACTAGCCTACTAAATTTACCAAATATTTTCCATCTTTTTCATATTTCTGCTGCACAATTTGGAGTTATTAATGGTGTACCAAATTGCACAACTGTAAATTAACTTGATAAAGAAGCAATCAATATCTAAAAATCATTGGTCAATATCATACAAAAATAATCCATTTAACAATACGACTACTACGTTATACAATTACAATTATATATTGAAAACATTTCCAGATTCAAGCATTTTTCTTTCAAGTTATTCATCATCAGTGTATAAACATGCCGTTTTCCTTTAATATGAATTGTTATAAGTTGATGAATTGATTACAAACAGGCAACAACATATGTACATCCTCAGTAACTTCTGTTTCATCATCCCGGCCCTGTCGTTAATTGGTAGGAATTTATCTACTTACTTTATAATAGAAATTATCACTCAACAGATCTGCGTTTTCATTGCTAGTGTTTATCTTTTTGTTGTATCTAAATGAAACGTCATCTCTGTTGGATTATAATGCAGCATAATACAAAATGATCAACTTTTAGCACTCATTGTATTAAATTTTATTACGTCTGATCCGTTTCCTATTTTAAATGATAGGGAATCATTCAACTTAGCATACGTAAAGTAATTAGATAGCCAAAACTGTGACAAGAAAACAGCAAACAATAAACCAGAATTTGCTTCGATTGATGTCACATTGGACACATGTTAAGGGAACAATGCAAATAATTTGTTTAAAACTAACAATTTTGCTCGCACTTCATTTCCTATCCTCTGGGGTACATGGAGACAGATCCACCGAGCTGCTTGTGCAGGAGATAAAGGAACCTGATGATCCCGGTAGCGACGTATCAGATCCTACTTTTCCAGAAACCAAGTCGAATGCACCAGCTGAAATCATCACCGGAAGCGCCGATTGCTGTACAATCACCCTACTTTATTTCATTATTATGGATAAACATCGTCCCAGCAGTTCTGAATATTGTTATTTTGTCTGCAGCATGTGGTAGACCACGACCTGCCACCAGAATCGCGGGCGGAGAACTTGCCAAAATCAACGAGTTGCCGTGGACCGCAGCTATCGTAAAGAAGAAATTTGGTTCAGCTTTCTGTGGAGCGACATTAATTTGCGATGTGAGTTGAAACTCTTTCAACTTTTGAATGTCTCTTAATCGAAAATATTGTAAATGCTAAAAATTTATTCCGCTCTTTTTATATTCAGAAATATGTTGTCACTGCCGCGCACTGCATGAGGTCTGTTAAGGGGCCTGAGAAAATTCTAATCTACCTGATGGAACAAGATTTTGAGGAGAAAAACGAAAACGCAAGGCCAACATTAATCCTGGATGTTGCAGAGATTATCCTACATCCCGATTGGAATATTAAGACTTTCAGCAATGACATTGCCGTATACACTGTCACCTTATATATGCTTTTCCCATAACACCATTAATTGTTGTATTTATTTGCTATTTCCGCCTGATCCATCAGCTCTTGAAACTGGCTAAACCCGTCAGCATCAGCTTCAATGATAGGGACTCACTGACACCCGCATGTGTTCCAAAAAACAATGACGTTTCGTTTGCTGGAGAGATCGCAACTGTAGCTGGGTGACTGCATATATATTTGTGTTGTTCCTACAAAGTGAAAATTGTCATGGTAGATTAGTAAGTTTCTTCTGACAACTTATTCTCAAAGGTGGGGTGCTACGGCAAACGGAAAACGGTTCGTATCAAAACTCCGCAAGGTCGACGTTCCGGTAATGACGCAGGAGGATTGTAGAACGAAAACAAGATACAATCAAGTCTTGAAAAAGACGATGCTTTGTGCCGGCTATCTGGAAGGTCAAAAGGATTCCTGTTCGGTACAAAATGAATACAATTCTCGTTCGCACGTTACCGAGTGAATTTTATGATTGGGTAATTTAATAATGGATCCAATATAATTTAATTATTTTTTATTGTATCTTTCTCAGGGGGACAGTGGCGGACCACTTGGTACAATATAAAATGTGCATTTAGTCACGTTAAAACTGCATATCCAAAATTTGTTGAACTCATTTGAAAGGAAAAATTGTTTCTAGTCACTCAACAAAGGGGGCATTTCCTGTTGATCGGAGTAGTTTCCTTTGGATATGGTAAGTTGACATGTGTGCATAGGTAATGCCAAATATTAAATAGCTGACGGCATGGAAGAGTTGAAAAAGTGTAAAATATAATTTTTGCTTCCAACATTCCGAAGGTTGCGCTCTGCCAAAAGCTCCGGTTAGTAAGCATGAATATATTTGGATTTTTGATTGTCACATTTTTCAGATTTTTAATAAATTTTTAATGTGTCTAATCGACTTCTACAGGGAGTCTACGCAAGAACTGGCGGTAAGTAGAGTGTATATTCAGTTACTGCTTTCAATATTTTTATGTATGCTGCACTGTTCAAGTTTTGCAATTAATAATAAAACTGTTTGTTACTTTATGATATTTTTGGTCTTGTTTAAGTATTTGCTGATTGGATTCAGGAAAACACAAAAGACTGCAACTATTGCCGACAATGATAGGAGAAGACTCGGCTTTGTTCATTACACGAAAGGCGATTAAGGCGAGATTGAAGCAAACCACAAAGCAGAGAAAATTTACCATTAAACAAAAATTTATTTAAATCTGATATACACAAATAACAATAAAACAGCATATTACAATCGTCATTTCGAGCCTTGTAACACCAAGCTCGGAGCAGGGACGTATCTATGTGGATTTAGAATGCCATATTCCGCCTTTGTAAGACTCTTAAATGCTACATAAAGTGACCTTAATTACTTCGAGAACATAGCAAGATTGTCAGCATCACATATAGTACTATGATTGATTTTAAATTGATATGATTCAACGATATTGTGTTCGTCTGGTTACATTACGACCGTAATTAACAAACTGAGTTGTTTTCAAACCTGACATGATAAATTACTGAATGTACTATTCATGTCATCTTGCATCATAATAGAAAATGTGCAAAAACTTTGAAAATAGGTCATAAGAAACTTTTTGTAGCGGCAAGTGGCAAGCGGCAAGTAGAAACGGCAAGTTGCATGGATTTCTCCCTACAGATAGTGAATAAAGTCAATATCAATATCCCAACGTTCGAAAATATAATGTACTACATTACGTTACATGCTGAGAACACATGCTCTGTAATTGGTTTCATTTTCGTCATTGGTTTGATTTTCGTCGTGTATATCTCAACAAAAATTACATATCGTGGTATGTCGTGCACATCGCTCGAAAGAGAATTTCCTGCTCTTTCTTTTTAGTATTCGAATGAAATCAAACCCGTTCATTTTCGTACCTGAGGAGCATGAAAACCAATGCATCCAATTTTTAAGGAAATCCGACAAAGAAATTTTGAATGCATTTTGAGAAGATGTGTCTTTATTCCGCTTTTAGAATGGAACTTCCGGATTCAAATTGGACCGGTAACGGAACGTACCTTTATGTCCTTTTGAGAATCAGCGGACACCTTGTAGTTAAAATGACTAGAATCTTGCCAAAATTCTCCATGCAGGGGGATACGAAGGTGTTCGGTATCCCTGAAGATCGTCTTTCGTAGATTTCAGCACCTGTGCGGGGTCTATCAAAATCCAATTTACAATAATGAAGCTACCCTAATGTGCTCAACATATGGCCAAACAAAAGAAACTGGAAGCAAATATCAGTCTCAAGACGAGACATAATTGTTGGACTTACGGTAAGTTCCAACTTCGCAGTAATTTACTATGTTATATTTCTTGAGTCAGCAGAGTGAAAATGCCGGCTTGAGGCATTGCATATTTTAACCCTCGTATTAGCAACTTATTTCTGAACTACCCAGAATGATTTTTGGCGGAGAAATTAAAAATTCTTTTCGGTAGGAGCACATCTAATTCGGTCGATGTGGTGAAAATGTGTCTTTTAATGGTTTTAACAAAACATCCCACCATTCTTCACAGAATGCAATTGTGTTCATGGGTGGGGCGGATACCTAGACATTAGGACTAAATATGTTGAAAAGAAGAATGGTGTACGGTAACGTGTGCGTGAATGAGGGTCTCACAAAGTCGTCCAATTTTCACAAATTACACGAATTTCACAAATTACAATTTTCACGAATTAGATTTAATAGCATTTTATTCACAGGCTCAACGTCAAAACTGTTCCAATGCGCACTTGACAGACAGAGGTTTAATGAAAAAGGATTTTGTTTTTACAGTAAGTAATGCGTAATTCTTTGCAACTAAAATTGGTAAAATATCATGGATTAAAATATTATGTAGTATATACAATATCACAATTAAATGTCATCCATATAAATATACATATACAATATTTGTTAACAGTTATATCCGTCACAATCTTCCCTATCCTTTATAAAGGAAATGTATGCTAACAAGAATTGCCACACAACCCATAAGATAGTGCATCAAACATTCGCATACAGCCAATGTCACACTACATGAAATCAGACACAAACAAAAGCTCAAGAAACTTTTCAGTTTCGCCATATCAATTATATCCGCATCCGTGGTCTGGTCATCATTTCGATATTCCAAAAGTCCGTAATTCCTTAATTCGGCAAATTTGCTCCAATCGTCCCAAACCAGGAACAAACCAGCGGCCATCATTTGGCGTATACTCCCACCGATATGAACGGCGGAATGTGAATTCACTTTGAAGGTCTCCATTATCCATCCAAACCGTTAATCAACGGCAGTGAATGAAGCGTGTAGCTTTTTATTGTGTCCATCGAGTCGCATGCCAGCAAGCATTTCAGGTGCTATGGGTGTGGGCAATATGATTCCAGTTTTGGGATATGTCGGCGTGCTAATGCAAACGTTTGCAGAATCGCCTACAGCGATCCAGTCGGTTTCAGGTTTCAATGTAGTGACGGTAAAAGGATCAATGCCGGATCTGTTTAGTCGATCTACAAGTTCCCAATAACTAACTACGTCAGCCTCCATGGTTATGTGAACTCTATATTGTCCTTGTGTAACCAAGGCTTCAACATTTCCGTACCGTTCCATGGGAACAATTGCCATTGCAAGACTGGTGATGAGATTCTCGTAAAACGTACTCAACATCATGCACACGACAATGACGTAGATTGCCCCCTTTCGATACTTTGGATACTGCCTGAGTACGAGGGATAGCACTGCAATGATTTCGTAGGTCATGTGAGTTACGCTAAAGTTTCTGTGCAAGTTTCTAGCGAATACCATGTACAAAAGAAGGGCACATCCTGTCGTTACCCAAATATCCCAGTTGACGCATGTCGTCCAGGCGGATTCTATGTCCAGTCGTCGTAGCTCACAATACAGGATCGTAAGATCATAAATTTTGAAAGAGTATACATTTTGAAAGCTTTTGTATTCTGATAATAAGTTCATGTTGTCATGTTGAAGCGTCGCATCGAGTATTCCCAGAGAATCCAGCCGATTCAAATCATATTCACCAACCAGTGTAAAGTTGTGAACGTTGGCAATAGAAACGGCTGCCTTCAACTCACTCGTACATCTTGCATTGAATTGGTGGCGTTCCTCTCCACATATGTTTACGAATGCTGTATTTTGCCTTCCGTATGTGGACGAAGCTTGAAAGTGCATTAGGTTTCCACCGGCCTTAAAATATGCTTTCTTTTGTATCTGCGTATTCCAGCTAACATATTTCCGGATTTTATCAATCGATGACATGCGCTTTTCGGATACCCCTTTTCGAAACGTGTCATATAAGCAGAGTATGGTCATTTCAAGCCGACCGTGTTCCATTAGATGAAGTATAGCATGTCCTGATTGCATGCTACAACGCAACCATGTTTTCTTGTCATCCAACTTGCGATGCTGTCGGTTGTTTGTAATGCTCAGCAACAGAAACAGTGAACTTGATGAGCTGTACATACTGCCATATTGATATACGACATTCGAGAACAGTTTGTTCTGAAGCAAACCTGACCATTCGGCGTTCGGAAATTGCTTCTTGTGTAAAGCATTTCCCAAGAGGAACACATAAGTCGTGTGCGATGACAATCTCGTGGGACTCTGGATGGGCTGCTTGATTCCATTTGCTGCGTCGAACACGATTCCAACCATTTCTAAATTTGATCCACTCGAGTCGAAATAACCGGACTCGGCTGCCTGATCGATGTACTTGTCCATTCCAACAAAAATGGGCATGAGTTCGGAGGATGGCACGTCTTTCTCAGGATATAACGTTTCCAAAAGCGACTTGTCATGGTTTTCCGTTTTACAAGCACGTCCGAGAAATATGTTCAGATGAAGGCAGATAATACACATCTTGTAAGAGATTCTTCTAATCATGTTGCAGATTTACAATTCGAAGCGACGCCCATCTAACGATTTGCCCCTGTTGGATAAAACTATGATATATGCGTAGTTATAGCCATGGCGTGCTTGCACGATCCTACCAAAATCGAAAGTGTAAAAAGTTGTCGGGTAGTTCTTGGACGCTACTAGTTAAGAGGAATATTGAACAGCGCAATAAAATTGTCAGGTATTCGCCGTAAGTAATTGGCTTTTGTACCACAGCAACGCAATACTTCTTCAACAAGGTGAGTTGAGCGAGTGCTTTTATATGTTCCTATAGAAGTACTTGATCATGGAATTATATTTATTACTTGTTTCATCCGAAATTGTCTTTTCCAACGGATATTAGAAAGCGTTAGCACTAATTATGTATTTTGGGCTTACTGTAATTGCGAGATATACTTGGTATTACATATGCATACAGCAGTGGTGGATTTATTGTTCTTTTTTACCATTTTATACCTCGCACCGGAATGCTTTAGGAACACAATATTCTACAGCTTCCATAAGCAAATGAAGTAAATTGCTCAAGATGTTCTGCCTGCCATATGCACATTGATAAACAAGTGTACATAATAATATAATGAAATGCATTTTATACGCACTGCAATCATAATTCTTTGGTTTCAAAAATGCACACCACGATTATAATTGTGTCAATTTTATTTTCATGTCCTTTAATATTACTTAATCTATATTAGGAAGGGATACCTACCAATGAGAACTAATAAAATCTTGTAACATTGAGAGCAGTTTTTTGGTCAGCCTAATTTGCGGATATTGCAAAATTATAATGTGTCTTTGATGGAAATGAAAGAGAAAATGAATTGCTTCTGAAACCTTTATAGTATTTTCTCTATTCTGATCAACCTAAAGGTATCCGATTCTATAACTATATCACCGAACAACATTTTAGTTGATGTTCACGTTTAAGTTTTTCGTTGTGCATTCAATTTAACGCAGTTATTTTTTTGTCTTTACGTATCCATGGATTTTATCTGGATGATACCTGGGTTATTTTCTGAAGTTATTCCATGTTTGACTTTAAAACGTTAGACACTAACAACTGCGTGTGCCATCAAATTCCAAATCAGCACGAGACAGCGCCCACAACGAAATAGCAGTTGTTTCGGTTTGAAGAGAAGTTTGTGACTCTTAATTTCGAGTAGAAATAGTGGCACACCGACAAAGTGAAGCGTAGCCGCAATCACAAGACTACCCAGGTACCCCGGCAAACGAATTTGTTCACCTTTCTGAAATGCTGCACATGGACTAGGATCCTTCAACGGAAAATTTCTTGCCAATCGGAGCGCCACATCTCTCCACTCGTTCCACCGATCGGGTAATCCACTTTGTTGGATCCACGAGAAAGTTCGTTGCAACCAGTATCGGTTGACTGTGTACATTTCAGCGAAGGAATAGTCGTCCATCAAGTAGTCAAGATTGGCAAAGCATTGTGATCTGTCATTGCCAGTCGTCCTCCTAATTCCCTCCTCCATAGACAACAACGCATTGTTAACTAACATTTACGCATCGATTTACGAAACATGTGACTTCAGTTCCTATCGAGACGCCAATGACTGCTGTTTTTATTCTACTATTTGCCATTGTTTTCGAATCTAATTTTAACTCTATGATATAGCTTACCAGATTTTGGTGTCCATTTTTAGAAATTTGAGTCTATCCCCAATCAAATAAATTATTGATTTTTATAGCCTGTACGATCGCGTTTTAAATCTAAACATGGCTACCTGAAATAGGATAACTAACCTGTATTATTTTCTCAGATTCAACTTGGTTACAGTTAGAAAATAATGCGTCAAATTAGGGCCACAACTGACCTGGCAAAAATTTACAGTTATTTCAAAACTACGGAAGGAAAGTACAACGAATTAGACTGCTGCATTTTGATGTCCAAGTCCAATGTTTGTTTCGTAACGCATATGCCTGTATATGTGTAACAGGTAATTTGAGGGTTTGGAATCTTTGGGAGTAGCTTGTTTATCCTGATAAACTTTTAGCTTGTGTTATTTTCTGTACAACTATAAGAGCTGTGGTATGAAGGACGATGGCTTAAATGCATTCAATACATACTTTCCTTTTTTGTAGAATACATGTACGCAAATTCATTGAAGGAACGCATAGTTGCCGTACGATCATGGTACCAGTCTCGCTGTAATTATAATTACAATAACCATTAGACCATACAACTGAAGTTAAACTTTATCTGCGAAAAAATCCGTCATTCACATTCTAAGGTGTACGCCTAGTACTGTTAGATTGATAGTGAAATTACAATGCATCCAATTTTGAAAAAAGCGTTCGTTCGTTCGTAAATTAGTAAATTGATAATTGGCTTGAACCAACAAAGTGAGTTAGTGAGATTGCGCCCCCATAGATTGTGCAACAATGGAAAAGATAATTAAAGGCTGAGATAGGTTTTGTATTGGTTGGTATGTTTATGATAATTCATTTAGTAAGATGAATACTCATTTGCAATTTACAAGTTAGAATGCTACATTATCAAAATTATAAGTGTACTTGGAAATTTGTAACTACTATTTAGTGTTCCCAAATATCAACCCGGTGACAAAATACGCAATTTAAAAACAACAACTTGGACTTATGTATATGGATAATAACTATATGCACATGCCAAATTATATCCAAACTGAAGATACATAATTATAATTGGACTAGAAACTTCATAAATGGAAGGTCCTGTGTGTGATGTCGGACAACCTTGAAAGAGTGCGTCATATAGATTTCTGTTAAATATAGAAATGATTTAGTTGACCAATACAACTGGATTGTTATTGGCGAGTGTATATATAAATGGATATTGACGGTTCTATAGAGTTCTACAATTATACATTAATTGATTCCGAAATCATGTGCGTTAAAGACTACAAATAAATGAATAAATACATCCTAAAATATGAATTAAAAACTATGTAATTTATAGAGTAACATACATAGATACATACCGTACGAATTTCACAATGTGTTTTAAAGTTTCAAATCATTTAAAATTGTAAACAGACAATTTTACCTTTACCAATGACGGAGCAAGATAAACTTGGTTTAACTCCTATTTCCACGGCTTGTGTCATTTCTGAGAAGCGCCGTAAATATTCAGGTTCATTGTTGACTATATTTTGAGAAATTGGTGTAATTAACAGAATGTTTAATCAATTTAAAGATTCACACTAAATCATTTCCTTGTGAGAGCTGTTTGGGGACACTGCGGTGGATTTTTTTTCTAGACATCCTTTGAATGCACCGAGAGTCATGAATGTCAGGGACGTTTTTCTTCTACATTTTGTTCAGAACGAATTCTTCTGCCAGCCAGACTCACGTTTACAAAGCAAATGAAATTCAAAAATCTGGAATCCCATGATTTTGGATTTCGTACTGTAAGGATGGTAATCGCCCGTCTTTCGAAAATTCTATCTTATGAATTGAATCAACCATTAGGCAAAAATCATCAGCAATTTTGGGAATATGTGAGTGTTCAGTAAAAAATGAAAATTTAGTTGCGCAAAGGTGGATTACCCGTACTGGTTCTTCTTATTCTAGTATGTATCTTATTAAGCATGCTGTTAAAATTAGGGAGAAACGAAAGCAACAAAGAAAAGCTCCATAATTTACAAATATCATTCGATACTAAATTTAGATTGAACAAATTTACAAAATAGTCAAAGAAAATATTATTCAAAATTCTTTTAAATGGGCTTCCACAGGAACATTTTATGTCGTATTCTAGCGAAGACTTTACTGTAGGTTACATCCATATTTTTGTTTTCAACCTACCCAAATACGTACGTAATATTTTGAAGATTCCACACAAACGTGTTTCCATCTTTCTCCCTGAATCTGAAACTGTGCAGTTCATTTATTACAGACCAATTTAAGTACACTCTTGTTGCCTTGGAAATGGTCCCAACTACAGCGAGTCATAAATCTATCCGCTGCTCCAAGCTACTTACTCATCCATGTGGAAACATCGATCTAACGTTAACTATTGGGAATTATCAATATCTGTTTTTTTATGATTGTATCGAATTTATACAGATGGAAATCATTACAGGGTTTAATACGTTGAACAGTTGACATTTCTCGAGGTGCATCTTCATTTTTGCAGCTAATATTAAAGATGTTGTTGGTATTAAAGCTTTCTTAGTAAATGTTATATAGACACCAAAAATCCGATACGTCTACATATCTTCATACATGCTCCACTATGCAAACGATTCCATCTTACATCGACTGGGGACATCATCGCATCTTTTATGGAACAAAAATGCACAAGTGCCCTCAAAAGTATGTTGATGGCGCCGTGCTACAGCTCCTAGAAATCACATTTCGTCGTTCATTCTCCTTTCCAGAAATCAAAAGAAGCAATCTGAGAAAATGGTAAAGTTTTGTCACTACAAAGTTGTTTCCTGTGATGACAGAATAATTGCGACGCAATATCTCAACGCATCACGCTTTTCTTCAATAATTTACATTTCACCTTATTTGCAGAAAGTTATGTGTACTTCGTATTTTGTGACGATATTCTAGTATTAGCTGCATACATGCTGCATGCACGCTGCTACAAGATTTTCATATTAGCTTTAAAACTAGTTGGTCTACTTTTACATGCCCCGTTTAGGCATGAATCTTTTAAATATTCTTATTATGTTGTATGGAACCAACATTACAAGATCATTATTCATAATTCTTACTTATAGTCTGCACATAAATTATCGACAAGGACAAATCTGTTAATTATTATCAAGGTGCATGAAATATTGATTAGTAAGTAAATACATATCGAGAAATTGTCTGCCGCATCCATTTGTAGGGATCATTTAAACAAGCATGATATATTTACAGACGAGTTTTGAAAGCACGTATGCTTTGAAAATCCAGCAAATTAGTTGTGCTATGATATAGTAGGTTTAATGAGTCAGGTCAATGAAGTTCTGGTTTTTTGGTTTGCTTAAGATAGCTTATTTTGAGAAGGACATATATTTGTGGAATGGAAACGCATACTAAAATCGTGGTTCTAAAATTCAAATAAAGAATTGGCCCCAACTGACATCTACTATTCAGCAGAAAACTATCAATACGTGAAATGACGTTTTTCTGAGAATTCAAGATTAACAATGCTGCCGCAGTTGTAGAACTGACCGTCTTTAAAGTTGATTGACCCCCCAAAAATTTCATTTTCCTTATATTTTGGTATGTTGTAGGGGACGACGAGAAACCCCCAAATGCACAGTTTGAGCCTCCAAATCCGAACATGGTGGCCGCCAGCACCACAAGTCTGACATCGGGGTACCAATTCCTTCGTTAAATTGGCTCGTGCGCCATTTCTACAGTTTTCAGAATTTTTCCGAAGTCAAACCAGAATTAGATTCCCCGTCTCAAGCTGAGAAATGCGTCGGCTCAGATTTTTGATATCTGATAGTATGTGGAAGCTACATGGTTTCAAAGTTTGAAAATTTGACGTTTTTTCAATTTTGGAAAAATGACGAAATGGTGCTTACTTGCTGCCCCATAATTTCCATAGTTGGCAACTTACAAAAAATGTGAGATATACGTTTTAAAGCCCGTAAAACGGGCTTTCGGAAACGTGTCCGCGGCACTCAATCCGTACAGCAGATTCTTGTTGCGGCCAAATCAAAATTGGTCCATTTGGACTACTTTTCGCATATTGATTTTATGGCTCCGATACGTTCAGCACCTTATTCCTAACAAATATAAAAAATGTGCTAATGCAGAAAGATAGCACTTTTCAAACTGAAGCTGGACATTGTCAAGCCCGGTCCCAGCGGATCTTATTACAGATATCTACATATGCTTGAAAATCATCAAACAACATAAAGTGTTGTAGCTGTTCTAATTTGCCCTATGTAAAAAAGGTTATCGGGAGCTTACAATGTCCACCTTCAGTTTGAAAAGGGCTATCTTTCTACATTAGCACATTTTTTATATTTGTTAGGAATAAGGTGCTGAACGTTTCGGAACCATAAAATCAATATGCGAAAAGTAGTCAAAATGGACCAATTTTGATTTGGCCGCAACAAGAATGTGCTGCACGGATTGAGTACCGCGGACACATTTCCGAAAGCCCGTTTTACGGGCTTTAAAATGTATATCCCACATTTTTTGTAAGTTGCCAACTATGGAAATTATGGGGCAGCAAGTAAGCACCATTTCGTCATTTTTCCAAAATTGAAAAAACGTCAAATTTTCAAACTTTGAAACCATGTAGCTTCCACATACTATCAGATATCAAAAATCTGAGCCGATGCATTTCTCAGCTTGAGACGGGGAATCTAATTCTGGTTTGACTTCGGAAAAATTCTGAAAACTGTAGAAATGGCGCACGAGCCAATTTAACGAAGGAATTGGTACCCCGATGTCAGACTTGTGGTGCTGGCGGCCACCATGTTCGGATTTGGAGGCTCAAACTGTGCATTTGGGGGTTTCTCGTCGTCCCCTACAACATACCAAAATATAAGGAAAATGAAATTTTTGGGGGGTCAATCAACTTTAAAGACGCTCACTGTTCTCTTGTCGTTATGTTGAAAAAGAAACTTGCTCGGCTGCACGACAATTCAAAACTAATGGGATGATATAAATATATAGCTAATTTATTATAGGAAGTACTTAAAATGATTTCGTGAATAGATCCTGGGTATCAACTATATATTTGCTGAATCTCTCAATTATTAATTTTAGACGTTATGTTTTCCAGGCAAATGTTTTTCAACTGTATTCTTTTTCGTTAAAACAATTGCCATAATGCCAAGTTTAAAACAGCAAGCTACATATTCCAGTTTTATAGGACAACATAAAGGTGTACATTCATATGCGATCGTTCTATGCTAGAATATAGATTTCATAGACAACCATTTATAACAATTTACCAAGTGCAAACGTGTATTCGTAAATTTATTATTACTTAAATACTTATGTTAAGTCATATATGGACATCATTGGAATGCACGTCATATTTTAAAACGGTAATTCCATTCAAACTGGTTCGAGATGGCAGATCCCGTTCGGAAACTTTCCCATTCCGCGATTGTTGTAATGTGAAATCCCAGTGAAATAATGATGACGCCAGTTGCCATGTCAAATTGTATAAACAATTAATTACCCACGATACTTCAACTTTCGAATCTCTATTCGAGCTTGTCTTGCAGAAAAAGCCACGGCGTATATATTCAATGCAATGGCAACGTGAACGCCAAGTTTTGAAATGAGTTACATGCCAATTTTTTCAACCTGAAGATCCAACACTAATTCCAGTTGTTGTTAGAAGCGATAATAGTTTTCAGTTTCTCATTTCCGATAAATCTCTCATGGCCTTTATTCATCCGACAATGGATGCTGGTATCCGCAGTGACATATTTTATTCCTTGTGCAGAAAAATTGTGCAGAATCGACTTTTTTAATGTCCCCTGTATACTTCAATACACAATATTTTAATGGATGAATTATTTGATCGAGATATTGCTTCGGGATGGAAGCCACATTGAAATAAATTCCAACTGAAGTTAGCTACTCCTGTTTTCAAAAAAATCAAAATCGGATATGATGGACAAACACGTCAGTCTAGCAGAATGAACTGCTTCAGAATAATGTATAAACAACACATGTATCCACTTTGCTTCCTACTTATTGTAC
Organism: Sinella curviseta; assembly: GCA_004115045.4. Taxonomy (NCBI): domain Eukaryota; kingdom Metazoa; phylum Arthropoda; class Collembola; order Entomobryomorpha; family Entomobryidae; genus Sinella; species Sinella curviseta. The sequence continues at coordinate 21,482,106 of CM023199.3, read as the reverse complement.
ATAACTTTGAAACCAATAAAATTTTCAAGAAGATAAGTTAAGCAAAGGTAATAACGACTGCAGACCATTCACACTTTGCAGACAAGTCAGTTTAAGCTTGCATGAGAAAAAATACATTTTTGTAATGAAGGCCTATTTTATTTTTTAAAAGCACAGGCTCAACATATTGAATAGAGGTAATTGCGCTTCCCTCAACCATTTTACTGTAATTCCAATGGAAGCTGTCTTTGTCTACATGCATCATATTTGAGTACAATATGTGTGTGTGCTGTGCAAAATAAATGTGTAATAAGGTCACGGTAATCGGAATGTGAAAGAAGAAAGTTTGTTACGATGAAAGTATTTCAGTCTCTCATATCGTGGATTAAGTAATAATGAAGTGTTATCCAAAGAAAGAAAGTTTATTTTGACGCCGCATAATAAATATATTGCATTTGATCAATAATTAATTGACTTTAGTTTAGAAAAATGCCAAGCTGAATTTAGATTGCTATCAAAAAGCCACAAGTCCAAAAAGCCACAATCCAAAAAGCCACAAATCCAATAAGCCACAATCAAAAATACGATTAACCGTACACTTTTCTTTCATTTTTTAACCCAACCTAACCTCACCTAACCTAAATTAACCTAACCTAACACTAGTTAAGCCTTTCTAATAACAATTTCCTTGATTTTTCGAGTTGTGGCTTCTTGGATATGTGGCTTTTTGGATTGTGGCTTTTTGGACTTGTGGCTTTTTGATACACACCGAACAAAATAAATCATTAGATACTCTTTCAAAATAATTCACTTTCAAAATTATTTTATACAACAAAGAATGCCATTGCATCTACTGATTTAAATGGCGCAAAATACAGCAGAGATAGAGGTAACGACGCCATGCGGAAGAGAGAGTACCCAATATAATAATGATTTATTTATCATTATCTGTGTCAACAAATCCAGAGTGGCAATATTACAATTAATGACATTCTCATTTATTAATCTATGGGGCTCTATTTTGTCGGCATGTTGTTTCTCAACTTTTACCAGAACAATAATTCGAATTATATAAATACATATCTACTACTATTTGAGAACTGGACACGCTACGTCAGAATATTCTGGAAACTGAACAATTTATGCATGAATTTTTATTAAATGTTACTATAAATTGGCTACAAACCCATTTGGGCTTGAAATTCCAATTAATTCGGATTTTTTGTAAACTTTATGTAAAAAATCAACTTCCGCTTCCGTTGTCAAGTATCCATGTCCACGAAGAATTATACTAAATTTAGCCGTCTCATATTGTTCATAGCAAACTTTAGATCCTTAGTCTTCTTTTTCATAGTTACATAGTATTCTTAATATGGACACCGGTAAATATGAAAAGAAATACATAAGTAGAAGTGAATCCAATTTTTCCAATCAAGTATGGAGCTTATTCACGAAAGAAGCCAGCAAATCGCTTCAGCGCTTCTTGTAACGCAGATACTTGCATTGATTCCCAGATAGAATCAAGTTACGTCAAATACCTGAATCGGGAAATATGGAAAGTCTCACTACGACAATATTTTCCAGTTTTAAACTCAAATATCTATGATTTCGTAATATCATTTGAATTCGTTCCAAAACGACGAAATGAGTTTTGAGTCGGCCAAAATTCGTTGCATGATCTTTGGAAGACTCTACCGAAAGCCTGTCGGGAGATTGTGTCCGTTCAGGCAGACTCAACAAACTCACGTCATCCTATTCGCACTAAACGAAGATTCATCGAGGCAATATGATCTATTCCGTAGCCTCGCTGATAATTTGATGAATCCTAAATCAATTCTAATCAACATAGAATGTGGCAGCGTCCCGGCTTCAAAGACATATGTATTGCATCCGGCAATCGAGAGTTTACCTGCGTTTAAGATCACCATCGTATCGCAACGTGGACCAAACTTTTCGAATTTGGTATTAATAGATTCACAATGCAATGAACTATCAGATTTATACTCTCAAATTTAAATTTAATTAAGATTAATAATTTCAAATAGTGACTTCATGTTACCCCTTTACGCTTGTGCTGTTCAATCTTGGGGCTTCCTGTATGACTTCTGCGTCACCTAGAATATGTTAGGTTGGGAATCTGAACGAGCAGCCCGCCCTTACGCGTCTACATTCCTCAAACACCATTTAGCTCCGTGAGAGCCTTGCTGATAAAAAATTCTTTGCGAGAATCCATTTCTGGACTCAACAATTGAAGAATACTCTCTCACGTTTGAAGCAAGAGGCATGAATAATCTTTTCAGTGCAAGCTTTCTCATAAGTAAAAATGAAAATAGGTGTGACTGTCACAATCCAAATTATATTCCCAAAAAAATTGCATGTACGACAAGTTCGAACTATGTTTATGAAAGTTTATTACATATTGAGGCTAATGTCAGGAATAACACTGCAGCTGACGATAACGTACAATGCATTGCTCTACTGCTGGACCACTTATATGATTTGTATTCGTTTGCGGAAATATACACTGTGAACAGATTCTGGTTGTTTCAGACATTCACTCGAATTCAGCAAAGTGGATTACCCGACCAGTGGGACAGATGGAGACAGTTTAGCGAGTTTACATTAGCTGATAAATTACCACTGGAAAATCCCAATCCAAACCGGTGATTAAGTTAAAGGATGACCAAATCCGTTTCTCTGGGTTTGTGGGCGTTCTCGCGATTTAGTGCCCAGTTTATTTAATTGGTGCAATTCAATTTTTTCTGGAATTAAACTACGAACGTATTATTAATATGAGACAATGTGAGGTTTGTTTCCTTTTGAGGTGCTATCCGAAGAGGTTTAACTGGAGAGAATATGTTGCTCTAAAGTTATATTATGTGGTCGGAAAATTAGGACTAGATGCTAGAACTGTTAGACTGTAGGTTTTTCTGTGATATTTGTCATGCCGTCACTAATCATCGATGTGAAAAATGTATTTTTGCAATCCACAATCATCAACTGGTTTGGAAGCTTTTGAAATACAAGACATGCAGTTACATTATCGAACAAAATTAAGATTTAGAAATTGATATTTAGAAAATAAAACACATATTTTAAAGTCCTAAATTTATGGTTTTCACCGTTGGTGAATGGCAATTTATGTGATTTACAATTAAAAACAATTTCAATTAAGAAAGTGATAAGCGTGGTATCAATTATGAATTCGTAGCCGTCAGATTAATGTACTAGCTATGTTGAGTATCACCTACGAAATTCAATTTAAATATATTCCTTAATATGGAATTTGCGAAATGTAGGAACCCGATTCCTTTCTCGGTTTTATCCATCTGTGTACCCAGCATTCACATTAGAACCACCTGCTTTCAATTCCTGAGATCCCGCAGCTCTTTCGGTGGTGTATTGCTGCATTCAAAACAGATGTGGTTTAACAGTTTTTTTCATGTTTCTGCTTAACGTTTAGGTACACAAGGCAACAACTTCGAATTAGGATTTACGGATATCTGCTTCACTTTAATTCTTAAGTTAGTTGTAATTTTGAGGACATGATGCCAAAGTTGTTCAACGATTCTCTACCGCAAGTTGAAAAGTTTTTTTTACGGAAATACTGTTTCAATCACGGGGACAAATACAATGGTATTTGGGCGTCTTATACGTATATTCCTCAAATCATGTCCATATGACATAATAATTTGATAAGAATGTTAATGCTTCTGGAGATGAATGATTGCTTGTATTTACGAATACCCATTTCACTTCTTTTCTGATCACATAAACAACCAAATACACATTACACGTTTATAATACTGCAGAGACCAACACCAGTAAATGCATAATCCCATCTTGTTAGCAATCCCTTGGCGTAATAGAAAATAGGAGATCATTGACAACCACTCTGAAGAACAATAAACATTACACCTTCAAAATCTTACGCTTGACATGGAGATGAATGTTTTAATAAATACAGAACAATGAAACGCCAACCGTAGAAGTGGCTACCACCGTTGCTGTAACCTACCTCGGTTGTTGCATTTAATGTTGCAATGGACAAGTTGTACTTTATCGTAGCACCGTGCCACTAGCACGGTATGTGTTTTGAATAATATCAGTTCACATGTAACATTTTAACCATTTTGAGGATGTCAGGAGCATTGAACTTACTACAAGAATATCTGGCATGCACGCATAGATACCATTACGGAGGACAAAGGTAAATTTAAAGTGGCGTCAGCAGATTTTAGTTAGAGATTGACTGTTCTAGATATTTTGAATTTTGCAACCACTGGATTTGTAGAAGCGACATTTCATTTAGAATTTAACTTGACTATTACAGTTTGTGGATGCACAATTGTCCGTTGAATGGGGGTATACCGCGAGGGACGCAGGTAATATCTAAACTGAGAGAAAGCATAGTCAAGAAATAATAGACGAGTCAAGAAATGTAATTCTAGACCAATCCACTTAAATACTGCGACTCCAACCGTTTCCTAATTCAAACTTTTCACACGTTGCTCATTTTACATCTAAAATGATTCACTCCGAACAGACTATGGTCTTTGCATCTAATATACTATATTATGCGTAGACCAGTGTTTGTGGTATCATTTATGCAATGACTAAATTCATTATCAGTCAATCTACCAATTTTTCTGTTTTTACTTTATAGTTTTATTCCGTTACGTATTTGGAACGAAGCCGTATGCACAAAATGCCATTAAATCCGCGTTTAAAAAATTGCAAAGACCTTAGCATTACAAAAGGAATCTGCATATGTGCTGGGCAAAGCTGTGACTGCAGCCGGCAAAAAAACGCAAAACCGGTATTAGCCGAGCTCGCCGGAAAAATATGAACACACAACTAAACACACTGCCATTACTTACCTGTCTATGAGTTATTCATCGCTAGGGCATGCTTATATCTTCTGGCGTTGAAGCGTGTGAGAAACTGAAGGCCAAAAATGGTCTGATTTCCGCAAATAAAAAGGTTTCAAAGTAATTATACCAAAAAATTGTAAATTGCTCGCATATTTTAATAAGCTAGTTGGATTTCCCCGACCGCATTCCCTCTTTTCATTCGTTATTATGCAAAATGATACGATATGTTGTTTTAAAATTTAATAAATGGAAATATTTTCCGTTTCTAAAATTCATCATATAATAGATGTCGATTTTATTTGATCTAAAAATTTAATTTAATTATCTCAAATAATTGCTCATCACGAAAATAATCAAATTATTTCGCCTCTGCAGTCACTACCAAATTTTACACGCGGCAATCACGTGAGTTAATTATCTTACCACAAATAATTTTCCAATGTCGACATAAATTCTGTAGTGGACGTTGAATTGAATACGACCAGAAGTAAATGTACATATATCCAGAAAATTAATTTGTGTTTAGTTTCCGTAAAAAAATGTGTGACAATTCACAGCATATGAAGGCATAATATCATATTGTATAATTAAGGTGGCAAAAAGCAAGCTATAGCAAGATATTTTACCGTTTACTATCACTCCCATTACATACTTCAGATCGACGTAGCTACGACGTCCTTACCTTCTGCATTTCGACGTTTTTTAATTTACATTGTGTGGCTCAAAGGCATGTGAATGATAATGATTCTTCATCATCCGTCCCTCCTTGGCGGACCATTGAGACTTATAAATAAATAAATGCCATACTATTGCCAAATCGACTTACAATGGAATTTGTAGAGTGACGAAAAAAATTGGAGGAATTAGCGGTGCGGTTTGGAACGGGTATCACGTCCAGGTGAACTAAAGGGTACCGTTGATAGTGTGGTGTGGATGATCGGGAAAAAGAAAACTAAAGTACAAGAAAACGAGAAAAAAATTAAAGTTAAAATAAATTTTCTTAGAGTGACGATGAAAAGAGCGGAAAACTGGCGGCACCATTAATATTGAAAAAAATGTATTATTTTTTTCCACTGTAACGGAACACACGCACTGTAGAAATGAAAAGAAACTTGTATTCGGTAAAAGAGGGCAGAATAAAAACCGGGTTGACAGGTATTTGGGGTAAAGAAAATGGGTTGAGAATCCGAGTCCGTGGAAGTTTTGTCTGTGAGGAGAAAGAAAGAAAATGGTATAGTATAAAAAGTAGGAGGAAATTGCACTAGATGAGGAAGAAAGAAAAGAAAGAGTAATGCGTAGAAAAAAAGTGAGAGTTTTGTATGTAATGGTTATACCTCAAGGTCTTCCGATCGGCTGGCTGGCTAGCGTTAGTAGAGGAGCTGACAATCTGCAAGAGCTGCACTGCACACACAAAAGGCGAGAGGAACTACTAGCGCGAACACCATATAACGTGTTATGATAAGTTGGTTATGTTGTTGATTAGGTAGATGAAGGTTGAATGAGAGTAAAACACACTTATAGCTACAATGAATGTAAGACGGAACACTGATTTAAAGAGCAAACCGCAGAGGCTCGAAGCAGTAAATACCCGACTGGTCATTTATTAAAGTCCTTTAAGTTGCATTTATAACATTTGGGATTAGTAAGTCTTACACTAGTTAATACGCTATGCATAAAATTGGCAGCGTGATATAACTGGATAACACTGCTTCCTGGAAGCGTGGGATTCTGCTTGCCTTGCAGAATACAAGAAGTGATCTTTCTCACGCTTATGTCATTACAAATTACATAAGTGAAATCAGTGAAACTTATGAAAACGTTACTTTAATGATTTAATCTAAAAACGTACTATTTGACAATATTTTGCCTCTTGGATACTTACTAAATTAAAAGAGCAGCATGTTATTCAAGCCATTATATATCATTTTTGGTCAATAACCATGAAACACCCTAATTGACCAATGGATTAATGACATTATTATGGATTTTTTAAACCGATAACAGTCCTCCGGATGGATATATGTTCGACGGACTACCACTTTCAACAATTACGGCTGGAGTTACCATTCCATCTGAACTTGTTCTAAAGAAACATTTGTCTGTAATTCATTCAGATGAGTTTGTACTGTCGCAATTTCCATTTGATATAATTCTGAAATTAAACGAAAGGAGATTGTCGAGAGCAGTATATTTATCATTTAATGCGGTAGTAAATGCAAAATACGGGTCTTCTTGTGACGACATTGAATGGATTTGCCAGTGCAATGTTGTTCCATCATTTTATAGTTCTATACTACAGAAGGGTGACAGTAGCTGCAGTGCAATATGTAGTTCGAGCCGCTTGGATATAAGTCGTGTATAGAAAGCAGCATTTGCGAATTAAAATACGCCCAACTATCAAAAAGTCTACCAGCACATTTTATTTTTATACATTACTTTTACGGTAATATATCGTTTATACAGTTGGAAGATGACGGCATGGAAAATGCATACTGACATGAACTGTTTACCAAACTCTCGTTCCCTCTGATATTTTCGAACTTTAGTTTCAGTGCATTTGGGAGTCGAAATTTTTTTATTGTATATAAAATGTATGCATGCAGAGCGAAATTATGTTGCGAAGACAACACTTTTTGAATAATATGAGCGGCCGTTGATCTTTTATGCAGGTATTGAAAGTTAGTTTTCGTCACAGGTGGCTTGCAGGGTTCGATTTGGCCATGGAATTGCATGAAAGTGAAAGAAATAAGTATAAATGAATATTTATACGATTTTCAAAATTAACAAGCATGGGTGTAGTATCTATTACATTTTAATAGTATCCAATACCCAACGAGAAGCATTCGTTTAAAAAAGAAAACCAATGGCAAACCAATTCACAAATTACTTTCAATCATATTCATTTAAACTCTCACACCCGCTAACCTTAAAAATCAGCGGCATATGTGGACGCGTGGTTTTGTATAATTTGATGCCTAATTTGGAAGAATCCATAGTCATGGATTCTAGGAAGCTAAGTATTGAATATTTAAATGGAAATTTGCAAAGTGCCCATATTTCATCCGATAGTAACAGAAAATACAGACTTTGTAGCTTGTAGTCTTTTAAATCCACTACTGTTGTTCAGAATCCCTTTCACCGCTTAACTATTCGATTTTAATCAACGTCCAAGAATAGCAGAACGAAAGTGATATCATTCTTTTCAGTACCGTAATATGTACGTGAAGTGTTATCATCAATTTAACAAACGTTTCCATGTGCTGATACCATCCATTCCAATTCGTAATCATCAGTCGAGCGAATAACTAACTGTAATAATCTATCATATGTTAACGTCAATGTCGCTATCGGAATTATGATCATTCGAATTAAGGAAGTATTTTTAATCCAACCCGATAGCCAGCAATGACGGTGACTGTGGCGTAGGGACATACATTCAAACCTTGACTGTCAACTGAAAAAAAACACTTCAGAAGTAGTAGAGGCACTTACGGTGAGCGTCTACTCTTATGGATTCCAATGCGCATATGAGAGTATTGGAGCAATTTTATACGTAAAACTTATTTTATTCGCACACCATTAGTTAGGAAATTATACACTCGTATTTATACTCTAAACCTGACTCGAAAATATACAAAGCTACAAATGAAACCTTTGTTTATTAGTAGTTGACAAAATCGACGTCAGGATTAAACAATAAATTATTGCATTTATATTCTAAAATTTTGTTTGTCAAAAGGAAATCGTATGCCCTGGGTTAGCTAACGACTTAGATGTAACAGCATTTGTGAAATGCTGTTTGTTTAACAACAAACTCTCTTAGCTTAATTGCTCTCAATTTGTGTTGGTTCAGAGGGTATATATAATTGAATTTTGTCCATTAGAATATATGAGGAATCCAAAGACAAATTGCACATATTATTTCATAACATAGACGGCAGAAAGAATCTTGTTCGGCCATTGACTATTAATCATACAAACAGGTCAAGTGATTCCAAGTTACAAGTATTCAAAATTGCATTTAGCTTATCTGAATCGATTTTGACATATAATGAATGGGGTGTATCAAAAATCCGGAAATCCAAAAAGCTGGAAGTCCAAAAATCCGAAAATCCAAAAATCCGGAATTACAAAAATCCGGAAAGCCAAAAATCCGGAATCCAATAATCCGGAAGTCCAAAAATCCGCAAAACTATTGAAGAGAAATCAACTAGAGATTAGTTTAAATTAAGTCAGGTTCGGTTAGGTTAGGTTCGGTTAGGTTCGGTTGGGTTAAGATGACCGAACTATGTCTATTTGTATAAAAATGTATGTGTTTACCAATTTTCTGAGTTACGGATGTTTGGACTTCCGGATTTTTGGATTCCGGATTTTTGGCTTTCCGGATTTTTGGAATTCCAGATTTTTGGATTTCCGGATTTTTGGACTTCCGGATTTTTGGTTTTCCGGATTTGTGACATAAAGCATAATGAATAGAGCTGCAGGAACCATAAAATGCCTGTGTTCATTATTAGCCAAGGAGAGATTACGAAAACATATATTGGCTAATACAAAAAACCAATCGACCGTAAGATATTCTTCTTAGACCATCAAATTTATATTCGTTTTGAGGAAAGGTTCCTGAAAAAGGATCATCATGATTTCGGGTTATTCACTGTCAGTAAATGGTAAGCAAATAATTTGAATATATTATTCGAAAAGAATCGGTCGCCAAATATTTTACTCTGCTTGACTCACATTTAGCTGGCAGATGCGTGAGGTATGATATAAAGGTTATCTGTTCATTTCTCCATAATTCAGTTATTATTGTCATTGTCAACGGGGTGTATGGATGAAAGTTGTACTTCGTTTCTTGTACGTGTATATCACAAGAACGTACATATACACATGTATTGGTTTAATAATATGTCGACTCCATCTCTGTTCTCAACGAACTCTGCGATCACTACAAATAAGAAAGTAAGTCCAGCTGCTCATATAATAATGACAAAGTAAAAACTTAATATATACATACATGTAATCCCATTCAATACGCATACTAATAGCTTCAACGCCATAATATTACATATAACGAGAATGGATTTTTATTTTGCCAGCAGGTCGGCTGCTTTCACTTAACGGGTCGTTTATATTATTATAGTTTTTATTACCGATCTGAAACAGTAAGGCACATACTTTAATATATCAGATATCATCTTTAATACTGTCCGATGTTATTATAGGTCGTCGCATTTTATAAAAAATAAAATACTACATTAAATAAATGTTAACCACTCATTCCAATACGAAGAAGGTATTCGCAAAACTTTGTACGTTAGGCACATAGTTATTACTAAACGGCATGTTGATTGTGAAAGCATTTAAAATCAAATACTCATTAATTTACACATTTGGATGCCTCAAATGGAAGGGCAAAAATATTATATTTTTCCGCATAAATACAAATAAATTTTTACGAATTTTACACCGAACTTAAAGGCACCTAGATCTTCACTTCGACGTCACACAAGTATATATGTAGGACTAAAGTGCACATAAGCACGTAGATCGTCTCATTCCGACTCTTGCTGCTTTTATCGAAACGAAACATTGGTCCTCAAATCAACAACCCTGCAAATGGACCAATTTCACTTGTTTTGTAGTCGTACAAAATAAATATCCATTGTGATAATATAGTTAGGAGTTTGATCAATGTTAAGTACAATGCAGTCGGGAAACATTATGACATCTTTTCCACTCAGGTAAATGGTACACCATGCCCAACATAACATCTCAAATTCATGAATTTCTCATTTACTGACACCTAGATAGACAAACGTGACTGATGAATTTTGAGATGAAAAAAACGTTTCGAGAAAGGTATGTCACCATGGTTATTGTTGAGGGATGTTACTTTAAATACTTATGTGAATGCAAGAATCCATTGTGGAATCTACGGTACTGTATTATTTTTGCATTTTAGTTTCCAGGGACGATCTTGGAGGAGGCCGCATAGGTTGGTCACCGAAACGAATATTCAACTACTAATCGATTTTATTGATTTAACCAGGTGTTTCCGCTTTCTGTCAACAAATGCTACGTTGACGAAAGTAAATAATTTTTAATTACAAATTTTAGAAGAAGCAACTGCTGTTAAAGTCTACTCTGCTCCACAAACTACTCTTCCCCTTGCTAAATAGATCATTCATGTGCTTACATTAGTGCAAGGACAATGAATTCACTTCCTTACATCTGCAATGCATTTTAGCGTCCAACAAGTTGCAAACTGCTTGATTAGTCGGAAAGTGATTTCATTTATAAACGCAAGGGAGCTAATCTCATGTAGGAAATAGGAAAGAAGGTAATGGAATGCAAATATGAAATATGGAAACACGTGCCCTGAAACAAAATCGTTATGAGAAATTCTGATCAAGACGTTAATATCATCTTCTGTTCTGCACCCTATCTGTGCTGGAAATATATTCGATTGAGAGATCCGTTTGAGCCAACATAATCACTCCATTGACGTCAACAAATATTATCTTGTATTGGACCGTTTTTGAAATTATCAATCTGGAGCCCACATCTTAAGTACTTGTGTTAATCCGGAAGTGATTGAAGAAATATAATATATCGAGCAATTTACTTTCGAATAGCAAATAGATTCGATCTTCGGAACAGTAGTTAGCCTTCGTAATTTCGTTGGAGCATCTTGTGTCAATAAAAAAGTTGAATGTTATCTCAGTTTCGTGATCATAGGATCATAATTTTATGTAAGCTTTTCGCAACTAAAACTTTGCGTTGTCACGATTTGCCTTTGTTTTGAAACAAAAGTAGGCACTCATAATTCATTAAGTGGTACGTTTAAATAAAAATTCATTTTAATTACATTACCTTCTAGGTAGCTTAGCAGTGCGCGTTGCGTTTGCAGTCCAGAAATTGTAACGTGAACTCCAACGGCGTCATTAGTGTACCTCTCCAGTGTGCTTAAGATTTGGTGACCAACAGATTTTTTATGTACAAATATCATTCAAGTTGTAAACGATCGGGAAAGCATGTGGTAATGGAGATGAACTTGATTACTCTAATTGTAACTCCGGGTCCGGATACAATTGAATGGAAGATGAAGCAAATGATAAGAAATATTGCTCTCCCATTTTGCTATTTTTATGCATATTAAAGTGACGTAAATGAATTAACCAGGGTGACTTAAATGAATAAACTATTAGTTTTCAGTGAAGATCTAAATATATCAAGGAAATCTTTGAAAGTTTAAACGTAATTGAGCACCCACAGAATAGCAAATGTAATATGAAGTTTTTCAAATGAAACGGACCCAGAGTACTTTACGTTCAGTAAAATAATTGCCTGGTTGAATAAGGGTATTCTCATATTTACAATGAATTTAAACATTAATCAATTTTACGTGATTAACTTAGAGCTGAGCTCAGTGTTGTTAACGCGTGTAGTGATGTGTTTCTTGTCTTTATCTTCATCGCCGTCACTATTGCAGTCAACTCATCCACTGTTTCTTTAATTTCTCTAATTAACATAGCTTGTGCTTTTACGCAAAGCACACAGATTGTATTCAGTAGCTCGACGCCGACAAAGCAAACACGTCTGGATAACGGTAAAATGTTTAAACAGATCATTCTATCCATATGGCATATGTACCCTGCGTCAGCTTTTGTGAAAGTGAATAATTAGTAATCCGATGGCATTTTGGATAAAACTTTTCAATTCCAAATGCATATAGTAAATTGGCAAATATCAAACATTTTATAATTGTCTGTTTTTAATGTTGAGACTGCTTCAAATACCGTCACCAGTAATGCACTCTCGGTTTATAAAACGATTCCAGGACCGAAAAAGAAATTAAATGATTACCGGTGCATAGCATCATTTTCTCTGAGAGTTAAAGTAGCTGTAAGGAAGAAGCCAACATTTTCACGAAAAACAGACGAAGTTCGGAGCATGTTTCGTTCCTTAAAATTTATTTAATTATTTATTACAGACAAATAAAACTGGGCATGAAAAGCAGAATGCACCGTCGAACGTGTAAAAAAAAATTATCTCATCGCTCGGCATTTTACCAATTGGATATGTCATTGACATTCACTCATACAAATATAGTATTTATTTCTATAAACCATACATGCTTGATATATTAAATTTGAAAAACGACTTAACTAATTCAAATGGATCAATGGGCAGCCTTCACAATAGCTGTTTTTACGTACATTAAACCCTCCTCAATTTGAACCACTCCAATTGAATTCGGGTCAATCGTACTCAGCATACATGCGCGTATGGTGGAATTTGAAATAAAGAATCCATGAAACCAAACTCACCATAGCATAAATAAACAATGCCAGGCAATTCTGCGAATAATCAGAATTATCATAGATCAATAAGTTTATTAAATCATTGGCCGCCAATGTAACCAAGCGAATGTATTTGTTAATTACGGTTAAATCAATTACTTCATTTTATCCGCTCTTTGCATTTTCTAACGTTTGAAGTTGAAGGGGCTAATAGGCAGCAAGCTGTTTTTAAAAAGTACACAGATTACAACAAAAACTTTTTGTCAGACACATAACCCCTTTAACTTAGATTCCTTACACAACATTACAAGAATTGAATTAACCTTAGCTTACAATAGAATTTCTGAAGTTGCCAAAAATTATTAAAGGCATCGGCCTAAGGCACCCAATTGATGGGATCTTGGACACTGTTCACTATTAAATTAGTCGTGCGCTGGAACAACATTACAATTGGTAACACACCATTTTAATCGCACATACATACATATGTATCTTCGTGAACATTAAATTGAAGCATTTATTGATTGTAACTTTTAACGCATCGTCATCGTCACATTTTTCATCAAATACATGAAGCAGGTCACGTTTCAATTGTGATTGTAGATAGTTCCCTCCGATATTAGTTGCTCACTGGTAAATATAATTAATTCAAATTTTAATCAATTTTGTAACCAGATAAAAGATCCACTTTAACAAAATAATCTTCTATAATGTATATAACATGTAGCCAAGATATTTCATCGTTTCAAAAACAAAAGTAACAATTTACGTGAAGTACTGTTACGCCCAACTACTACAGCACTAATGCCGGAGTTTAAAACTACGATACAGATATCCAATTCCATTACTCGTTATTGAAAAAGAGAATTTCAAAATGGCACGAAGCACGCGAGCCATCATTATAATACTTTTAGATATCTTCAAAATTGTTGGCGAGAAAATGTGCACTTCAGAAAACACTTACGAAATTTGTTATCATTAATCCTTGTAAAATGAATTCACGAGGTCGCGTAACCGCAGTCTCATAAAACTATACTTCAATTTTTTGCAAAATCTTAAGCTGTCGCTTGAAATGATCCAAAGGGTCCATCCATCTAATTGGTGGCGTTGAGACTAGATTTTATTCTAAAATCAAATGAGAACTAAGATGCTTAAAATTAATCTAACACTTAAAATGAGGCGAATCACATTTTCAACAAAAGTAATCGTACGCCATCACCGTAAATGGATGCAGAAACTCGCCACATTAATAACATAACATAACAAGTAAGGAACAGTAAGACTCAAAAAATCTTATGTGATGATCAAATAAAAAATATAAATTGTAACTGTTTCGTATGTTCGACTTACTCATACGATTTTTTCGACAAAGACAGTTTACAATTTTATTTTCACTCATTCATTTCAGATTAGTTGAGGACCCGCGTCACTAGAGAAGTCGCCGAACTGATTTGTCCAAACTACACAAAGTTCCTTAACTAAATTACGGAGATCTATTCAATCCACAAGTCTTGATGTCATCAGAGTACACCGAGTCGTTACTCTTAATTATTATAGTTCGAACAAATTTCAAATTTCATTTTTATGACTATTTCAATGAATGTTATAAAACCCTGAATTTGCTACAAAGATATTTCCATCATCTTTGCAGTGCAGAAAAGGTTTTGCCGCTACCTTTTAAATTGTGTGATTTACAGGCGAAACCGCACAACGAGTTTTCCATGATTTTCGACACCACTATTCCACCAAAATAAGGGTTGTGGCTTGGAAACTGGTATAATTGAATGAGAAATAGCGTATTCTTTGCTACCTGACACCAATTTTTCATTTTCCAAGAATTGTTGACGGAGCCTGCTGATTTCACGAATAGTAGCTCAGTGTTACTATATGACTTGAATTTTCAGCATGACGGATGCATTTGAATAAATGTAAATTACAGCAATTATTGAATTATGCACTATAATACTTATTGCATATTTGTAACCGTTATTGTTATATGTGCATTTAATGATATCATTACTTAAGCCATTAAGCAAATATTGACCATTCACTTTCTAGATTTAGCTTGTTTCTTTAAATGTAAATTTCAATTGATTCTTCTGGTAGAAAGTGTATGACCGATTACAACAAGACTCAAACAATGTTCTCGTAAGGAATAACAAATCACAAGATTTTGATTTGACAAGTTTATGACGAAGTAAATCATTTGTTGGCTTGTAATTGGCGAATCTAGTTAAACAGATGTTGAAAATGAAAGAAGCACTTTTACATGTAGTAGAGCTCAAATGAGGTTGCAATTGCAAGCTTATGGTGTGTGTGGTGGTGTCTATTGGTGGCTAATGGCGAAAATTTTCCACATTCCTGTTGGAGTTGCCTCTTGCAATCTACATTAATCATTTACCAGTTCTAATGCTCATTATAAACTTCAGCATATTGGGAGTAACATGGCGAAACATTTTAATCCACAACAAAAATGCTGCATATTTTGAAACACTTGCAAGTTATATGCAACAAAACCTACACCATGTGTCAATTAGTACTCATGGTTTCGCCTTTGAAAGTATCATGTCTTCAAATTGTAGGTTGGAATAATCCCGATACGTTACTTCGGTTTATTAACTACCGGAAGCATGAAATGCTTATATAGGTAGTTATTGCGATTGTTCTGTTTGTCTGTCTGTGTGTCTGTGTGTCTGTTAATCTGTGTGTCTGTAAACACTATAACTTTCCTCCACGTTGACCGATTTGGTTCAAACTTGGCATAGAGGTACCTCAGGTCATTCAAAAATTCGGTATTGATTTTGGGGATCCAGGCCCCACCCCCGGGGGAATGGTGGGTGGTAAGGTCCGCCATGCTTCCTTATGGGCAAAAAATTTTATTCGCTCATCTGATACAGAATTTTATGCTGATCATTTTTTGTCACGACACCATGGGTCCATTGGACCAACTGGCTCCATAACCCTCACGGGTCACATGGTCACGAAAGGGTCAAAGTATATTATTTCGGAAATTCATCAAAAATTTCAAGAGTAGTGTTTGGGATGGTGAACGGGGTGTCAAATGTCTCAACTTCACACACAACACGTTTCCGGTAGTATTGTAATTCGGGTTTACACCCGTCCTAGTTTAAATATGCAGTCTTCATTCACAGTCTTCATTTCGTATGTCAAAGATCCATTTATACGCGGCCGCAGTACCGTGATTAAATTTAACTATTTAAAGTATATACAAATTACCGCATCTCCATATATTTATTTACAGGTACAAAGGTCATGTGGCTGAGTAACTGGCAGGTTCCATTCTTAATAAACTAGCAAAAGTACGCGTCCGCCCAATTACTTTATCCTTATACCCACAAGCGTTCACAAGAAATTGAAGTCAAGTGGCTGAAACGGATCATTTACCTGTCCAGAACATATACTCGTAAACCAATTGAAAATTCAGACCAGCGGCGTCAAGCAACTACTTTAATTTCGTAGACTAAAATGGATTGCTAAACCATCAATTCTATTTGCGCATTACCAACTTTCTACCGCAACAAAGAAATCTCCAAAAACATAGGTTAACTTAAAAATTTGGCAAAGTCAAATTTAATATCAAAATCAGTACAGTAAACAATATTTGTATAAGCGTGCTCGCATTAAACGTTACGAATATAAAGCTACTGAAAATATTTATAAATGATCATTGAAATGTTAGCCCCAGAATTTCTACGTTAAAATTTGAGATTTGTGGATAAAATGGGATTAATTGTAGACCGCTCTAATTTAAATATTCAGTAACTACTGATTCTGACATTACCTTTTGGAAATAATTGCTTATGGTTACTCAAGGATGTTGTTTAAAACAGACTTACCTCGCACTTGAAAAAGGGAATAGATAATACAAAATTGAAGTCAAACATCAATTTCATTCTTGGTTTCACCGCCAGCCCTATACTGTAGAATATATGTTTCGTGCCGTTTTTACCTTCTATTATTCTTTGTATATTTTTTAAAGGTTTGATAACATAAAAATAGAGAGATACCATAATGACCTAAGATAGAAGCTAAATTTTTGGTAGTCCCGGCAAGTGTATTATGACGTTGAGGCTGCTTTTTATTATTTGGGTTTTTAATAACAATTAGCAATTTACTGCATTGTTTCAAATCGTATATGCAAAATCCCAAAGAGCTTCATTTTTATTTTATTTAAACACATACTAAGTTTAAATCCTTGCTCTTGGTTCTTGATCCGGGAAGTAAAATGTCCAACAAATCATATTTCTGAAAACATTTTCATATTCCACATATTTCGTCGTACTATTTAGGCTATAGTTTGGTAATTACATTGGTGTTCAAGAACAACAATTGATCACGTCATTGGAATAAGTATGAATTTTGATATTGGTATAAACTGATTAAATAGATCGGAGTACATAAAACAGTATCGCATGAGTCTCGGATAATGAGTGTAAATATCCAGCAAGCTAGAAGTTACAGGTCGAAAACCTCTCACGTATATTATTACGACTTTATACCGGAGTATAATGTAAGTGTAAATTGCATAACCGTGGAACTCATTAGGCACACCAACTGGTAAATTTTCGAACATTTAGATAATTTGTGTAATACATTCTCTCCCACAATATTGCAACTTCACCGCGTGTTACGTTTAAATTCCTGGCATATGTCCTCTCTGTGAATGCGAGTAAAGTAAAATCTGCATTGCTCATGAAAATAGAGAGAAAATATCTTGTTGTTCAAAACTATTTACGACTTATCTTTGATGTATGTATATGGAATGGTTACTAAATTGCGTTGTATTATTTCTAATCGTTTTCCAAATTTTATATTACATTCCAGTCAGAAAACAGCACGGAATGGAGTCCTTCCACACTATCTTGTTGCATTCCCTTTTTCCTGTTTAAATTTGCTGCAGTAAAAATACGAGATAATAGCAGTAACATGACAGCCATTTCCAAATGTATTAACTGTTTCGACGTCGACTTCGCGAACAATTAGCTGGATGAGCTTCCGTGTTTCTGCAGGTGGACATTTAACTTCAACTAGCAGCGGAAAACTGAGACGTTGGACAGAAATATGCGTTTGTACGAATATTCCAACCGACAGAGCAGGACAGTAATCCCACCAATATCCATAGTTTGTTATTATGGAATTTTGTGTCTACGTCCGTTTTAAAGTTTAGGTTTGCCGACAAGCGATTTAAGTCATCCACTAGCATTGATGATTATGCAGTTAATTACTATTCTACAGCGTTCAATCTATCCAAATATGTCTTAAATTCAATTTATTAGAGTAATGGCCTGGTGATGTCGCATTTTAGAACTCAGCAGTACTAACTAAATTAAATTTTATCATAATTTTTATGGCGATTCAGCATGATTAATGTTCATTAGTCAACGTAGGGAAACATACCATCAACTTACCAGAATCGCATATATACACACATATTGACAGGTAGCATGCGATCTTCATTAAATTACTTCATGTCGAAATCAGCAACCGGTTAGATGTTATAAAGACGAGTAATAATTGGAGAGTAAACACTGCAGCCAAACTCATCTGTAAATATGATGTCCCAATCGGTGGATTATTTACTTCGGTGATTCTTATGCCATTGAGTAATAATGTTAAACAAATGAGTATATTCATCAATGGAGTTCAAGCGGCCACGTTCTTCAAAACTTAATTAATTCAATATCACTTTGAAATTCCTACTTTCAACTTTTGGATCAGTTAACGTATTCCAAAGTCATGTTCAAAATAAATGTTAGCCTCAAAACGGGCAAGAATTACCAATCAGTCGTAAGACAACAATGAACAATTTTCTATATAAGAAATAGTCGTAGCTTTGTGGTTTCACTTACGCGACTAACGATAATCCATCAGCTTGCGGTGGTACAATCTCGGTAGCGATCAACTAATATCTTGTACCAAGCCTGTAAACAGGTTAAATAGTGTTGTATGCAACAAGGTACCCCTAAGTTTTTCCGCGTGACACTAAATCATGTAGAAATACATAATTTCTTCTAATTAGCTACACTGTCGTATTGTAAATAACTAAATGTCAAACTGTAATGTTAAAACCTTTTTAATGAACGATTGATTGGACTGTTCGTATTGCATCGTTTCGACGTCCACTTTGCGAGTATGAAGCTGTAAAACATAGATGGGGTTCTGCAGGTGCTATGGTACTCTTCGAGGTTAACATAAATGTAGCTAAACTAAGGAAATGTCGAATAGTCGAAGTAATGTCAACCTGTCATAACTGCTTACATAACTGACTGACAGTTTGCAATTTTGGATTAACGGTTTTGTGCAGTTTTAATTTGCGTATTAGCAATACTTCATCCACGTCGATTGATGAATCATAGATGCTTCTTTACAGCAAAACTAAAAATTTCATCTCCGTTTTGTTTAACTATACACATGAACGTTACCGCAACGATTGAATCTGGTCCTTGCGATTTGGTAAGGTGGGCTACTTTAAACGCGTTCCCTACTGAAATACAATTAATGACGAGTAGTTATTAAGGAGTTGACTAAACTGGAAGATGCGGATGTATGAGCGGTTGACTTCTGTACTGGTACCCAGATTTATTTGCTTACATGCTTATAAGAAAACGTACCAAAGCTTAGTTAGCAGTAACTTAGTGATGATAGAAAAAATTACATTATGTTTATAACATATATGTTATCAGAGGCTGCGGAATCTAATTTCATCTGTGGGGGGACATGACCCAAATGTGTATTTTCAAAACTGACGATAGGTCAAATGCGGTATGTGTCATAATATGCGGAATTAAGGTCAGGATTGACTATACGCCAGGTAGTATGTAAATGGGGCATCGTGAGAATTAGTGTGTAGCATAATTTATAACTTAGAACATATTTATGTTTCGTATTGAATTCATTACTGCATTTATTAAATTATTGTTTAGTGTTTGGTAAATGTAAGCTTCAATTTGCACCAGTCAAGTTTGTTTGTTTTAAAATGTACTTTATTGAAGGAAAGACATTACAAAAATAAAGCTACAACGCACCGAACTGTTTTGGACGAAATTCATTCCTTCCAGCAAATTCCTTCATGCGTTCTAGCAAGTTAACTGCATCTAATTCTTCTTGGTATGCATGGAGAACAGAAAGATGATTTAATCTTCTCTGCGTCATTGTGGATCGAAGGTAAGTCTTCAGGCGCCGAAGGGCAGAAAAAGGTCTTTCAGCGGTTGCAGTTGACGCTGGGATGACAATTAAGACTTTGATAAGTTTTCCGACTTCTGGAATAAAGGATTGTGCTTCACGGGGTAATTTCCTAAATGCTTCGGCCCCGTCGCTTAAGTTCCTGAATACCTTCAACTTTTTGAACGTTTTTAGTCGGGCTGGTAACTCGTCGACATAAATTCAGACGCATCTGCAGCAGACACTGTTGTGGGATCCAAAATCATTTTTTTAATTCTTTCGTAGTCTCTAATGCCCGGCTGATTAAAACGGTTGTTAATTTCTGCGACGATTGTGTCAATTGTGGGTTGAAAAATATCCAAATAGTATTCCTCCGGAGATTTCGGCTGTACACTTTCCTCCAAGTTAGTTTCAAATCTTTTTGGAACTCGTCTGGTTCGTGGGAGATCTTGCTAGGTCAACCCGAGCTCGTTCGTTTTTTCAGAAGTTTTCTTCCAAATAGTATCAAATCCTGAATCCCGTTTAGAAAGAAGGTCTTGAAATTCAAGACTTGAATGACAACCTTGGCCACCTCAATTGATCCAGAGATAGTGGAATCCTGCTTTTGTAGTATTAAGCTAAGTTTCTCACATGGTGTAAATATTTCAAGACACATGCATACGAGGCAAAATGTGGACGATTTTTCAAAATGTCGGTGCAGTCCAGAAGCTTGTGTAGCGCATTTGTCCTGACTTTCAGCTAAAGCCTCCAATGCAATAAGGACAGCATTGTAATTTGCTAAAACTGACCTGATTCACCCAATTACTAATTATAAAATGGATGGAAAACGAATACAATAATCTAGTCCGAAAAAAACGAGGCGGATTGGCCAATTGAAAACATGAACTAATTTGTTGGTATTTTAATTCAGTTAGTTAATGTGACGATTTGTTAACCACAAGTATCCGAACAGTCTGTTTACAATTACTGGCTAAACAAATAATTAAATTAATCCGATAGTGATTCAGACAGGAGAAGATCAAAAGATATGAAATATGTGTGCGAGCGAACTGCACACATTCATGAAATCGAGAAAGAGTAAACAAACATCGCCCAATACAGCTGAGCTGTGATCACGCAATGAGAAGGAAGAAAAAAAAGCAGTCTGGCTGAATGCTTGTGTTTGCATTTCCTTTGTTGCCACAACACTTTCCGCCAAATATCTGCCTGAGTTGATACAAACGCATGCATTGCATTGTTTTGATGCATTGCCAACATAAATACAAATCACAAAACTTATTTTTTCCAACATGTATTGTACAAATTAATGTGGGGGATATCGATACAATTATCCCTCCCTTGGATGTTCCCGTGGGGGACATATCCCCCACGTCCCCCACGGTTCCGCAGCCTATGTATGTTATTATGTTTATAACATATGAATAGATTTTAAAAGAATGAAATACTTTACATGCTTTTTAAGCCCTTTTGATCAACAGTATATATTTGTTTGCTAGATATGATAACACACCAAATTTCCCGTTGATAGCTCTCAACGACGACAACGATTTTGTTGCATTGACCGGATTAAATATTAACACAGGTGCAGCGGATGCCAGATGTCATGATGGTGAAAGTTTGTTGATCTGGGTAAGTTAACCAGGGTAACAGTTATGGTTACGAATACATAATAGCATCCACGTAATATATGTTTTGCAGAAATCAAACCGCTAATTTGAATTATTAAAGTTAACATGGTTTAGCCAAACAACTTGTTGCTTCACTCTTTAAAAATAAACTTAATACTACTACGTTCATTCATATAGTAATACTGCTTGCATTGTTGCTACAAGCATACATTTTTCCGATGGCATAGAATATTTCAACAGCTATTTTCATCACCTCACATTTATCTTAATGTGGGAAAATCTGTTTTTAAGCCACGATTTAGACAAATTTGAAAAACTAAAGACAGTTCTAGTTGCAGAATCTTCTGAATCAGATTTTACCAGAGTAGAGGTCACCGTTTTATCAGATAGAGATTTTATCTCTCTCTATAAACCTGTTGACTATCGAACGGAACCATCTGGGACACAATTGTTGATGTTTTGACCTTTGATCCAAATCCAAACACTGGTCCACAATGGCTCAATGTCATTGGGTCACGAAACGTTGCCAGTTAGTATACGTTAACAGGTTCTACGTATTCGTGATAGAAATATTTAGATTCAAGCAAGTCCCAAAAATGACAACTCTATCGTCCTAAACTTTCTGTTATCGCGGAAGCAAAACTTTGCAGTTTCAAAAATTAATTTGAACATACTCATGTCATCAACATAACTTCGGTCGAAGGGTCCAAAGATACCAACCATCTGTCACTAATAATAACTTTCTTAGATGTAACATGTTCCCAAACGGCGTCGTATTTACCTTGGTCCAATGCCACGTTCCCTATTTATTGATTTTCGGCCATAATAGACCTCATTATTGACCGGGGGTCGACGGGTCGACCTCATTATTATAGTAGGGGGTCGACGTCCTTCTAGTGCTTGGCGTCACAAAGTAGTCAAATATTATTGTTGCATGAATGCATAGAGTGGTTCAATACGCTAATTTTTGCCAAGACACCATGGATCAAATCGGTGACCTGGCTGTGGGAGGGGTCGTCAAAGGTATAGGGGTCATCATGTGTAAAACAATTTTGTTGCATAAATCGGTGCTAATGTTTAATTTGACCTAAATAATTGTTTAAATAACCTAAATGTTTAAAATAACCTAACATTAATTCAGCATTCACGACCACGACTCTTCCGGTAGTTATATATTAAAGGTTGCACCTTACTGTAATTTATTTATTTGTGGTTCAACCTTTAGTCAACAGTATTATTTTCATCTCTCAGAAAGAAATTATCAATAACAAAAACATTATTTTGATGAAAATCCCCAACTCTGCGACGAAAAATCAAGTAGAAAACATTCGATGTGGAATTTAAACCACGTCTTTGTCAACGCGATTATAATTCTTCTGGTTACAGCTACATTGGTATCGCTGTAATTCATTATTCAAATTCTTGAATACGGTTTTCCAAATGTAGCAGTTTGATTCGTGGTTGAATGTAGGGTTTGTTTGGGTAAACATAATTTGAAATATACTAAATTTTGCGATGTAAACCGAAGTTTCACTTTTCGTTCAGCTCAACTCTATACTTACGTATTATATATTCCTTTGCTTATCTCGTATTTGGTTAAAAAAACTATTACAATTAGAGTGAAAAATAGACGGTAAAGGATTAACTGCCTGTTGCATCGATTCTGCCTGCTCATGTTTACTCATTTCAACTTTTCCGCTAATTTTGTTAGCTATAGTACCAGAAAGATTTACAGGACAAATATTTTAATTATTGTAGATATCATTTTATATTAGTTAGAAATATCCAACACTAGTTTCTAAGTATAGTTTATCAATTATGCTATGTTTGCAAAATGAAATAGACGAGCTGTATTGTAATTAGGACAAAACAATACTTAGGTAACTAACAATTGCACTCTAGAAGCTTCACCATATAAGAACCTTATATAATTAAAAATCGGTCGGCCGTGCTACTGACAATAGTGGCGTCAAATTGTTTCAAGTGAATCCTTATTCCTAATGAAAATGAACGTTTAATTCAAGCATTATTTTTCTTCAAAAGCAGATCATACTGGAATCATATTCAATGTTCTAATGTGCGTATGTTATAATGTGGCTCTTCATTTTAAGCTATATATCGCAGAAATCGGACGTGCCGTTTGGAAGGTATGGGCAAAGAAGTGCGATAACCCAAATTTCCAGCGTAAATGAGGTTTTTCAAATTTGGCTCAATTTTTCCAAAATCATAATATATCGGTGAAAAATGACTAAATTAGGCATAAAATGTCAATTAAACTAATATGTGGTCGAATATGCGTTTTCCCAGCCACCTCTATTGACGCTATCCTTAGGTTTCTGAATACCTCAAAATATACATTCTTCTTTGTTCGACCATTACGCACGTGATTGTGGAGTTAGATCCGCCAAACCCAGTAGGTTTTATCTCCTAAAGTTGCTTAATATTTGGTGAAAATTCTGGACAAATCGATCCACATCGTTATGAATTATTGCTCTTTCAAAAAATATCCTTACCTTTCTAAACAGCCCTTATAGCAATAGGAAGTATGTTTTGCTAATGTTTGCACGTGTGTAAAGCATGGTTTGCTAGAAGGATTATAATGCGATCTTCAATGCGATCTGTGCGATCGAATCGAGGAATTAGTAGATAAACGACGAAAACTCAAAAGCCTGTTTAACTAGAATGGTGTAAAAACCATGAAATGCAACTTTCGAAAGCTCCCGCTATATAAGATAATCAAATGATTTGAAGTGTCACATCAGTTGTCAGCCGATTTTTGATGTGTTATCAGACGAATTCGGGGGTTATCAGATGATTTCGGGGGTTATAAGACGATTTCTGGGGTTATCAGACGATTTCGGGGGTTATCGGATGATTTCGGGGGTTCTCTGATGATTTCGGGATATATAAACGCCAACCGCGGTAAGACTGCAATCGCAAGAGTTAAACGCCGCATGAGAAGTGATTAGCAGTCTTGAGCAAAAATTCCCCATTTAAAAAATGATCCCCTGTTGACGTTGTATCAGGTGATGCAATAAAATTTTATTTGACCTCTGATGACCTTTGGGGTGACCTTTGACCTTTGGTTGTATGGGTAAAAATGATCCCCTTTTGATGTTGTATCAGATGATGCAATAAAATTTTATTTGACCTCTGGTGACCTTTAGGGTGACCTTTGACCTTTGGTTGTATGGGTAAAAATGATCCGCTTTTAACGTTGTATCAGATGATGCAATAAAAAAAATTTCCCATTTAAAAAGCATGTGACCTTGATGACCCCCATATCTCCGGTACCCCTGGGGGTAGGGGGCTGAAAAAGATACAGTGGCTTACTCTTGTCATGAGTAGTCCACATACGAAATTTGAAGTCAATCGGTCCAGTGGATTTTGAGAAATCGTGTTGACAGACACACACACAGACACACAGACACACAGACAGACAGGATGATGATCGCATTAACTTTCTATGAAGCCTAAAGGCTTTCGAAAGTTAATAAGCTCACTATCGATACTTTTCCTGCACATGTGTTTGTATCTGTAATTAGGGGGCGTGTATACCAGAGTGAAGTGAAGGGCATATTTTGTAGAGTATGCACAAGCTTTCTCCAAACTATACAGAAATATTCAAATAATATTAGACACCTTTCCCACCGATGTTACCATTTAGCCAAACATTGTGTCTACTTTTAATTACGTCAATCGATATCTTCGCGTCATGGGAAATAAATGAATTTTGATTTGAAGTCATGAACCCAACAATGCAAACACTTCCTGACAGAAACTTTGGTTGATCAATCTGTTTGAAGGATATTTTGGTCCGCGGGAGTATCTAAAAATTACGGCGTCATACTAGCGTTTAAGAACTTGCAATCTATACTAACTGATAATACGTAAAAAGAATTTTAGTTTACTTACATATCTGTCCAAAAATTCCCCCATTTTGTTGTCCCGCAGTTAATGCTGCATTTTTCTATATAGAATAGATCAAATAAACGCAGAGAGAAGAAGGTTCTAAATTGTCGAATTACGTTATAAGAACATCTGAAACTCAATTTCAAATGATACCGGCGCTCCAAGGAAACGCACAATTTCGATAAAAACATGTTTCATGGATGTCTAATGGATTGAACGCATAAGTTAACTTTCAACTAATTATCCACAACAACACACTTTATCTTGCTGAAAGTCACACAAAAATTAACTTGCCCAACAACAGATTCTTGCATAATCTACATCTATTTATTTACTGCCGCGGGACCGAGGTGAAGTTACGTATAATGGCGTTGAAAATTACCGTCCAATGACGAGTACATAATACGAAACATATATGTATTCACTTGAAAGTGCTTAAAATAATTCCTGAGGAAACATGGGGAGCGGCTGTTTCCAAGAAATATGATCCGATTGTTCTCTGAAAATCAAATCCAGCTGCATATACCGTCGCTTCTGATTATTATCGCAATCGTTTGATTTAACAAATTTCATTTTTAATCACTTCTATATTTTCACTTCGCTCACAATCAATACTTTTGGGAACCATAAACCTATTTCGCGATTTTCCATTTCATGGCTAATAAGGTTACACTGGCGTTGATGCTTACATAATATGATAACGAATGCGGTATGCAATAATTTAATAAAAATAACTATTCCCCTACAACTTTGATATTAGTTGTTCCTGAAGCTACTTAAGTAACTTCAACGAATAAATACGTTGAAATCGGTCGACGGGCCGAAAACTCTCCTCCAAGGTTATAGGCTAATGCACAAACATAACAATTGAAATAGTTTTGTGAAACAGATGTCTGCAGATCCGGATACCAAACTAATGATTCACCTACAATCGCATTTGTACGTAAGAAGTTCCAGTTTACAATTTCCATTTCCCCAGTTGTAATTTGTCTTATTGCAGCCCAACCGGATATTATCAAGTGTTTAATGGGAATTCATCAATAGAATAAGTTAATTGTGGTCTGCGATTTACAGTAAAAGGGAACGGTATAGCTGGAGCCATTGTGATAATCTGCTTCATTCCATAGCGAATTTACAGATGAAATATCTAACAAGCAGCTGAACGTCAGGAAGAAGAAGTCAGGCATATTTTTGAATATTGTTTAAGTCAGGTTCAGCTTTCTGAATGTTGGTGCGTCGTATTGATTGAACGTGTACAAGAGCTTTTTGGTTAGTAAAATTAAATTATTAGTTTTTGCAATGCACACTGAAATGTAGGTCAAATGCCAATCACTTATACGTATCTTTTTATTCCGGCGTCTCCAATTGTACAAAATCAGTTAAATTGAGTTGACAACATGACGCATACGTTTAGAATTGATGCAGTCCATCAATTGGAAAATTCTTACCACTACCATATGTATTGTTCTGACCTCATATACCTAGTGTTTGTAGAGATACGGATGCACATCAACAAAGTATGGAAATTGTGATTGGATACTAACTGTACTGCAAGCTTAAGCAGGCCCACCTATCAACAACAATAAATGTTAAAATTAAAGATAAATCGATAAAGTGATATGTTCTGTTTCGTGTCATTGTTTTTAAATTCAATATAAATAGACTGAAAAAGTATTCGACAATAGTCTTGGGAAAAGGTTACAGTTACAGCCAAAGTTGAGAGTTTCAAAGACAGTTCACTTGGAATGGAATCATACTTCGATTTCGCAACAATTAAGAACTACAAAGATGATTTCAATTCTTTACAAGATGTGATGTAATGAGGAAAGAGGAATTCCTAAAATTTGTTGTGATGAATAGGATGATTGATCTGTGTAAATACAATATTCGTTAGGCCTCCTTGCCAACATGTTTATTGGCAGCTGTTAGAACCATTTTAATACGTGAGGTTAAACTCGTTTCAGGACGTTGTCGGCACACCGCACCGGGTACATGTAGAGCAAAGAGAAATTATGTTTTAAATTGAAACTTTTGTTCGTCTAAAATCACACGTAACTAATTGTTTGTTTTTTCTGCAGTTACTATTTGTTTTGTACAGGCATTTATATTAACGGAAGGCTCCGGCAGAAAATACTCGAATCCTACAGTACTCACTGTGTGTGAGTAGCAAATAGTAATGTCAATCGATTGGTGAAGTTTAGCAGCCCAATGTCCGAATTTGCGGGGGTTAAAGTTCAACTGTAAAGGTAAGCTACAAGAAAATGTCAAACGGTGTCCCCCTGTTACATTAAAGCTATTTCAAAAATCTTTTTTGCATCTCAATCACAAATAAATTATCTGGGTAGTGTTTTATCACTTTTTCACATTACATCTTAAACCTCCAGATTCTCACAATTCCTCGCTCGGGAACTCCAGGCATCGTATTCGGATGGATGACCAATCACATGCGGGCGTTCTGAGAAACTCGGGTTTCTAACTGCAACCCTTTCGGGAAGAAACTCGCCAATCCGCTTGATATGTGGCACATATTTTGGACTTTATAAATGAAAAATTATTCCAAAATATCGCGAGGATCCGTAAGCGGGTTTCCGAGATATAGGCGAAAAACTTTTCACGATCGCCAATTTTCCTCAAAAGGGTATATCAATTAACATGGGGAAATGAAAGGGAGAGAAGAGTCCCCTCTTTGCTACTTGTTTTGAATCGTGATTTGTTTCCTCTGCTCAATGAATTTGGAAGCAACTCGTTTTTCACTGCATGTCAATTTTGAAAAAGTAGCAAAGCAAAGCTCTTCTCTCTCTTTCATTTCCCCATGTTAATTGATATACCCTTTTGAGGAAAATTGGCGATCGTGAAAAGTTTTTCGCCTATATCTCGGAAACCGGCTTACGGATCCTCGCGAAATTTTGGGATAATTTTTCATTTACCAAGTCCAAAATATGTGCCACATATCAAGCGGATTGGCGAGTTGCTTCCCGAAATGGTTGCAGTAAGATGAAATGTGCAAACGTAATGAAAGTATTACCTTGTTCAAGCTGGACCAGGGACGGAAATAATACGGCTTTTGGTCGAATTGTAAATCCTCCTTCATGGAATCTACTACATGGAACCATTTGTAAATCTGTAGTATGCTTTTCTATACAAGTCAGAATCGGAAAATTCAATTTTTCTTATCTCAGTTTGCCTATTACCAGAGCGTACGTACACATTATTATTATATTCAATAACGAAATAAATCAACATCCTGTTCTCAACAATGGTGTGCATTTGGATGTGTACAACTTGTCATTAACTGATAAAAAAGTCACAGTGACCTTACAATTACTCTGAATTTGACGAAACGCAGTCGCGGCATGGAAACTAGCATCCTCATCAAAAAATTGCGTCCGTACAACCACTTTCACCATTTATCGATGACTGAGAAGTGATGTCGAGAAGCACACGGGTAATCTGAATTTGATGAAATCGGTATTACCAACAATTTGACATATAAGTAGTTTATTTTACCGGTAGCAGCAAACAATCTACGGCACGGACCGCAGTTTTGTTGCTTAGAGTGAAAAGAAAAAATTGCGCCAGGAAATCATTGATTAAAATATACTGCTTCTCCTGGATGTACACCATTTTGCCAGTTGGTGTTTTTGAAGGTAGCATATTTTTATAAATGTATAATGTCCTAAATAATAATTTATAATTATTTATTTATTATTTATAATTATTATTTTAGCGATTTTACGTTTTCTTAATTACCTATGTGGGTTTGGTTGAATGGTAAAAATGTAGATGCGCTAATACATACGAGAAATAATACGCTACACTGACCAACATTTATATTTATCTGTTTTAGTTAGATTACCTATATCCTGGCTCAGGATCCGACATTTTTACCTATGTATGTATGACTATCCACTGTACCTGCATAGTGTGTACAAAATACAAATTAATCCTTAAAGGCTTCAATAGAGCGATTTAGATTTCAAAGTTCCAAATGAATAAAGATGCATGCATTTAAACCGCGAGATGTAAACGTTTAAGCACCATTATTTGTAATACTATTAAACGTACACTCCAATTCACACAGTTCACAACTGAATAGTGAAAAATTTGCTCAAACGGGATTATTGAGATATATGGCATGGATAAATTAAAAAAACGTCAGTTTGTTTTCAAACTTTATGCTTGTTCAGTTATTTCACTTTGTACCATCAACATTTGTATGTTACCGTTTTAAAGTAACTAATGTGGAAATAAATCACAACGTAAACCATATCTTATGTTATATACAATATTATACGACACAATTACTGGATGTTTTATACCATATAATTCGGTTCGTTGCATTCTAATTGGAACTTTTATTTATGTACTTTCGATTTCTAGCTAAGAGCCAGGAGACAACTTGCTCCACATTTGATCTGCTGATCAAGTTTTACTGGATTCTGGTTTGACGGCCTACTGATACATATATGCTGCAGTGATAGTTGTCGCTGCTCAACCTGACGGATGAATCACGGCTCCGTGTTCCTGTTTCTGAATAGAGGCATGCCTGATTCCTAATGTATTTGACCAGTGTTCCATTTTCGAATGACAGTAATGACCAAGTGTTGCGACCTAACTTTAACGATACAATTATGGGACATTACCGAACTCTTAGGTCTTAGATGATCGTATTCGTACTTTGAAGCTTATCATATGGAAAGACCATTGTTAAATAGCGATTTGGATCATAGATATCTATGTTTAAGAACACATTCGCTCATCTTACTTTGAGTAGTTAACTCTAACGTTCATTATGAAGAAAAAATTAGACTGCTTTAGTAGATTTCTATATTGATCTATAAAATATTCAGCAGTATTGCCATTTATTAAAATGAAACATTTGAAATGAGTTTGAAATGTCAATTTCATTAAATTTTTAACATCGACGTCTTCACATATAAATTGAGCTGATTCACAATAAAAGTTTACGTAGGTCAAATGTTTGCATGAGATACGAAGGGGAAAATTTGAGTAAGTGTATACGTTTGGTTGAATTAAATGAGCAGGTGTTTACAAAAGCGGAACGCTCCGTCACTAACTCATCTAATCAGTTCGTTGCTTGGTTTTTAGTATCATACCATAGCATAAACTCAGTGACACATTTCGCAGACCCAATGGTATTAATACGGTGGCATGTTTCAACACAATCCAAAAAAGTGGTTAAACGGTGCCCCATCTCCCGCCAATACTGTTAAACACATTTCAAAATCTCTTCTGCATCGTAGTCACAAATGAATTAACTACCTAGATTTCACATTGCTTACTTTTTCACATTTCGCCGAAAAAAACTACTAATTCATTTGTGATTTCGACGCAATTTTTTAAATATCGTTAACAGCATTGGCTGGAGAGGCGGCACCGTTTGACCACTTATTGAATGTATTGACTCCTTGACTACGTATGTAGATTGGGTCTGAGAATTAAGTCTAACCAGAAACTATAATTATTTAAAAGAAAATTTCCGCGTTAAAATATAGGCCAAAGACAACTACCGTCTTGCCACCTTACCATGTACCTTTAGTAATTATTTCACCACCAGTTGACGATCCACGGTTCGACGTTGAGGTCAGATTATTCGCAGAATAAGAGGAAGTACAATTTCTAACCTTTCTGATATCTTTGTATTACAGGATCAAGGGTGATCACGAGCATTTGGCACATGTATAGAACAAGCCGGTAGTTTTTATGAAACAGACAGTGAAATAATGAGGCGCTGAAGTTACACGAAAAATATTCCTTTATCTTACGGCTTATAATTTGTCAGTCTTGCGCATTCTTTATCCTTACCGATGCTGTCGGTATATGCTCTCTGGCGCACGTTCAACCATCAATTTGCAAAAGGAATTCAGTTATGCCGGTATACCAAAGTTTGACGTTTAAAGAAGTGAAGATATAAGGGCAATTATTTGTGCTAATGGACAAAGATGGAAGGCGAAGTTAATTGCTATAACCGCCAAGGACAGCACATCATGTTTCCGGGTTATTAAGGAATATACGTCATCACAGTTTGCTTCAGTAATCTCTATAAGGATGCTCTACGGCAATGCACATCATTAACTATGAGTTACAGTAATGCTTAATTATAATTAGGCAAAACTACAGTTATTACAATGGAGATTTATAACATTATTAATAGCTTCTTACATTTATAACAGGAAGCGGCGTAGGACGTAGAGAATGTTAGATCAAATTAGATAGATATATCAAATTAAACATTCTGCAATAACGACAATTGAAATCAAGAGACCTTATTTTGAATCAAATGGAGTGTAATAATCTACAGTATTGTATAACCTCTTTGTGTGGAGGTGGTAAATGAAATTTATCTTCGGTCTTCCTAATTTGTTATTTGCATACCTACATGTACTAAGAGAGCGAAGTTGAAACAAACAATGCATTCAATCTCCATAGTGGTTTTGACCTCACGCAATATCAAGTTGAATACTGTTATAATATGGGCTCCTTGCGAAAAGGGATAATTGTGTAATAATTGGCATTTTATGAAATGATGCCATTTGAAAGGATAATGTATGCAAGAACTGCATAGGTATTTAAAAAGGGGACACGGTGCAACAGAGTTGCCTTGTCTGTCTCTTGAACGAATATAACTAACTGCACTCACTGCTGTCGTCAGAAGTAATAACAACCACAATCAGACCAGCCCAGACCAGCCCCACTCTCCCTCTTTGGCGATAATAATAAAAGACACGCTTCATATATTTAAATTTTGTTCCGTTTTTTGGTATCGTTTTAAAACTCATAAGGTTCCCAAAATCAAATCTTCTCCTAACTTATTACAATACGTTCTCATATCTGACCCAACTTTTAATTATATAGAATTCGGCGTGTGTAGTCATTATTTAAGAGGGAAGTAAATAATGAAGATATGGCGACAATAACATATCCTCATGCAAGAGTATAATGTTAAAAACTAATTTTCAGCTGCATGTGAAAGTAGCAACATATTTCAAATTTGTATACAAACTTGATAAGTTATCGATGATAATACTTTGCTGATTGTATGTTTAAATCGTTTTTTAAATGCGGTTGCCCTAATCTTACTCCGACGCCGTGTGATTGACAAACTGCATTGGCATGATATTGAATGATGTAGGTATAAAGTTACCATGAACTGTTGTTGGATTATAATAATTGAGTGTTCATATGAAGTGTAAGCTATTTACGGAAACCTATGACTGTCATTTATATAATAACAGTGTGCAGACCTCTTTTGTACACAATGGTTTCATTTCAATGAGGATCGCAATGGTTTGTATAAGCGTAACATTTTTGCAACATTACCCTGACTCTCAGAAAGAAATACACATGGCCTGCCCTATCAAATATTTGACAGGTTCTTAGGACCACTCGTCCGCTTCAGTAAGCTATCCATGAAATTTTAAAATTAATATAAATCTGAATAAAACGCTGGAATCAATAGAATTTAAGAAAGGTTATTTAGACATTACATTGTCAACACATCTGCTAGGACGTTCTCACTGCATGCACAAAGAGTTATCTCTGACATGTCTTTAAGTAGCTGGAAACCAACATGGAAATTAAATCATAACAGACTCTTTCAGAATAATTCACCGTTTCAAAACCACTTTATACAACAAAGAATACCATTGCATCGGCTTGTTTAAATGTGGACCAGTACATCACAGATGGTGGTAACGACGCCATGCGGACGAGAGAGGCCCCGGATTTTTCCAGTTTAATTGTGATCAATTATCAATATTACAGTTGCTAACTTACTCTTTATTAATCTGTGGGATTTTCTCGCCAATAGTTTTGGTAAACCAATAGTACCGAACAATATCAAGCCAAGTAAACAAAAATTCCAATTGACCAGGAACACCCGAAAGTATGAATTTTTGAGTTTTCCTTCTATGCACGATGATGGCTCTAATTTCCACCAATATATTGCAGTTGCGAGACTCGCTACTCGAATTTGTTCTGTAATTACTTATTTACTTAAGTGCATATTGGCATCAAGTATGTATATGTATAACATATTTCAAAACGTAACTCCCTTTCACTATCAAATATAATGACAGATCTTATCATTTAGCTTTGGACGAAGTGCATTCAACCTCCCGTTACTACCTTTGCCGAAGCATATATATTCAAATCCATGGCGTCAAGATATTGTAATGTGTACGGACATCTCAATGAGTAGAATTACACTTTATAAACCATTCTGAGTCCCCTTGTATTTCAATTTATGAACTAAAAAACTGTTTTAATTACTTAATGAATTGATTAATATATTTATTGCTAGCCAAGAAATTTATAGTTACTAGGCGTTACGCATAAAAGACGCCAAGAAAAACCCATTCATCGACCCTCACTTCCCCAGCAGTCAAAGGAAGCGTACTCCCAACCTTTGAAATGAATTTGTTCTTATTATTGCTGAATTATGCGGAATTACATTGATATTCACAGCTCCATTTTGATGACAATTAGTGAGTTCGAATGGATTATTTCTGATGGGACTCCAATTTACTAGGATTGAAGGTAAACAACAATCTTATCAATAAATGTACACACCAATTACTTCGATTCGGAAACAGCTATAACTCATAAAGTTTGAACGTCTCCAAATTAATATGCAGGTGCTTCGGTATTTCTACTGAAGTAAGTAAATGGTTGGTTTTATATTTGCAGTAGTAATCTTAAATCGCGAAGCTAGTTATTTATGGAACACATTATTTATGTGTGAATACCCCCTCTGAACACACAAATCATTACCATTTTAGTGCATTGGATTTATACACCGAAGAATACCAATACACAGAGATTCTTACTTGATGTTAGAAAATTACGTTTTGTATTGCTCAAGGCATTATGGAGAAAAGTAATTCAAATATCACCTTAATCGGTACAATTCCAAAACCAAAGATTGGTATTATGAGCTTTTCGAATTCGAAGCGTGCATCCCTTTAAAACAATGGAGCCATGCCAATAAGTAGCTACTGCAACACTAACGATCAGTGCTTGCTTCTCTCATAGGTCACTCATTTCCGTAATTAGGTGAAAATATTCCACTGTTTCGAAGTGATTTAAGTGCTTGAATTATGGAATCGTATTCATGATGAGTTAAGCAAGTATAATAAAGATATTATTACTTGAGGAATTTCATTGCAAAGGGGGGGACACGAATTTTTATTAATGAAAAACGGATTGCATAAACATATACTTGAGTAACTCGGATAACAAAATAATTTTTGAGGTGGTACACCGTTTCATAGTTTATAAATTAGTAAGGAGGGAATTAAAACGGCAAACCGTTACCTACGTCTGTAGATAACACTTACAAGAGAATAAACTCAAGGTTCCAAATTTGAGAAACTAACCCGAATGACCCCAAAGCTCTCATTAATTATTGAATGCAGCAATCTCGGATAATAAATCGTTATAACCCGAAAACACTAGTCTTTTATTATAATTTGACTCACGTGCAATCAAAAACTGACAATTGTCTTAATCATTAATTATTGAATTCTGAAGTTTCCAAAAGCGTACAGTAACAGTAACTCAATGGAACTTTGTAAAAGTTTTTTCCAATCTTCAATCCTATCACAAACCCAAACGCCGTTTGGTTCGTGGAGCTAGTCATCTGGAATATATGCTGGTAGAGGTATCACGACAATTATAATGTTACGGTTTTGTCAATTAAGTAACTATTACAGACCCAATCAAAGGCAATTCAAAATGCATTTTACATATAAACCAATACTTTCGTCTACTGAACTAAGAAAAGCGAACTTGGAACGCGATTGTAATGTGAAATCCCATTGAAATAATGATGACGAAATTTGCAATGTCAAATGTTATTCACAATTACTTACCCATCTTACTTCTACTTCCAAATAACTATTCGAGACTCTTTTGAGAATATCACCGGAGCGTATATATTCAGTGCAGTAGTAATCTTCGCACATAAAACATTCTAATTTTTACAGATATGACAAAATCAAACCAATAATATTACAGCCTAAAATGTCCCTAAAATAACTTTTGACTACCTACTACAAATTTCTCCGTTTTTTTAACACACGGAAATATTTAATGCGTCACATACTAAGCGTCACTGGGTTGTACGCACATTTTTAGTATGTCCTCTTAGAAACCGTTCCAATTCAACAATGTAGCAGTGATGACGTAGCAATGATGCAGCATGATTTCAAAAGTTGATATCCCACTCTTCTCTCCATTTTTCACACTGGTTTATTACTATTTATAGTGTTAAAGCTGAACGCCAATTAACAAAAACATACTCTGATATATAGTTTTAAGTTTGCAGGTAAATCAAGAGATGGCGACGAGACAAGTAGATTGATGGGACGTACACAAGAAATAACTTACATTGATGCCAATTGTTTAACATACGCACATATCGACACCACAAACTTAAATGAACTTTTTAATTGAAGCATGACTCCGGATGACATTTGTGCCAATTTTCTTCCGATGTCTTCTTCGATAGAGGCTGTCATCATTAAAAACTACTGCAGTTGAAACGTCTTTTGAGGTATTTCAAGATGTTGCATCATCTTAGCAGGAATGAAAATTACAGCCGTACACTAATAAATAATCTAATGAAATTGATGTATGTATAACTTTTTCATTATTGATGCCACCACTTGAAGATAGTCGCACATCGCATCGGGGTCTGCGGTCGTCACCCAAAACAAGGCGTCTTAATATCTGGATATCAGTTTGTTTGTTTTGGTGTTGGTGACTTAATAATTATTTTGTAATATGAATTGAATGCACAATTTGGTAGCATTTTGAAAAGTATTTAGTCTTTGCTCCGGCTGTGGTCATAAATAACGCATACAAAAATTGTCACTTGAAATGAAATGGCTACGCATTGCGTCTTGATTCATTAAAAACGAATTAGCTGTTTACAATCAATTCCTCTCACTTAGGGGGCGTGCATGTAGTAAGTAACGCAAACAAATGGATTTTATAACCCGCCCTCACCCTTGTCATGCTTTATGTAATGTTAATGGGGGTAACCTTTAACATTAAATATCACGGTCATCGTCGACCCCATCGTTGTCGTGCTCAGTGCATGGGAACGTCCGGATTCTGTTAAGAAATGAACGAACCTCAGAAATTATATTGTAAGGTAACGACGATTTAAGAATGTCATCAACAACACCTTTTTGTGTGTAGTGTAAAATTAGTTGCTGAATGTGTTTGGCTAACCAATGATTTGTTTTTTTCCGTTACGTTATTAAAAACCTTATTTTTTTGCAGCTGTTAAAATATTGTAACAATTAAAATGTAGGATTGTCATGGTCGCTGCAGGCGACAATTATCGAGCCAATATTCTGCACACGTGAGCAAAAGCTGTAATTTTAATCGTAATTTATTGCTAGTCCTCTTGAACCATTGATATCATAACGTCATATGTATTTTTGAACAAGTCCAGTCGATCCTAAAACAGGTTTTGATCCTCGTGACATACTTATACTCATGATTGAATCATTCAATTTGATTGTGAATATGGTGACTTCGGGTGACACCAAGGTTCTACCAGGTTGTCAATATACAATATACATACACATAGTGCTACGGTGTACTAGTTGAAACGTTTTTTAGAATTAAGGTGAACGTCTTCAAGAGAATAAGCCACTGTGCAATATATACAAGACTAGTAAAGGGTTCGGATAATTTTCAATTAATTCAGAATTAGAATTTAATGGTTACAGGTCGGAGAATGGCGAACAGGTGGGACGAATCGAAGAATACTTTTCGGCGGTACGTCTTTTTCCTAAGAGCAAAGGAAGAGTCGAATTATATCCTAATTTAAAGGTGCTTAATTGTCACAATACAGAGTTCACTAATTCCTACGAAAAACTTATGCAAGTGACGAGACGGATCTGTAGCAATTTAAGTTAATCCGGTAATTCACAATGCGAATGAGGACCATCAGACATAGAGCGAGCGTCGATTGTTAAACGAATGGCTAATGGCTACAAAATTTATTCCGTTTGCAGTGTTTATCGTGCATGAATCTCATTCATTCTTTCCTCGGTTTAAAACAGATGTTGGATTGACAATTGATTTTTGTTTGTGAAACCATTGTCTCAGTAAAACATCCTTGTGGTTCTTTGAATAGTTGTTAATTATCAAGCAGCTAACAAAAATGATGAAAGCGTATCTTCCAGTAACAAATTCATTCACCCATAGTATTGTCGGTGGTGGTCGTCGGGATTGAGCAACTAGTTTATTTCAGTTTATCTTTTTACTGTTACAATAATTTGGAACTTAAAAGAATCAATGGTTCAGATTTTCTTTGTGATTTTCCAACCTTAGTTTTTAATGCATACTTAGGAATTAAAATAATATTGCATTGCACCGATTTAACGTATAACGTACCAAAGTAAAGTATCATCTGCATTTTTTCTCGAAACTAACAGTCTATTCCCATTTGGAATTGACCACGGCGAGTTGAATAAACTGTATTACATATACCTGTATGGTTCAACAATTTGTAATTTCCTTGGATGCAGTTATTAGTTCAGATGGTATTGTTCCAGATGATATTGCACAGCCAATCTCCAAGTTTGTCTATATTGTCAAATGTTAATTACTATTATTTCTCGCAAATCGGTCAAGTCGTTCTCTCAAAAATAGCTGGGGTATTATTCTGCAACCTACCCTAATATTATTCCCATGCATTTTCCGTCTAATCACCCAGTCTTTAGTATTTTCGTGAGCTTCAAACACGAAAGAATTCCTCGTTTTTCACAAGGTTAGGAAGCAACAAAAACCGCCTCATTAAATGTGCCTGGGGTGTAACATAGATAATTCAAATGTCTAAGTAATCTGGAAATTTGCAACTAATAAATTATTTGCTTCAAATACTCTTGACATATATGGTAATGAATTTATTCATTTTAAGAAATTGTCATCACTACACTCTTCAGTCATATTAATAATTTGAATAATTCTGACACCGTCTAGAAGTATGTATGCTCGTTGGTTTCTTAAGTTCAGCCAGATTAGCTCGTATTTGTGGTCGTATCGTGGTAATTTGATATCAATCAATCAGGTTTATTGAAAACCTTTTCGGCAGTAATAGTTTTTTAATGTAGCTATTTACCACAGTGCAAATGCCGAAAAGCAGTACGTTGCGGTGTTGAAAATTACGAAACATAGTTCCAACGGTTTGTAAGTGAAGAGTGAGACTCGATTATAACAGAAGCGTAGATATGTACAAATACGACAAAAGTAATTGGAATCTATTGGAAATTATAGTGGGAGAGTACTTCAGTTTTTTACTGTTACAGTGAGTATTCATGGCAAATATAATCCTAAATAAACATTTCAAGTGACCAAAATTTCACTTGTCAACGCAGTATTACATTTACCGAGTAAATGCATTCCAATTTAGTTCAAACTGAGATAATTTTCATTGTCACCACGGTAAACGGTAACTACTAAAATAATAATACATATTATCTCACTGAATGTAAATGATGACATTTGAAAGGTTTCTAAATATTTCTGAACACTTATTTCAAAAATAGAATACGTCCCGTGTTTCATTCCGTTTTCATTCATCGTCGGCGTCTCAAGTTCACCAAAGTTTTAAATAGTTTTCGTATTAAATCATTTAATATTCAAAGTAATGTTTTCCTCTTAGTATTTAAAAACTCAATTCAAATTCCTATATTCAACGTATGTATATTTTTGTAACTTTCCACACTCACATTTTTAAGGAACAGCAATTTTACTTCAGACTATTGTGTGACAAGCACAAATCATATTGACTACAATTCGTTTTATTTTTCGGCTCAAAATTACTTCTGGGGATATTGCAGAGTTAAGAATCCAAAATGTCAATTTATAATTCCTCCTCTCGGAATTTATGCGTGCACAGATTGTAATTCATCAACGTCATGCTAGTGAATATTCTGTGAGGTGACAAATTTTTATTGCGCAGGTCAGCTGCATGATTGCTTATGTAAGAAGTTATGGGCACGTACGCATAATAGAAACACAGAGATGCTATCCAGCAAGTCTTTACCAACTCGGAAGATGATTTCCGTCATGTTTTTGTATTTAATTGGTATCATGCTCATAAGTTGTAATACATTGATGGTAACATAATGCAAAAGAATTTTTTTGAAAACGTTGTAATTTAACCAAAATACGGGGCAAAATGCTATAAATTTTTTGTTGCAGTGAATCCGTCCTGTGGCAAAGACGGTTCAATGTAATTACATGGGACCTTTTGCATTCGAAAGAACATAAAATTCCGCAAGTAGAACATCTTTTACATTTTCAATTTTTGTATTTATTTGTGTAGAAAATTAACATGAACTATGCACATAGGAATCACGGATATGTACTTATGAATGCGCTTTATAAAATCGGTTTGTAGCTGCAATAATTTATTCACGGCGGTCACCTTTAGCAGTGTTTATAGCAATTAATGAGTTCATCTGCAAATTCATTATAATACTAGCGGTTTACAGAATTAATCAAAATGTGCTCGTGAAAATGTCTTGGGAAATATCGTATGAAGTTGAGATATCATATTAACGGCTGTTGGCTGCAGCAACGATTATTGGACCTAATTAATTACTTTTTTGAAGAACTAGGGAATTCATTACAAATGTACTTGATTTATTGTAATTATATCATCGATGGAGAATTTATTGGCACAGCTATACATAATTAATTCGTAGAGATCTACATAATTTATTGGTAGAGATGCATAATTTATTGGTAGAGATACATCATTTATTTGTAATGATACATAGATAATTGGCAGAGATATACATAATGAATTGGTATCGACATAATTAATAGACGAGAACTAATTAGATTTGTTTACACTGAAAATACAAATAGAAAGTCAGAATATTTATTTAAAAAATATTAGACCCGCTCAATTTTGTATTCTCTTGTAAACGCTCTAATTTCATTAAGCGCTGTTTTAGTAAGCGCACGCTCTGCTGCAACTTCTTCCTTGCTGACATAGAAAAATTGGAGGGTATGTTGTGAGATTTTTCTTGCAATACTCGAACATCCAGTAACGGATCGATGATCCAGTAATGGAAAACCAGATCACTTACAAAATCACCAAAGCAGCGCTTAATGAAATTAGAGCGTTTACAAGAGAATACAAAATTGAGCGGGTCTAATATTTTTTAAATAAATATTCTGACTTTCTATTTGTATTTTCAGTGTAAACAAATCTAATTAGTTCTCGTCTATTAATTATGTCGATACCAATTCATTATGTATATCTCTGCCAATTATCTATGTATCTTTACAAATAAATGATGTATCTCTACCAATAAATTATGCATCTCTACCAATAAATTATGTAGATCTCTACGAATTAATTATGTATAGCTGTGCCAATAAATTCTCCATCGATGATATAATTACAATAAATCAAGTACATTTGTAATGAATTCCCTAGTTCTTCAAAAAAGTAATTAATTAGGTCCAATAATCGTTGCTGCAGCCAACAGCCGTTAATATGATATCTCAACTTCATACGATATTTCCCAAGACATTTTCACGAGCACATTTTGATTAATTCTGTAAACCGCTAGTATTATAATGAATTTGCAGATGAACTCATTAATTGCTATAAACACTGCTAAAGGTGACCGCCGTGAATAAATTATTGCAGCTACAAACCGATTTTATAAAGCGCATTCATAAGTACATATCCGTGATTCCTATGTGCATAGTTCATGTTAATTTTCTACGCAAATAAATACAAAAATTGAAAATGTAAAAGATGTTCTACTTGCGGAATTTTATGTTCTTTCGAATGCAAAAGGTCCCATGTAATTACATTGAACCGTCTTTGCCACAGGACGGATTCACTGCAACAAAAAATTTATAGCATTTTGCCCCGTATTTTGGTTAAATTACAACGTTTTCAAAAAAATTCTTTTGCATTATGTTACCATCAATGTATTACAACTTATGAGCATGATACCAATTAAATACAAAAACATGACGGAAATCATCTTCCGAGTTGGTAAAGACTTGCTGTATCACAATACTAGAGCTTGGTACAATAGTATATAGCGAATTTAACAGATTGGGATGACAAAGTTGGTTCTGGAAATTGAACTCATTGATCACTGGTTGATTTATATTGCAATTCGGCTAGATAAATTGATGGATAGGACTTCATTAAGGTGTAAAGAAACGTGTCAGACTCTGTTACCAGTACTTGGTTTACAATCCTTTTTACTTTGTGCTAAAGGAGGTACAATTCAATTTCTCAGTTTCAATTTGATTTTATAATTATAGTCGTGAATGAACAATATCAAATTTTGAAATTGCCTTCCTTTGCATGTATTGACTCACGGAAAAGTAATTAACACCGGTAAAACAACTTGCAATGAATCTAATAATATCCACCCGTAGGTAAGCCAAATGGTTCGTGGATAGGAAACTAATCTCCGGTTTTGTACCCTGATAATGGTTTAGCTGACTCGCATTGCCCTTAATAACTTAAACATTGTAACGGATATCTTCGATTACCAAGAATTTAGGTCCGAGTAGAAAGCGCAAGTATGCCACAACATTTTTCGTGATCATTCTAAAAGTCAAAACGCTTCCTAGTGAGAACAAAAGAACCGCGTCCAAATCATTGTGTATTATAAAAATACTTGGGGTTTATTTTCATTTGCGCTGAGACGTGTTCACGTCGTTTGTGATCAATTCAGCTCGGCGCCCAGAAAAAATACAATAACGTATTTCGCCGGTTCCTAAATGGTTTGGTATTGAAACTTGGTAAAATTGCTGTGTTATTCCATAAATATTCAATATTTCCAGAGTTGTCGTAACCGCGCCCTTAAAAACTCAATCGACTTAGAATCATTTACTTATAAGCAATTAACAGGGCAACTGTTGACATTTGTGTATTAAAATTATGACACCGGAGAATAACCGCACTAGAATTTCTTATTTTTATGTGCGAAAACGGTGTTTGTAAATAGGTTAGAATTTAATATTGAAAACTCCGGCAGGGCGTACAACTGTATTAATGTATTCCACATATTTGCACAAAAAAATGAATCACATCGTCTAGAATTTAGATTAAGACTGCTTGGTTTTAATACCGTATAAAATTTATTCAAGTCGCTGTGATCCAATGAAGAATTAGGTAATGGGTGCCCATTTTTCATTATCGGCTGTATTATTAATACTCCATGCACTCGTACCTGAGCCGAAGAAGCTAGTGTG
This sequence comes from Sinella curviseta, assembly GCA_004115045.4. Taxonomy (NCBI): domain Eukaryota; kingdom Metazoa; phylum Arthropoda; class Collembola; order Entomobryomorpha; family Entomobryidae; genus Sinella; species Sinella curviseta. The sequence goes on along the minus strand of CM023199.3, from coordinate 21,438,942 downwards.
GGATTACATACCATATATGAACGTCCCTGGCCTGACTTTTTTAAATCCAAAAATCATTTACATATTCGGATTCTCCTTTAAAAATGGTGCTAAAATCACGTTGAAACTGAATTTTCAAAAAATTGTAAAACGGGGTAAATTGCGAAAATATGTGTTGGTGGTGCTACGCATAGGATAATACATTTTTTCGACGTTTGTGAACGGATTCGGCTGAAATTTGGCACAGACATTCCTTAAAGGTGCCTCCTCGGGGTTATGTTGAGAAAAGTCAAATTTTCGATATTGGGGTCACGATGTCAAAGGTCAAATGAATAATATCTTCAAATGTGATTTTGATGTATGCTAACCTGTGTAACCATGTTTTTGAGAAATATTGTGCTAATATATATCACTGTGAAGACCAGCACGCATCCAGATATACCAGTTCTATTTTTGGACGTCCAAATTCTCTTAAATTTATAGTTATGCACATTGCACACAGTAAAAAATATTTTAAAGTTCGATTTGCAGCTCTTCGGCACTAAACACTTGCAATAGTAGCTAACAAAATGCAACAATAGTAACTTTGAACATAATTGAAGTAATTTGAACTAACGTAAACTACTTATTGGTACAACTTGAAAAACCCAAATAACATTTTGTTAGCTACTATTGCAAGTGTTTAGTGCCGAAGAGCTGCAAATCGAACTTTAAAATATTTTTTACTACGTGCAATTTGCATAACTATAAATTTAAGAGAATTTGGACGTCCAAAAATAGAACTGGTATATCTGGATGCGTGCTGGTCTTCACAGTGATATATATTAGCACAATATTTCTCAAAAACATGGTTACACAGGTTAGCATACATCAAAATCACATTTGAAGATATTATTCATTTGACCTTTGACATCGTGACCCCAATATCGAAAATTTGACTTTTCTCAACATAACCCCGAGGAGGCACCTTTAAGGAATGTCTGTGCCAAATTTCAGCCGAATCCGTTCACAAACGTCGAAAAAATGTATTATCCTATGCGTAGCCCCACCAACACATATTTTCGCAATTTACCCCGTTTTACAATTTTTTGAAAATTCAGTTTCAACGTGATTTTAGCACCATTTTTAAAGGAGAATCCGAATATGTAAATGATTTTTGGATTTAAAAAAGTCAGGCCAGGGACGTTCATATATGGTATGTAATCCCACAGTATATTTGTTGCATCGAAATATAAATACAAATGGAAATTTAAATTTTAGATGGAACGTCTCCAGTTATAAAACGCCAGAAGAATGAAAGACTTCTTTTAAACTACCTAATGGTAGCGAGGAGTAATAAGCCACTCAAGGTGACTAATCTAGAATATATCCGTGAAACGTTTACTAATTAAAAATCCGAAAAGCGAATTCAACCATGTGTAGCCAACTGACAGTGCTGACGTGCTTTAGCATGAACAGTTTTTGTGTTTTGTGTTGCGCTTGTAAGAATGGCGGAAGGAAACAGCGCCTAGAAACCACACTATGTTGTACTAAAAAATGGCGACAACCTGAAATCAGCGTATGTGCCATACTGAGGTAGGAACTAATTCGTTTCGTTGATATTTATATTCTGAAGTTGACCTGTATGTGCATGTAAGTTACCAATTTGAACTGCATCTTTCAGTTTGACCTTCTTGCTGTCCGGATAATAATCACTGATAATCATACGGCAGCCGAAATCAACGTAGAGTGCTCCCACACTCCGTGTGGTCAATATAGGAATTTCGCAGATCGGATTCTCCAAATTACAACCCATTGGAAATTGACGCCGGTTTCTCATTTGCAATTAGTAAAGAAATAAAAATAAAAATACACAAACGGAATTCTAAGCACTTTAACTGTGCACGTGCCGCCAATGCCATTCGACTCGTTGCGAGGCTTTCTTGTAGCAGATTACAAAATTTTAGGGTTTCCCAAAGATTGTGACATTCCGTGGGCGGAATACACACCAGACGTTATAATAGCTTTATAATAGCTTTCTTAATATTAAAAATGAGAGTGAGTCGTTCCAAGAAGAGTGGAAATATCTAATGAATAAAGGTGCTTTCATTTCGGACACTTACAACCTATACGACAATTTGCTGATTTTCGAGAGCGAAATTAGGAATATGACTTTCAGTGCTTTTCCCAGCTTCGAGAGCCTCTATAGGAAGACTAAGCATTTGTGGAAGTATACATTGTGACTCAATACTGGCTACTTCAAACATTCTCGCGAATGAGCAAGCCGAACTGCGCGACGAATGGGAAAATTGGAGAAGTGTATCGGATCGACTGGTAAATGAGTTACAACTGAAGGATCCAAATGCAAACCATGTGATGAAGTGGATATACGATTAAATCCGTCTTCCAAGCATCTTGGGTATATTTATGATACTATGTGCTCTACATTTCACAAGTGCTGTTCTAGTTATGCTGGAAATAAGCTTTACTGGCTCTGCTTCGAACGGGAAAAGTCCGTTTCGCTTCAGCTGGCACTGTTGCCCGATAAATTTAAACCGGAAAACGCAATGAAAATCACAAAATTGTCTATTTATAACGGCTAGAGTTCAATTGACATAGCTTCTGCGACCTAGACGTCAATTCAACCCCACAACCGTAACAATTAAGTAATCATACCAACTAGCTAATAAAGTTCAAACTTGTCAAACGCAAATATTACATATTAGCGCTTTTTATTGTTTTGTGGAACTTGGCAAACATTTGGCCGTCTCAACTCCGTGGCTTTTCAAAATCGTATAAAATCAATCGGTGAAAGTGTACCGTAAGGGATGGAATAATTTTCATTTTAGTAAAAATTATGTGGCCTATTCTGTTCTAAAATAAAGGATGATCAGCGATCACAGTCCACAATGATGATATTGACAGAGCCAGGTTGAAATTAGTTTGCATAGATGACACATAAATTTGTTCTGGCACCAGGGATAAACTTGACCAGAAAGTGTTTGCAGCTTTCATTCTTCAACCGAACTCGAAAGATTAGATTTTAAGGAAAAAATGTAATTCATTTACTGAAGTATTTTGAAATTGGCCGCATAGATTGACCACATTTCCGTACACCTGCAAATTGTAAATAAAATTTGGTGCAATTTTTTGTCAAGCCTTAGCAGCGTTACGTCAAATGATTACGTCCAGGATAGTTATAAAATGCTTCAGGTAGAGTTAACGTCCAGGAGCAAATGATAATTTATGGTTTCAGCTCGAGAATGGAATCTTTAGATACAGCTAATGGAGACGGTTACTGTATATTTGGTAAAGTGGAAATGTGGAATGGATTTTGTGTTACATTCTAAACGGGAAGCTCTCATTTATTTCAGGTGCAAGCTAAGTATGTCCCCAATAGGCCTAATATGCCTTGGTGAAAATACAAACGCTGCAATTAAATGTACTCAGCAGCCATACAATCCTAGGAACAAGCCGAATTGTCGTGGGTCAGTGTGCTCAGTGTGACGTGTTCAATAAATAATTGGAAGCCAATATGCGCGAATGTGACCTTGAACTACAGTTAAATCAATCGTTTTATTATATCAGCTGTTTCCATTACGTGAAGTTTGAGAGGTGCTGGGAAGCAGCAGCCTGCTATTCAAACCCACTAATATTGAATCGCAAAGACAGTCTCATTTATTTTGTTGACTCATTCTTTCAACAACCTCAGCGGAAGGGAGGAATCTGTAGTTATTGATAAATTTCTGAAGCCGCGAAACAATTATGATTGGCATCGATGTAAAGCAGTGTTATGATGGGATCTTAGACACTGGTCACTATTAAATTTGTCGCGTTCTGAAAAATCGTCACATGTACATACGTATTTGTAATCTCTCGAAGGTATGGATGTTCAGGATATATCATCAAATGTTTCTTGTCTTATTCCGTAAATATGAATAAAAACCATATTCAATTATCTCAAGCGATCTATGTTTCAGTTTGTCTTTTTAGCGAAGGAGTATGTATGTTTACATTTAATTTGATGTATAGAATATAATCTATAATCGGAATAATATCCAATTTAACAGAATAATATGTGGCGCACATGCTTCATATAAAATCTAGTACAGATATTTTCACGTCTACAAACAAAAGATAAGGATGGCATTAAGTTCATTTAATTCGGGTTACTATAGTTTTAGTACTGAATTCTTTAATTCAGGCAAAAATATGAGGTCCGTTGCTCGTTAAATATAGAAGTGAACTTCAAAATTAAATGAGGATCAAGAGTAGTCATCGTAATATTATTTAACACCTTTAATATTGTTGACGAGAAAGCACACTTCATAACGTTTTCTACCTTAATCCCTGTAAAATGAAATCATAAGGTTGCATAATCGCAGTCACGACATAACAGACTATAAAAGCGCTTCAACCAACGTAACCTGCAAGTTGAATGGATCCAAAGAGGGAATAGTACGAAACGGTGGCGTTAAGACTAGTAAATGAATATTATTGTTCAAGTGGATCAAGGAATCGTTTGTAGATGGCTTTATAATCCTAGAAATTTATGATTATCGCCAAATTGTGTAGTTACATTAGATGGGTTTACTTCGTATTTGCTCGTCCTGATTCGCAACAAGGTAAGAACAAACGCGAAGATGAGAGAAGGTTGAAATCACAGATTTCGTCCGATGAACGACCACTCGGTCGAGAAGTGGGGATTACATTTAAGAAGGAAGCTAATAAGGATATGGTGACGTTTATATCATATGGTTTAACCAAACAAAATTCTTAGAATTCCTTATTCTCACATATGCGATTTATTCAGGAAAACTGTAAAGAAAGCATCTAATATTGCGGAAATTTATCAACAAAACCAACTGCATAAATTAACCAATAGATAAAGATAGTTGATAATTTGATTTCAATTGAGTCGGTTCATTGTAGACCATCGTCACTAGCACGGCCGGCGACCTGATTACGCCGCCTCTGGCTGAATGAGCATGCATTCAATCTAGCGGTCTTGTTTCATCAGAGTTGACCGAGTCGTTACTCGTAATTAAAACAATTCGGAACAATCCTGTAGCATACCTGTAAAAAGCACTTCCGGCTCCCCGGTACCTGTGTGAACGATATCGTCTAAAGTTGAAGAGTTCTTCCTCGTGGCGTTAAGCTTAATTATTCATCCTCCAAATTCCAACAAAGGAACCAACAGGTTTAGCAATCAAAATGATGGCATCACACTGTAAACTACAAAAAGTTAACTGCATGCATGTAATTATCATAATTAAATTATGAAAATGTACAGTAGAATACGTAAGATAATGGCAGAGGATATTGCCTACACTATTACATTACGGTACCAATTCCGCATTGGAAATGTTTGAGAGCTTTGCACAAAATAAACAAATATTAATTGTAAATGATACTACTTAATTTTATAGTTTTTTCTTTAATTTTAATTATTTACCCCTTGATTGATTCGTTATTTTTGATATTATTGTGATAATTAGTGACACGAAGAGCCCAGAGAACTTTTAGAAAAGGATATTTTTTGTTACCTGAGTAAAAGCCATACTATACAAAGTTTTTTAGCTTAACGCCATTCTTGGAAGCATGCACCAATTTCTGTTTCACCAAATATTAGGTTGTTTTTTACCTGGACACTTCTGTGGGATTCGTAAAATTGGGAACCAAATGAACTGAGGAACAAGCAGGTCCAATGACTGTAAAAATTCATGGTTATTTATGATTTAAAGAAAATCTTGAAATTAATTACGGCACGTAGTTGTATCTTGCGTTGACGAATCATGAAAATGAAAGGATCTGATAGTACGAATAACGTTCCGTGGCGAATCAAAATAATTAATTACGCCTCTCTGTCAGTCATAATAATGCTCCCCTTTTGCTGAACGTTCATAATGAAACTTGTAGATGAAACCCGCATACTTATTTACTGTCTCTTTATGTACCAATTGCAACATACATTGCGTTTTAATGATCTCCACAATAATTGATTGTCCTTTAAATGAATGTCTTTTCTATTCGAATGTATTTTTTTATTTCTCAAAATCCAGAACAAATATTCAGCAACCTCGGCGCCACCTTTTAAAAATCAGTGCCAGTTTATAATATGCAGATCCGACGCCAATTCCTGTTGTTAAGTAGTTATACACCCCAAAAATGTTCACTTGTTTTTTTCTACATAAAGGGCGAAAATACATCCCACATAAATTCTTGAGTTTGATTTTTTAGTATTACCTTTTACCATTACAATTGTATTACCTTACACCATAGACATCATATTACCTTTTACTATACGTTTGTACTTTTTTAGGATGTTTTGGGCCCAACTGCATTTAATTAGGCATACCGCCCTTTCAATATTTCAAGAAAATATTCATAATCAACTTTTTTCAAATGTCCCCTTGATACTTTGCTAATGTAATACTTTGAATGAATGAAGTGATTTATTAAATTATTGCTTCCGGATGGAATCCAAATGGAAGTAAATCCAACCGGATTGTACATTCCTTTGATTCCTCAGTTTCGTTAGAAATTATTGCAGCAATTTGACATGCATATGGTCTGAAATTAAAAAAAATATTATCATTCAAGAACTGTCTATTATAGGTATATATATTGTCTACCTATGGATATTGGAATGTTTCTAATCAGTGTGTACCACACGAATGAAATTGTATGGCATTTTGGAATGGAATTTGCTATACCAAATTAAAATACTGAGCAAATGCCAACGTAGACAGAATGGCATCCAACGTAAAAATGTCCTCCTTACATTGACTAACGTTAACCTTGCAGTCCTCGTTAACATTCCTTCGATCCTCATCCCAAAGTTGATGTTGTCAGCTCGTGGAAGGGAGTTGGGAATACATTCAACTGGCAACATATCCAATTAACCAAGCCGATGCCTCAGCTTGGGGATCGTGCATTTAGGACGTTACGGTCGAAGTGGCGGGTCTCCGGTTAGCGTGACTTTACATGTTAAATGGGGTTCAACGAATTTTATAAAAGCCTGAATTTCCTACAAAGATATTTCCATCATCTTTGCAGTGCAGAAGAGATTTTGCCATTATCTTTAAAATTGAGTGATTTACAGGCGAAACCGCACAACGAGTTTTCCATAATTTTCGACACCATAATTAAACCAAAATGATGGACTTGTACCATTCAATGAGGAATAACTTATTCTTTGTTATCTGACACCAATTTTTCAATTTCCAAAATTTTTTTGACGAAGCCTGCTGATTGCAGGAATAGTAGCACCTATAATTTACAACATTACAAATAACCTAATGTACAGAAATTTCTCCTACTTACGTCGAATTGGTAATTTGACGTTTTAATACTTCAACTATGAACACTCATCACAATAATGATAGTATCTTTCCTCATAATTCATTAAATCGTTCTTTGCTGTTATGTTTCCGCTTTTGAACGGATAAAACACTAACATAAATATCGGGAACCACCAATATTCTACCTTTCAAAAGAAAATTTCAAATGTAGGAGAACAAGTTACTAATTGTCGTCTAGTTTGGCTGTTTTCCTGTATGACTATAGATGCTGATGCAGTTATACGATAGCAATAAGTGACCGAAATTGCGAGTGAGTAGTTTGCCTAGTACAGTTAGCTTTTAATGTCGTGGGAGACGGATCAAGAGTGACGAGAATTTGGGTAGAGACAAGACAAGACCAAGACATCACTACGAAGTATTACAATAAAAAAGACTTCATTCGACTAGGTGTTGTTATTAAAGATGTTCAATACCTACGTATATGTAAATATTCCAAAATATCAACCTGTACAAATTCTCGTTGGTAACAGTTAAGTATTTGGGACTTTATGTGAGAAATAGTACGTACTCAAGTGTTTTCCCCATTAAAAATGATTTTGTTTTAACAAGATCGTAAAGTACAATCTACCGTTTGTAATTGTCCTGAGAAAAGGTTAAAATAAATCCAAAGTTCAATAAGTAATTAACAGAAAGCAATTCCTTTAAATTTAAGAAACAAACCTTTATGCTAAGTTCCCACCTATATGCAGATGCTCCCAATAAATTTAATGTACTTTGTAAAGACAAACAGTAAAAAACTAAATTATAAGTTCCGGTTGTTGAAGTAATGGTATTAAAAACGCAGAAATATAAACTTATAAACTTATATGAGACATTTACCAACTCAAGCCATATGCATGTGTAGTGGAACGAACTTGTTGGAACAAATATTTAATTTTTTAAATATATAGTGTGCTCGGAGAGTACAACTGTTGAGTACTTCAATTTATATGGTTGCAATACTAAACTTCTGAAACTACCTATTGCCCATAATAGTAATTACTAACCTTTCTGTTTTTTCCATAACCTAACGTATTATCTCCGGAGTGGGAGCAGCAACAGGACTCGCAATCGTAAGGGCAAAAGTGTTACAGGGAGCGAGTTTGAATTATTTCCTCAGGGAACCAATCAAACTGCGGGAAATGTAAGGCATTATTGTTTGCATCGTCGATGTTATAAATTTGTTCTAAATGTTTTATCATATGGTTACGGATATTTTTCGACATGATTACAACTGATTAGATGTCAGCGCTGAAACACTTGTGATTTAGTCAGCATGGCCGGGGACAATGTCAAAACTGCTTGGGACACGTCGACAATTTTTCCCTTTTTGCACATCTTATCATCTCCCATTGCAAACGAGTAATTTCCCATTATAGTTTGAAGTAAAGTGGCAAACACAAGATTTAATTGTTCCAGCTTGTCGGCCGTTTCATTTAGTGGCAAATTAAATCGAGTTTTGCCCAACAAACTACATCGTGAGATACGTCCTTTGACACGGCGCACGACTGGTGTCTCCTTAAACTCACTAAACATTTGTTTCCACACCAGCTGTACATTCTGTGAGGAGAATAGTCGAAAAATTATTGTTTCCAAGGTGACAATTCTTTGACCGTCTTCCAACTTTAGTTCCAGAGTATTGACAAGCGACATGGTGTCACATTTTTAGTGTCTCATTTAATAAATTTAGAATAACGCAAAAGACATTGAAGCTATAAGTTCAAAGTTATCGAAGTTGAAAGCGTGGCATGCAGTCGCATGCGATACAAAACGTACAAATACACCTTTTCTTTTTTTTGTCACCTGAAGAATTGGAATCAAATTATAGATTGCAAATAGCTTGGGAATGTTACATATGCTACCTACAAACAAACAAATCATTACATCACTGGAATCCTCCTATCTTAAGATTCACAGGCAACGAAACCTGTTGCTTTAAGAACAAGCGGCCTCGAAATTATTCATTACGATCAGATTGTTTAACCCATAACACAATATGGCAATCCATCGTAGCAAAAAATAATTGAATCGAACGGGTTCATCGTGCAGTTTGTGAGGTACGGATAAGCTCAATGAGCTCTCTAAAAGCTTATTATATATGCATTTCTTTGTCATCTGAACCAAGGTGTTACATCTTATGCAAGCTAAACTTATTTATAATTAGAAACAAGTCCCAAAAATCCAATTCGTCTCCGCGGCCACTCCTATATTGATACAATACCATTGTGGCATTTGTCAGCGCTTAAAATGCGTTATTTCCTTTGTTCCACATGACTTATTTTGTTTATGTCTTCCCTATTTAAAAATCGACAAATAGTCAAAATTATACTTAAGTATAAGTTTAAAAGAAAGTTTCATTTTCTCGTAGGTTCGTTTACGAAGGAAATTCTAAAACTTCAACCAGGGGATCACAATAGTTAATATGGAAGATTTTTTTGGATAGTTAATACAATTGAATTTTTCCCCTGTTCCGAGTGCATGAAAACTTCATCTCCGTAACTGTTAATGTGACGCCGCCATGCAGAACTACTCCAACGAACTCAAGTTATCGAACCATAGGTAGATGGTCTGAAAGATATACATAGGTGTTAGTTGAGTAAGCATTAGCAAAATTAATATAATATATATCGCATTGAAGATGCTAACCGCATGTATGGTTTCTCTCTTGGTTCCTGGAAGCTTTCATATTATTTGCATACTTCAGCCTTACTCAAATCTTGATTCAAACGTACTTTGAACTGTATATTTTAAATACACCCGTATACAAAACAACTACTTTTGGAAGCGTCCCTTGTTTAAACGAGTAAATTGTTGGCAGAAAGGACACACTGAATTGTCTGATTTTTAATTTGATTTCTCTTGTGCTTCTGTGTTACCTCCTCTGCTTTATGTAGTCTGATGAAAATTCAAATACAAAATACATTAGATGAGGACGGCGAAAATAATAATCGCCGAAAAGCTTTTGATTCCTTACAATGATAAATCCGTCTAGGTTCAGGTTGTAAGTCAGCGAGTTCAGTAAGTTCGAAGTACGATGACACTTATTGTTAATACTTGTTCAACGTGCTTTTCAATGACGAGCTAGAAACGTGGTAGTTTAGTAGTGTAAACGCCTTGTTTCGTTGGTTACGGTTATCATAGAATCTCCACATATAAAATATAAACTGAAAAAAATCGAAGTAACACAAAGGTTATCCTTCCATTCCGTATTACGCTGACCGTATGACAAGTTGTAGGACTGGCTGTCCAAAACAGAATAAGATAATTTTACAACGTTCTCCCGGTATTTATACTAGCCGCACTTCCGGGAGAAATGTCAAGAAAATATTTTAACTTCCGGTCTAAGTTTACAATCGTTCTAAAAATAGAAATAGGACAAAGAAAAAGATCGAACTTTCTTCATTAAATTCCATGAAGAGCAAACAATTATAAAAAATTAGCAAACTGACTGCTTTCTTACCGGAAATAATAATCATAATTTTCAGAATAGAAAGTAGCAAAGAAAAGCTTTTTCCTTTACATATAGAATTCGATACATTACACAAATGCAACATCGAAATCATTGGAAATTGCACTTAAATAATATTTACATAAATATGGCAGCAACAACCCCTAAGAATGTAATTTCTTAACCTCTAGTACGACGTCGCTATTTATAGATACACCCGCAAAACAAAATATCTCTCAAAGAGATGGTACAGAATGAATTTCAGTAAGGTATTAATCTAAGGAATTATTTGATGAGTGATTTAAAAAATTAAATTCAGTTATTTCGTGTTGAAGTCGTCAGAAAACTATTAAGTTTATATTTATTTGTAGCTAGAAGCTTCCTATATGTACAGATATTAAGAAGTTCGCACTTAACCAATTGTCCCTACAAAGGCATTTGGAGAATTTCTATATCAATTTTACCCATCCGCAACACATTACTAACATTTACTGGAAGAAATGTCAAATGTGATGCCAGACTCAAAACTTGGTTCCGAGAACTTTTGTTGCACTTGTCCTTTTATTTCCAATATTCGTCGAAAGGATAAAGAAAAAAGTGTTGTAAAAATCACATCCATTGAATTCATTGTAGATTAAATATTTTCGAAAGAGACAAAGTGAGGAGGAAGGATGATACTTTTGCTGGGCAACAAGAATTCCAATATCATCGAGGAATTTTGCGTAAATCCTTAGAATTGCAACACTCAATACTTGAAGTTCCTTAAGATCATAAGAAAGGGCTAGGCAACCTAAAGTACATTGATCAATCTTGTGATATTAAATGTACTACCATTCATTGTTAATTACATTTATATTTCTCTTACATTGAATGTAGAAAGATAGAGAAGTGTTTGATACGCTAAACATGTGGATCGTTTGGGTGATTGTAATTGAAGTCTTTACAATAACAAGACGTCAGCTAACTGTAACCAGGTGCTTTTAAATTTAAAAAATGCATGTTTTCAAATCGGATACATGGAAGTTACATATTGCCCCGCCAATATTCAAAATATTAAGGCATTTGTACCAACAGCTGCGAATTTTTAAATTCAAGCAAAAACAGTCTGTAAAAAAGCAATGCATAATCTCGGTTATATATTTTGTCACGAACTATTAATCACAGTTAAATTAAAACTAAGTTCCGGTTAGTTTAAAACTAGTAATAGTTAGTTAAAAATAATCTTACAAATTTGAAATGGATAAAGTAAATTTATTACCTGGAGAAGTAATAAATCTAAATAGGAAACGGAAGCGAAAGCTCAATGTGGCGAATTGGAAGTGTAATGTAGTGAAACGGTTAAAAACTCTGGTTAGCTTCGACTCCTCTTATGAGATGATGCTACCACTTGGAACATTAATGACTGCAGATTAATCCCATCCTTTTTATCAAAATTGTAATTAATGGTTAGTGGAAGTAAAATAAGTTGTCTTATTTTTCGCTTTTTTTCATTTGGCATTTGGAAGTAACGTACAATTATATTAAATATTAGACAATGCTGAGGAAACACATCTTCTTTAAAAGTTAAACTTAACTGTTACACATTTCAATCCAAGTTGCATTGACCTGGATTTTTTAAATTCAAATTTGAGCACATGGACGTTCACATAGGGTAACCTTACCCATCTGTCGGTCATCGAATGTGGAGATAATGAGTTTGATTCTTGTCTATTACTGTATTTTTACTCCCACAATTTACTAGAAAAGTAATACAAGCTCAGCCCACATTATAATCCATTTCCCTGGCATCTTCCAACTGACTTCAACGCGGTTTGGTGTATTCGAAAAAGGATTTTCCACTGTCCTATGCAGCTTTTCTCCAAAGCATCCCGTGTAATTCAAGCATTGGAGTACGTCGAACCTATACATGTATTAAAATTTTCACAGATAATATTTCAGCTTGGTTGTTAAGTCGTTGACACCATTTCAAACAATAAACGAAACAAAGATATGCAGAATGCAAAATGTAGTGCTTGTTCCTCTTATCATAACTTCAACCGAACATATGGTTTGGTATACTTATTAAAAACAGACCATATAAATCTTTAACCACTAATTTGATAGAATTATACAAGCGTGAGAAATAGTATACGTAAATATTTATAGGATTGTGTGTCCAATGGTGTTCATTGACTATTTCTGGGATGCTGCTCTATTGAAAAACAAAATGTGTTGGCTGCAGGGAATGTTCAAGGCATTGCTCACCAAATTCCACTTGTAATTTCGTAAGCAATGTCTCCATGATATCGCTAATTTTCTCTTTGAAACAAACGAGATTCAACGATTGTTTGGTGCAATCACGAAAGTTTAATAGCGTTATGCACATCTTTATTTGTTATATAAATTCAGTATGTTTTAAAGAGGGCAACAACATGGAGAAATAATATAATAAATTATTAGCGTGAATTACATCACCAACATATTGTGTACAATTCGTTTCAGTGAGATATATGTAGATAGATAAAAACAGTACGAAATCTCATCAAACAGTTGCTTGAACAATGCACAACAAGGCTATAGTAATTTTCATTTGTGTCCTTGCGAATGGTTTTTTAAATTATCCGAACGCGAAAATATCAAATTGCAAACCTTGCATTTGAATGGCTGCTCGCCAGTGTGAATCAGGAGATGACGTCGCATAATTGACCTAGTTGCAAACTGTTTCAGGCAAATTACGCATTTGAATAGCCTCATGCCACTATGGCGCCTTTTGTGAACTTTTAAAGTACCCAATCCTGTGAAGGCCTTTCCACATTTGCACATGAATGGCCTTTCGCCAGTGTGAGCCCGCAAATGAATCTCAAGCCTGACATTACTGTCACAATCCTTTGAGCATATAAAACACCGTTTTGACTTTCTTCTTTCGTTCCCGTGCGCTTGCGATATGTGAGTATTTAATGTACTTTTCCGAGAGAATCCACTGTCGCACAAGGTACATAAGTAAGCTTTCTCTCTTGTGTGAGAAACGATATGTTCCATAAGTTCATATTTATATAAATAGGACTTTTCGCAGAAGATGCAACTGTGCCGCCTTTTTAAAGCGTGGGTCTTAATGTGATAGGTGAGTTGGCAACTTGAACGAAACTTCCTATCGCACTGTGGACAGCTCTTCCGCTTCAATTGGGAATGAGTATTCACGTGAGTCGACAAAGATGTTTCTGAAACGAATGCCTTTTTACATATGTGACATTTAAACGCTTTTTCGCCCACGTGTCTTCGCGGATGCTCATCCCGCTTCCCAGTGTTGAAAAATCCTTTTCCACAAAGACCGCATGTGTAACTCCGTTCTTTGTTGTGAACCGATCTGATATGATTTTGAAGAGTTGTTTTGGAACGAAAATTTTTTTCGCAGCTGTAGCATCGAAGGTTTTGCCCTTCAGTGTGTCTGGCCAAATGCATTGTGCGAAGAAGCTCTGCTTTGAATCCTCTCTGACATACTGGACATTTACGTCACTGTGGGATAATTGATGGTACCTCAGATTAGCAATGGTACCATAACAGTTACTGCAGCTGTCACAAAAGAAAACCTTTTCTCGGACATGGGAGCGTATATGATACTCTAGACCGTTGCTATCCCGATGCATTGATTCGCAAAAGAGACACTGAAACCGCTTCACCCTCATGATCTTGACTGGAGTCCAAGGACCTGATCCGGCGAATGAACTAAGCGGTGGCGGAGGCTATTTAGTTTGGGACTTTTTGTTTACATCGAAGATTGGATTGGCTGAATGAATCTAAATGAAATTACAATAACATAGAATGTATTAGGAAATTTTATTGTGTTTAATTTAGCAGCAAATCTTTATGCATTGCAATGACGAGGAATATGACAACTTACTTCGGCTCTGAGGCTAGAAGCAAACAATTATCCGCAACACTTAAACTGGCAGTTATTTATCGCTAACGGAAATGACAGAAACACAATTATCCCACAATCACATAGTCACTACGTACGTTATGTATGCACAATAATGTTTTCGATCGTTGGCTTTCTGTTGAATACGGACCCAATTGCAATGCTTTCCTTCAGTGACTTGGAAACATTAGGGACTAAACTAACCTTAATAACGTGGACTTTAGCACTCGTCCCTCATTTCTGACGACATAATGTTTTCAAGTCCTTCTAATAACAAGTTCATCTTACCTTATACGATTTCAATGGACACAATACCAGCATGAGTACCAAGCCTGTGGGCGGTACAGTGGTACATTGGATATCTAAGTTACTACCTACTGGTATGAATGTATTGGGATGATGAAATGGAGTCAGTTTCAGTACGTCCATTTGACAATAATGCACATTTTGTACGTCGTAGTTAAACAAGAAGTGACTTAACTTTGGTCGTCTGGGGACCCTGGATGTTTGTAGTAAATGTACTTGGGTCTCAGTCGGCACGTACCAGCAACATCAACTGAGCTTAAAATCATTTTCTATGCATTGTCCGATTGCTCATTGTGTTCAGCAGTACCAGTCCAAGAATAAATAAAAATAAATGCTCAAGATAATCAAATTAGTGATGACACTTACGTTGTGTCATTTCTTATGTTCATGATGAATCCTTGAACCATGAAGAATTATGTTAAACGGTAAGACGAGTGCACAGTAAATAGTCCTGGTGGCTTTAATATGGTGAGCGTCGAGACACATCATGATAAATTACTAAACGTGTAAAGGATACGAGGAATGTCAGTTTTTTAAAGAATTTACACTAATCCCTTTTAAGTAGCTTGTACATTTCAAGCCTCGCCAGGTTCTACGCTACAGTTTTTTGTTTCGCTCTGAACGTTTATATAGATATGCCCTATCTCGACTGCAAACATAATCAAAAGCTTCATAAACGAGCTTAGTTACGCCTGAGGTGCCTATATTGAAATGTGGAATGTGTATATCCACAAAAGTCGCAGTTCAATGTATGATTTTGCCTTAAGGGTGAAAAAGAAGGACAAACAATTGATGTGAGTTTCGTTTTTGACTAGACTTACTAGTTAGATGCTATATTTGGCATCCATGTGATTAGAAATTGTATTTCTTTCCTTGTGCTCTACCTTGCACAATTTCTACCAAAATAGAATAGCAGGACATAATTAAACTTTTCAAAACTAGACTACGTTCGTCGTGCACGTATCGCACGAGTTTAATGTAGGAAAGAGTTCAATTAATAACATATTGCATCCCTGTATGAGGTATTTAGCGTATCAAGAACATTTTTCGTATTTACCAAAAGCTTCTCCGTGACAAGTATATCGTTCCAAACTTTCAATAATTTCAACATATCCTGCTACATTTCATGTTGTTTTTTCTAGACCAGACAATTTCTAGAAGAAAACGACAATGGCTTTTCAGTAATGACATTTCAATAATGATTAACACAATAAAGCGCTGTCAGGAAATGAAGTGAACACAGGGTAAGTTACGTGTAGCGTATCTCAATGAAATGCGATGTTGTTTATACAGTTCAGTGACTATCTCATAACAGAAACGCACACAAATTGTCATCGGGATCTACCTCCGTGTTCATGAGATATGGCGATTTTTATCGTTATTGGTCAAAATGAAGTGTCACGAAACTAGTAAACAAACTCAATATTTTCATATTTTTTGCAAATGTATCCAACGTAGTAATATGCAATTAGGCTGAAATTTGCAAAAACCGTCCTAAAAGGCATATCACGTGATTTTCAAATTAAGTGATTGACCTAGTGGCAGTCCGGCGGTCTGCACTCCGATGCGGTGGGTAAGTGCAGCTTTTACCTCATTACAGTCGATATATCTCTACAGATGGGTCAAACTATATGAAATGTGTATGTTTTATCAATAACTAATCAATTTGGACTGTATGCATTGAAAGTTATAGCTACTCGAAAAAATGTTCAGTCTGGACATTGTCAACCCTAACATGATTGAGGGACCTACGACCTAAAGTGAGCGTAGATAATTTTGATCACAATGAAGTGTGGCCCTTCCTGAACTATCCCAGTTGTCCTGTGATAGTAACTGCAGGACGGCATGGACGCAATGTGGCCATATTTTGCAATTGTATGAATGTTAATTGGATACAATGCATTTTAAATACACTATGTCTTGTAACTTCCGACCACATGATTTTATCTCTCATATCCACAAGGCATTTGTGCAACCGCTTTAATTTCTAAAATAAAGCAAATGATCATTAGTCTTTATCTACTGCAAAATGCTCATAAACCGGCATGACGTGCAGCGTCTCTGGTATATTATAAAGAGTCCCGGCTGAACGTTTGCCGTTCCAATTAGGAAACTTATAAACTTTGCTGCAGCTGCAGTTTTGATTCTGATTCTTTCCTTGTTGCAATCCGCCAATTAGTCATCATTTTCAATAACAAGTCGAAAACGTCTCGGAAAAGAAGTATTACACAAGGCAACGCTACAAAATCCCTTTCGAAACCGGAACAATACCGGGAACAGCAATAATGAAACTAGTCCATATAAAGTCCATAATCTATATAAAATGATAATTCTCGTATTATCGAAGTAAAACCGTGACGGAGTTTTGACGTAACAATTTCCGTTGATTGTGCCGCATATAATAATTTGCTCACAATGGTGTGAAGGCATGTATGTAATGTTCACCATGGTAGCCGTTGTGCAATATTGACTTGTCCAATATCAATTTCCTATGAAAGGATGTGATTGGAAAGGATCAAAAAACAGTTACTCTGATATATCTTGTACTCTGAAGTATTGTTTTAAGGTAAGTAATGAAGAAATTACAAGACACTAGAGTAACCTTAAAACTGTTGTTTGGAGTAAAGAAAGGAATTCCTGGAACAGCCAAATGAGTTAAAACTACTGGAAGCAGTGTCGATCATAATAGTTTTTGCAGAATGAGACATTATGACAACCGCATATTTCTCCAGGCATGCCGCTACCCCAGAAGTAATCAGCGCCATCGTCATCAATTTAAATACTTTGTTAAATGTGGTGATTTTCCTCAAATCAAAAAGATTATTGAATTAACTGTTTTATAAATGAAATGAAATTGGCAGCAGAAAAGTAGTTAACGTCGGTAAAAGTGTGAATCATGTAAAACATATGCATATACCTAATGTAAAATTTTACAATAACCATTTTGCAACAAAAAGTGGAACGCAATCTAGTATTCAGCTCTTTACGTTTAAGAATATTACGGTTGATTTTCTGTTTCCGCAGTGATTGCAGATCGCCTTATATCTGAAGAGAATAATTTTCACAACTTGTGAATCACAATTATAATTTGCGTCAACTTAACACTGCGTTTGCGTGTGCAAATATTGACGAATTAACAGATGTAACGGTCGCACGTTCTATATTATGCATTCCAATTAAAGTACTTTATCATAAATGCTCCAGTGAAAAGGTTTGTTATAAATATATTGTTTATAAATTCATTATCGAGTACACAAATGTAAGCTAAGCCACAAAATGTTGATTTTTAATTACATCAATTCACGTTTATCAAACAACCTCCTCTGGTCATTTAAAAATCTCCGCTTAAACACAATAGCATGCGCTGGATTTATAAGTGTATGTCTAGTCAAGTAAGCGAATTCATTCAATAAATTTTCACGAATAAATACCAGGTGTGCACTCGGAGCCAAAATCAATTAGAAGGCCGTAGCTGATATCTCCTGGGCTCAGTTGTTCTTTACTTCTTTTTCCACTATCAATTGCCACTTTGTTCCAACCAACGTTCCATTCCTAATTTCCCGAACAGTCAAATTTGGGTAAGTTACTATCGTTAATGTAAATGTCGACGCCATTTAGTTCGAGAACACTTCTTTCAGCTTTATTTTTCCTCCAGGTATAACTTGCTCATATGGCCATATGATATGGGGCTCTGGTTAATAATCAAGTTATGTAATTTAGTTATGTATAAATTAGTATTCAGAATACTGTATTCTGTTCCAGACTTACCATGCTTACATTACTAGCAACTTTTAAGTTCAGTGCATCTCAAGCACGCATAATCCCTTGACAAGAACTCGTGTTTAATATCGCTCCATATGCAATAATTACATAGCTTAGCTTTACACGCTTAGCTTAGCAAACATGGGTTTACACGAAAACTATCGCGTATATGCTTCATTTCTATATTTGCACTCAAAATGCTTAATAAAGAATCCGCCCACAATATCACATTATCCACGAGAAAATGTTTGACGTAAAATGATAATCGGCATCTAATTGAATGTTTTGCCTTGCATTCAAAGCAGAATAAGCCAACATCCAACAATCTCATGTAAGCCTCTTATCAGCGATAAACCTATATTCCAATTAGCAGCACAATCAGTTTATCTCATGAATCAGTTGGTGCCTGTACTCTGTCCAAATCCAGATATCAGACCATTTCATCGTCAGTTCAATTTCTACTTGAAACGTGAGTACGCCTCTGCGGCAAATGCAGGCCATTTTTGCAATGATTTCCAATGCCCTTCTTATAGTCACACTCTTCTCATGTTTGATTGCTGC
This sequence comes from Sinella curviseta, assembly GCA_004115045.4. NCBI lineage: Eukaryota > Metazoa > Arthropoda > Collembola > Entomobryomorpha > Entomobryidae > Sinella > Sinella curviseta. Next base: position 21,419,669 of record CM023199.3, on the reverse strand, counting down.
CGAGAAGGTGAGTTTCAATTAATATTTATTTTAGTGCATTTTTTCTTGAAGGTTTTGATAGCCGTGGAGTATCAAATTAATCGTAGATATATATTTCCGCCGTAGTATCCACGTATGTGCAGCGAGTATCCTTCTAGGACATTGGGCGATTTGATATATGACGTTACCGAGCCATTCGATATTGGTGCCATTTTATCGCCAACGTACTTTTGTAGATATGGATTCAAATTCTCAATGCACTGCTCTCATTCCTACCTCCGACTGGGTTCGACTTGCTCATTATTTAAGATTATTGCTTTTAGGCTGCTGACATGAAATTTAAATTCGTTGTTATTTTTCTCTAAGGAATGGGCTATAGTGATGCCACGGAACAAATAGCAAAATCCCTCTACACCAGCCTGAACAACGACACCGTTCTTCCTGACTTCAGGCTCATGTATGTCTACATTTTTCAAATGCAACTCCAAATATTTTAAGTTATTGATTTTGCAGTAACTCAAACAATTTGAATGTGACAACAGTTTCAGAACTACCGATATGTGCTCTCTTTATTCCTTCTTATTGAATGGTTCAACGCTTAAACCTCCCGACGTTATTATATTAAGTCGACAAGAACGCCAAGAAACTTGTCAGGAATTCTGTTTGGACAGCATGTGGCGTGTGGGCCATTTCAGCCTACAATCCCAGGAAAACTACAAAACGGTAAAGATTGGAGCTGAGCTAAATGAACGACAGTTGGACTGCATCTTGAAAGAATGCTTGTATGAGATTCAGGATATGGGAGTTGTAATCGTGGCGGTCAAATTGCCTCCAGTATCCGGACTCTTGGCATATGCTTCGTTTGAACAACGACTGAAAATTATTGCGGACAACACGCTTTCTGAATTGGATCGTATAAGCATTGATGCGGATTTGTTTCTTCATCTTAGCGTGGCAGAGTATTCAACGTTCATTAAGGGGGATCAGGATCTTTACAGGGCATATTTTGCAGAGTATACACAGGCCTTCTCCAAACGATACAGAAATATTCAAATAATATTGGACACCTTTCCCACGGACGTTACCATTAAACCCAAGAATGCGTCTACTTTTAATTACGTCAATCCATATCTTAGCGCTGTCGGACATTTCGGCGAGGATGGGATTAGTATACCGTGCGAGATTCCCGCACTTTTGATGCGTGCCAGCTCCGTTTTTGCAAACGTTTATATTATGCTGTACCGCTTGGATTTTACAACTCCGAATGAATGCTATGCACGAGACATTATCACACATCACCTTAAAAATGAAAATCAGCTGAATTTATCTCTAATTGCTGAAGTCGGAGTTGACGCCGTAGAGCTCTTGGAGACATTCGAGCATAATTTTGCAAACATTTCATTTGAAGGCGTCTATATCACGCAAACACATTACAGTTCAGAAAACATTTCCCACATCTCCATCGCGACAAACTTGCGAAACATTTCGCTTGGATGTGTTCAGAAGATTCACATTTCGCCCATGTTCATTGATTGGTATAAAATAGACAAACACAGATTTGATGACTGCCGAAACTTGTTGGAAATAAACCCACTGCTGCTGTTGGACTGGACCAGTGTTGGGATTAATTATCACGACGAGCTTTCGTCAATGCTTGACTTGGCGCTAGAAATTCGAGCTGTATTTCTAGAAATATATCCAAGTGGGGTAATTCAGCTGCGGTTGCGAATCTTGAATACATTGAACCTAGAAGGAAATTCATTGCGACAGAATTTGTTTTGCTAAAGGTTTCTAACGGCGGCCAAGGAACTACAAGACAGTGTAATTACTTGGGCACAGATACACGAGTTTAAGGTGATGCTTGGGCCACTTATTGACACTATTCAAGAAACAGGAGTTTGGTATAATATTGAGACAGAGCGGGATTTACATAGAGTAGGTGACTTTCCAGTACTTGTAAGGCGAAACATTCCACAGATGGCGGAAGAAAATCAAGCAACGCATCCTTATACGTATCCCTGTATTCACTGGACTGCATCGGTACCGAATTCGACATACCGTCCGATACAATTTGGACAAAATTCTGGAATCATCTTGAATTTAGATTTTGCACGAAAATCGGACTTGAATGTCGCGGAAATGCAGACACTGGTTACTCTTGTATTTCAGAGATTTTCTTTGGCTGAGGTAACTGGTTCAAGTATGCTGAAGCATCGATTCTTCGAATCGTCAACTCCGGAGCTGTATCAAGCACTCCTACCAGTTGTTGAGAAGAATTTACAGTTGTACATTGAAGTAAATGAGACTGAGTTGTTGGATGAAAATTTGAAGTTTGGGTCCTCTGCATTTCCGATGAAAGGCATCCATATTTCCGGTTGGGAAAACCAGTCCCCACGCACGCAGAACAAACTAAAGCAAATGCTGCCTACATTCCAAAAATCGTTACATGGAACTATGGATTTTGGAATTACCATCCAAAATTGCAAAAGTGAAACAAATTCCAGACTGCAGCGAATCGTAAAGGTTAGTTACCTGAAATGTCTAAGTTATGTCGTTTGCAAGGTCCAACCAGTAACTCCCACAAATGATGACAAAAAGACGATGCAATTATATCTGGACTCACTATTTTACATCCAGCAATATTTTAGCAACAGTCTTAACCTGCAAACGTTTTTCCGTCTCTCCTTTCATCCAAAAAATGAAACAGACTCCAATTCGGGGACAGAAAAATATCTAAGATTTATGAATGATACAAGTCAATTCGCAACGGGATACGATATCAAGTTCTTTATTTCCGACTCATTTTCAATGAACAGAGTTAATTTATGGAGTTGGTGGCAGGTGTTGGATGATGAAGATCTATCCAGGCAAACAGTTTTTACAGAGCTGGAGTCTGGTACGTTCTAATAGAGTGTCAATTCCATTTTTTGAACAGACGATTTATGCAGCTTTTATAACACCATGTGATATCGTTAATTATTTAGGATATTTCGGACAACCCACTGAACTAAAGTACAAGATTACCAAGAAGCCATTCCGGTATAATCCATTGCTGGTGGGACTCTCGGTTTTTTCACTTGTTTCAGTTGCAACGATCTGTGCAATTTGGGTTTACCACATTCGAAAGATAAAATCATTTCTAACTCAGGCTGACGTCGACGAGTTTAGAAACGGCGAGGAACTTGAACCCTTTGAAGAAACTGATGAGCCGTTGCTAGATGAAGAAAGTATTATCAGGCGCATGGGATTTAATCCTGACATGGAAATTGCAAAGGACAGAATAGAGTTGGGTAAGTGCCAGAATTTCTCAGAAAGGTCAAAATTCCACCACAATACTTATTACATAAATATTTGGTGTTTAGCTGCCGTAATTGGCCGTGGAAATTTTGGCCTCGTTTACCTTGCAACGATTGACGATGCGGACCAAGTCGCCGTTAAAACTCCTCATCCTGACTGCTCATTGGATTCGTTCAAAAGTATGCTGGCTGAAGTGAAGATTCTTTGCTACATAGGCACTCATCCCAATGTGATCACATTTGTTGGAGCGTACACCCTGGAAATAGAAAATGGTTTGATTTATGTCGTAACTGAATTCTGTGAGCACGGCTGCCTTGAAAAGCATTTAAGAAACCTCAAGCAACAACACAAGAGAGTTGTGACTCCACCTGTTGTTGAAAGCGACGGTGAATGTGCTGGATACGTAGCTGCCAAGCAAACTGAAGAAACTAGCTTCTTTGGGAAGGAGGAAGTAAACGCTGCAGAGCTGGATCGGTATTGTTATGAAATCGCATGCGGAATGGAATATATTTCAGAACGAAAAATTGTACATGCGGATCTCTCCACACGAAATGTGCTGTTGGGTGAAAACTTTGTCTGTAAAATTGGGGATTTTGGGTTGTCCAGAAGGTTGTATGAGCGGCTTGAATGCATCAAGGAAGGTGAGGCACCCCTGCCGTGGAGATGGATGGCTATCGAATCAATGAAGAGAATGGAGTTTAGGACCAAGTCGGACGTATGGAGTTTAGGAGTGACGTTATGGGAAATATTTAGCTTGGGTAATGTGGGTGCTTGGAATATTTTGATATAATTTTAAGCCATTTAGAATATTCATATTTGTTCCACTTGTTTTCAGGTGATACTCCATATCCAGGAATTCAGTGGAACACAGATTTTGTAACCAGGCTGGAAAATGGACTACGATTGGGCAAGCCTGATTTAGCATCAACTGACACGTAAGTGAAGCCTCTAACCATGCGAATGTCATACAACTATTGCCGGGCGTAGAATTAGACCATTGTTTTAATTGACTTATTAATAAAATTCTTTAGGTACAACTTAATGCTGGATTGTTGGAACACGAGAGCAAATGAAAGACCGACATTCACCAATCTTGTAGCATATTTTAAAAACAAAATATAAACTACAACTCCTTCTCCTAGTTTCAGGCGCGTACCCAGACTTTCGGCCAGGGAGGGGCACACACCTCAGAAGTATATAGCTAGAATATATATGTGAACGACAGAAATTTGAGCAAAATTGGGTAATAACTGCATATGAATGCAGAGTCGATAACAGGTGCAAAATTGGCACTAGATATATATCGTTCTGTGCTACTATTTGCGAACTCGACACTCTTCGTCAGAATATTACAAAATGTACATATCAATTGAGTGGTATCGCGTCTTGATTCCAAATCTATAGGAAACATCAGTTTTGGTAATATACTTGTCACTAAACCCCAGCCCCGGCTACACTCTCCTGCAACAATTAATGAATGATACGAATGTAATGTTTGCTCTATTAAAAGCAGCATACAAACATCTAATTAGGGGGTTCGAATTTTTCACGAACTCCAAAAATAGATACGAAAAGAAAACCATAGATTTTGACGTAAATTAGAAAACGAGAAATAGGAAACATTGAACTGCACATTGAAAAATATTTTTAATCTGCATGATTTCTGTACAGGCGTAAGCATGCACAAAATATTCAGAAAACAAATATATTGACGTACGTTTTCAATATATTGTCTAATTAGGGTAAATGTACACAGAATGTAGATTTTCTTCATACATTGCACATGTTGACGACAAAACCAAAATCATGAACCTTAAAAATGTTCTTGAATTAGTTTTAGGAGTTCGGAAAAAGTGATAACACGTTGTAAGATATTTAAATGCTGATTTCAAAGCTGCCCACATTAAGTTTTACATGAGAGCGTAGGCTGGGAAGAGGTATTTTGACAGGCGTTTTTTCGACAATTACGTTTCTTTGGGATTTGAAGCCAAAACGCGATACCGTACAATTTATCAGTATGTGTATAACTATTTATTCAAAAGGTTTCCAATTCAAAAGAATCTGACCAAGATTGTCGAGTTGGCAAGTAGTACCAGTCCTAAGAATGCATGGCGACCCAAGGCTTTTAAATATGTCAACTTAGACCTTGGATGACACACATACGTCGCAGTTTATGTGTATTTTATAACGTGTATGGAAATTCAAATGTGTATTTTGTGAAAAATAAATGACATGCATGCATATGTATGTTACTTTTTAATTCAGAGTAGGTCACGACTCTAAAGTTCACCTAGACACATCAAAGATGAAAATATTTGTGACTTGCAGGTCGAGGACAATCGTACAAATCTATTCGTCATCACAACAATATTCTGGATTTTTTACCAATATCATCTCAACAATTATTATTACAATCTAAAATGTTTCGGATTTGTGATATGCACGTGACTACTATGCAAAATGTTATAACATTATCTATAAAGACATCTATAATATTGTAGTTCAAAGCTTTGACTTTTTTGACAAATCTGTGACTATTCGGTATAAATGTACCTAGAGAGTACCTGGAGCAGACATGCAAACCTTTACGTATTTTCTCCGGAGGAGATAAATTTTCTCCGACCACATTCAAGTACATTAATTTGTTAGATTGTAGTTTTCTATTACTTTCTGGTCATTTTCAGCATGAATAGGTATTGCGTAAGAACTGATTATGACCATTTGAATTTATTTGTGAAACTCTCATCAAAATTACGAAATTTTTCTTCAATCCCGATTTCCCCCCCAAATTTCCTCCAGCTCTAAGCCGCGTAACCGCGCATGTCTTCTATGCATGACCTGGAGGTCCGTAACTTTGCATGCGATATTTTCTCATGGTAACCAACAAACAACCATATTCACGAAAATTCTCGATACTCGTGCCAAAAGTGTCAAACAACCGAAAAAAGTTGCTCTTAACAAAAAATATATTTGATTTTCAAGGAAACGTTCGATAATAAATTAATACTAACGTGATGATATTTTAGAGCCAACAAATTTTCTTCCTCTAATAATGCTTTATCTTGTGCGGATTTTTTTCCTCTCGTCCTAACTCGTCTTTTTCTAAAAAAAATTGTTCGTTCAATAATTTCCAGGGAGGGGCACGTGCCCCCTGTGCCCCCCCTTGGGTACGCTGGTGCCTAGTTTTGCATCTGGTATTACCTTTTCGATGGACTAAAGTATGTTATTAGTGTACAATTAATGTCCTCCGACGTTGGGAAACGTAGCATGGATTAATATTGTTTTTTAAGTACATGCATAGTGCCCTTTGCCTTACCAACTTATTTTTCTGCTTTTATTATTGAATGTAAAGTACTAATCGTGAGATGTACGCTAATCTATAAATTAATAACAACATTACTTACACTGAAATATATAAATTTGAATAAATACGGCTTCTATTGACCACTAACCAAAAATTGTATTTTTCTCAAATGTCCCATGAAGGTAATAACCAGTACATCCACGTGCCCGGGATGATACAACATTTACACAAACTAATAAAAATATGTTTGAAAGCTTAATGTAATTAGTCTCTCTTGACCCGGCGAAATATATACGCGGCAAGGCATCTGGCACATGCTTTTGTTTTTGCGACAATATAATAGAGCCTTAAAAGAAAATGTACCCTCCAATTAAAATTTATCGGGGGACACCGCCAATTGCAAGAAAACAGTCTTTTTCTGGTTGGAGCAAGTCGACTGAAACGTATCTCCAGTATAAATAGAACAGCACTGGTGAAATGTAAAGCACATAATACCGCGAATATACCCAATATCTTTGGAAAACGGATTTGGTCGTATAGCCACTTCATCACTGGGTTTGGATTTGGATCCTCGAGTGGTAACTCATTTACCAGTCTATCCGATACACTTCTCCAATTTTCCCATTCGTCCGGCAATCCTGCTTGCTGAATTCGCGAGAAGGTCTGAAGTAGCCAGTATCGATTCACAGCGTATACTTCCATAAAGGCGTAGTCTTCCGATAGAGGTTCACGAAGCAGGGAAAAGCACTGAAAGTTAATGCTTACATTCCTGATTTCGAGCTCGAAAATCAACACATTGTCGTAAAGGTTGTAAGTGTCAGAAATGAAAACGCCTTTATTCATTAGATATTTCCACGCGTTATCTAACGACTCGCTCTCATTTTTAATATTAAGAAAGCTAGTATTAAGCATGCTAAGTAAATTGTGTGCCTTAAAGTCTGGTATGTATTCCGCCCACGGTATGTCAGAATCTTCTGGAACCCCTAAAATTTTGTAATCTGCTTCAAGAAGGCCTCGCAACGAGTCCAATGGCATTGGCGGCACGTGAACAGTTAAAATGCTTAAGATTCCGTTTGAGTACAAATTGCAAATGAGAAAACCGTACATTTGAATCAAAGCGAGTAGCTTCACTCTACACCAATATAAGGGAGTGGAATTTCCCACCATCACCCCAAGCAAGTCCAACATTCTCTTTATATTTGGTGTTCCGTGACCAATCCTGATTCGTTTTGAAAACGTAAAAATCAAAAGAATGGTTAGAATAATAAACAGCCAGCATTCATGTGTAAACGGATCTATCCAGGTCGTGATGTCAATCCGTTTGTCAAGTTTCACTAGCAAATCGTTCATGCAGTAAATTAAAATCTGCTTTTCGTTCCGAGAATAATAGGTGCCGGAGTAATTTGCATAATGTTTGGAAAGGGGCCATTTGTGAATGTCGGAAAAAACATCGTCGAGAAGGATGTATTGTCCGGTCATACTGCGATCAAATGCACGAAAGTCAGTTGTGTTCGAGACCTCCACAAGGTTTGCAGAAAAGTTGTGGAATTGGGAAAGCACAATCGCAGTCATTATATTGAGATTACAATTTTGAAATGTTGTATTTCGAAAAAGATATTTGCTGCAAGTGTGAGATTCGTTTTTGAAAATGGAGTACTGCTCTGATTCGAGATACCAAAACACAACGGCAGTATCGATTATCCGATGATTTGCGTTTGCAAAATATATTTTGTGAAAAAACATTGGGTCTACGAGAACCTTTTCGACACTGACAGTAATCATGTCAAACATTGCCCCCGCGGAGCAGTAAAAGTTGCAAGCTATCAACGTATCCATTACAACAATTTCACTTGAAACTATACCAAGCCTGATAAACAGCTTTAGGGCAGGTAGATTTTGAACTTCTACCGATATTGTGGGTTCTGCTGATAGTGCCATGTTTCCAGATTGGATACTCAGCAGAATCGAATGCGGATGCATTAGAACGTGCCAGTAGGTCTCAAATATATCATCTTGTCTCGTTTCGTTTTCGTTGAGAGGAAACATGGCTAAATGATGAGGCTGAGTGTGTCGAAAAGGAAACCATCTTCCGATAGGATCTCTGTAGTATTTCCCGAATATCATGAGACGAACATGGATCGCTTCAAAACTCATTTCGTCGTTTCCAAACGAATGAAATGATATTTCTAGACGCTCAATGTTTGAATTCAAAACAGAGAAAACATCCACTAGAGCTGCGTGGGATATTTCCCGTGTTAAATTGGCGACGTATTGGGACTTTACCTCTTTGTACACAAGTGAAATGATTATAAGAAAAACCGACATGGTATTTCTTACGTTTTTCGCAATTTTCCTCATGTCGATGTCCATTTTCTTGGCTCAAATTTGTGAACGCTTTTATTTTGAAGCGATCGGTATGTTTCGTCCCTTAAGAATAGTTGTGATTGTGATTAATGCAATACTATTCTTTGTATCCTACAAAACGGTAAGCCAACTTTACTGCTTAAATTCGTGAACACGAATAAAGCGCATAATATGACGGATATTCAATCAATAAAATTACATGACCGAAGAACCAAGAACTGCCCGTATTTTAGAGCCAGTAGAAATACCACGAGTATGTTATATACTGGATACATTATATACATTTTGGATTACTAGATTGTTTAATATTGTATAGAAAACTACCCGGAACTAGTTCAGTATCGATGGTGTAGTGCCTTCGGACTAAAATAACATAGATTTAGATTTAAAGTAGTTCATCGTCCAACCACACCCATCACCTAGGCACGTGTAGTTTTAGTTTTCATTATTCATACTTGATAGGCTAAAACAAGCCTAGCTCCTGTATAAATATTTAATCCAAATGGAAAATAATGCATTATTCCCAAGTAATTTTTTCGTTAAAAACCGTGTCAACTATAATAAATATAATTTTCTGCCATCAACAATCTTTGACATACAAATGTATTTATCTGATTTTGCTCGGAAGCTGGAAATTGTTGAGATTTTCATACATATTATTAGTAGCACAAATGCTCCGCATTTCATGACGAATTTCATTGTTCAAGTCGAGTTGAAGCTCATTTTATTTATCAATTAATTCTTGTAGCTCAAATTGTAAATGGCTCAAAATGATCATGTCATAAAATAGCTGAATGCATAAATGTGTTGCATGTTGACTGTGCCTAATCCGGTCAGAAAGCAAGAAATTGCAGTGTGGCTAAACGTATACATTGACAACTTTCATGAACGATTCGTCAATTATTATTACGCCACGTTATCATTTCATTCATTTCATATTAGGATTAAGCCTTACTAGAATTTCAAAGTTACTCCGTGTACGTCATGATTTATTCGCTCTGACAATCGGGTTGCGACGGATAACAATGAGTAACATATACCCCACATCACGAGCCGCCAAATAGCCAATCACTGATTTTTTTGCTGCCTTCATTTTCCTGGCTCTGCATTTTTCTTCTGCATGCACATGCCAAACAAATTAGTAAGGCTGGAAAATTACAAATTCTCAGTGTAATAGAAAAGAGCAAACAAGAAGGATGTGTGTGTACAGATTACAGATTGTGTAATCCGTCAGTACACATAACGTTATATTTTGCTATCTTCAGTAAAATTTTACTTACCTGGCACTGCATATCTTTCAGAAGGTAGGGCATCATTTTACTGCAGCACGTGTTTCTGTATTCACACAGTAGCAATATTCCTTAGTACTGGTGTTGAAATCCAACAAATCAGAATTGTCCAAAAAACTACATAATAAATTAACTACTTTATTCAGTTTTATGCTGACAGTTGGTCCCACTGCTAGTTCAGTCATAGCACTTCCATGTAATCATTACAAACAAACCAACATTGCAAAAAATCATTAGAAGGCCACACGTAACTTCATTATTGATGAAATAAAGAGACCTCAAAATTAATTAAAACGCATATTTCAAAACACATTCGTTTGCTAAGAAAACGTGCTTATTTAAAGGTAAGAAAATGTTTTCCACGAAATTATAAAAGCGTCATAATAATCCAGGTATTAATTAAATGTGCATGTCCAACCTCTCAAAACGCTAACGGTCACCTTGTTATTTAGGTGTCCGTGATGCCGACTAAGAAGAATGACGGGGTTTGTGAAGAAAATAAATATAAAACTACGTTAAATAGAACATCAACATGGGAGGATGGAACTGTTGTCGAGGAAGAAATGGAGTTCTGCTTCTCATCTTATGAAGCCACGAGACAAGCTGTGGAGGAAGCAAAATATATATTCATGAAGCCGCAAGGAGACGGAGATAAAATGAATTAAAACATATTTAGGGCAATATGTATTATGTAGGAGGCTGATGATTTTGACTAAATAATGATTTATTCAAATCAATTTATTTCGGCATCAGTTAGCAATTTATAGAATTTATGGAATGCAGTTACTGCACAATTTGGAATAAGTTTTGATATGAGTTTGTACTAAAGTTCATTTATTGAAGTAAATATACATTTTTGCTTTATTGAACAAACTTGTACCACAATACTTGTGTGATGTACGTATTAAAATTTACTGGTTATACTTTATGACGCTACTCCTTTCGATAGATTTTTATAGTGTATGGAGTTCTGAACTCTTTCAACCGCATTTGTTCATGCCATTGCCCTGCTACCTTTTCTGCAGACTGCTGACCGTCCGTCTCTAACTTCATTGAGTCCACAACTGCCTCATCATTATCATTTTTATATCCTGATATCATTTCCGCTATCCACGTCTTATGGATTGGCGATGCAAGGACGTTAGAATTTTTTGGTGGGACATCCAAAGGAGGCTCTACAAATACGGAATATACATGAAAGTGTTACAGCGCCTGTTTATAACGCGGATAATGCGATGACGCCTAGCAGGTGTACGTAGTTTAAGATTAATGAAGTATGTGTACCTTCAATTTCCCCAGTGAGCGAGGTGCAGTTGAGAAAGTTGAGAAAAGAATTCATGTTGTTATCCGAAGACTTCACATACGCCACAGCGGCGATAGAAATAACGGCTCCCAGTATTATGACCGGCTCCATTGTATCCAAATGATGTTTCACCACGCGGGTTTCTTTGTTAGGGAATTTATTTATTTTAAAAACTAAACTATCTAGATGCAGCGCTAATCAAGTTATGAACTTTTTCTTGACGAAATACTAATTATCAAAAACATTTATTTGTGTTGTGACCATTTAGAGATTGTATCACAATTCTATTTATGCATAAATTCGTCGACCTCATGCATTGCTGTACCATAAAGTTTTAAATTATAATTGTTTATTATTACCAATTGAAATGTATCTCATGACAGATGATGCTTTGTGATGCATATTATCAGCCACTGGGTTTGAATGAATGATGGAGGGAATTATGCTTATTTATGTACTTTCTTTCGAATTAAATACGAGGAAACGTACAACTTATGTTTCTGTATGGAATCTATAATATGTTATGATTGTGTGCCGAATTAATTTACCAGCCACTTATGTCAGTTTATCTCTTAACAGGTAGAATGTGGTGTATATCGCCCTATTGTTATTGAGCTGAATGTATAAGTGGTAAGGTATTTGTCTAGTAACCACATTGTAAAATGTTCGAAATTTAGAATTTTAGATCGTGTGCATGATTAATCAGTACTGTCGCAAGTAAAAATAATCGGGATACCTACAAAGGATACTTGATAATATGCAGGTTATTTAACTTAAATCATCAAAAATTAAAATTAAGGTTTAAATTTGCTCCCGGAAAATGTCCCTTCGAATTGGTCACAGAGTAGTTAGCTAAAATGCCATTCCACTGCTCAGCCTCTGGGTCTGCCCAACTCCCTTAAACACCGCAGTCGAAAAGATTCACATTCTCTGACTGTCTTGAAATTATTCGTATTGCCTCGGCAGCCACCTAAAACAATTGGAGTTTGCATTCAATTTTATCTCTCTAAGCTTGGTAGTGTGCTCATTGATATATTTCGTGGCACCCACCGTAAATAAATGGTTTGCACTGATCTTCCTTTACGTCATAGTAGAAATGACGAAAGGCGGCCTTACAGACTCCCGTTTCGGCTGGTAAATAACAGTCAGCTAAAGCTGAAAAATACAGCGAAATAGAATAAATGTTTAGGAATATTCGTCAAGTGTCAGTTTAAAAATCAAATAAAAAATCAAGATACTTACCAAAACCACCTTTCTGATCCGGGCGAACCAATTGACCATTTACAGTCTGTTCATTACTCATGAAAGCCAAAACGACGACAACTAAAAGTATAAGTCGCAATAGCGACAATATTAAAGGCTTCATATTCAAGATCGCGTGATACAATGACGTTGCATATATTTCAAAAAGCTTTTGCCGGACCGTGAATACCAACGTTATCACTTATATCCTATATGTATCAGACTAATGAAATAAACGATGCAACGTACTTGAATTTATAGATGATTGATATTACTAACCAGTAGTGAGATAATTAACATCAGTGGATAAATTCACGTATAACATAATAATCTCGTTTTGTTACAGATACGCCCAGTTATACAAACAGGTGGACAACCCGCTTATCATTGAACGATTACAATTGCTCACACCAGTGACCTAGTAACCGAGGAATATGCATGTTGCTGCATGCATAATATGTTTGTTGTACATAGAAATACATTCACACTCGCATTCATTCCTGGTAAAAAGGGCGAATGCATGAACGACTCACAAGTTGATGTCCATGACTGATTAGAAAGACACAACAAATTACATCATTTCAATAACAATAAACAGTGAGTCAATGAGTTTTCAGATATGATTCATGCTAATTACAGGGAATGCAAACTTGATGAATAATTAATGTTGATTAAAGCCACCATTTCAAGTAGTTTAAACTATTTATGTGTTCATTGATTATTCTACTTCAAACTAGGCTTGTCACATAGAGTTGTGTCTTAAATATGTGGAATAAAATGACAGTCGTCCTTCAAGATGACTTATTTCTTGAGGAGATACAGAAATATTGATTTACATACTATAGTTGACACAATTGCACGGTTGAGTCAGGAATACATATTCTCCTTCAGGTTCTTGTATTTACTTGCAATATTGCATTTTTAACCGGTCTTATTTTTAGCCATTAATTAAAAAAACTTTCAGCGTAATATCAGAGTTTGCTTGGAATAAGCACTTTAGATAAGTCATTAACAATACGGTAGCTGAGTTGAAAATATTACCAAGTTATTATTACCTATTGTGCAAGGGACGAAAAATAAATGATAGAAACCGCACAGCAAAAAAGGCGACAGGTGACTGAAAATGGCAAGCGAAGACAGAAATGAGCAAACAGAGATGCCAGTGAGAGTCGGTGAGGATGACAATGGTGATAAGTATTACACAAGCCGATGGAACTGTATTGATCGACGGGGTTATTTATTCTATTCTGCGATTTGGAGAGGAGAAAGTCGCGCTGGCTGAGCAGTGCAGTGAAAGTTTAGTTGTCTGGCCAAGACGACTAGCTGCTGAGTGAAGATCGTTTACTGCATTCATGCAATAGACAGATATAATAGACTGCATTTTGTTATTATCATGCTAATGTCAATGTATGGTTGTTGAACTATATATTGTAGTACGAATTGCACTACCCGAATTAATGCTACAGTATCCATGTGAACAAGGATTATTTTCTTAAACCGCTATCATCCTTTAACAAATACCTGCAAAAAATTTATAGAGAGATATGCACCTTATTGGGCTCATAAAGTTTATGCCAGAAAACAAGCAAGACGCTTATTTTATCTTATCCTTCACACTAAAAGTGCGTAGTTACTTGGCCAAAATTATGCTGACCACTTATTTCGCAGGCGGAAAATACCATGCCAGCAATTCCAATTAAAACTACCCAGGTACAAAAACAGTAGATTCGAATGGAACACGCTGAAAATACGTATTTGCTTTGGCAACATAAATACGCGTAAATGGGGACATAAAAACCCAGGCGTACTTTTCCACTCACATAAACATGTGTGAGGTAAATGAGAATAAATGTTATGTGCTTTCCTTGTAAAAGATGTACAAATAATAATAAACCCTTCGAAAAATATCATTTATTTGTTGTCGTGCAAGTAAAACAGTTTGCCGATAATGTTCACACATTGGGCATTGTTTTATGATGGAAATTTGCTCATCTACGTGTCTTCAAATACGAGCTAATCGACACACTAGGTGATGCTGCCATGATAAGACCGACAGCGAAAATCGAGTGAGTGAGTTCAACGCACATTCCAACATTTCGGATCAGTGGTTACGAACGCATCGTTCACCAAGTTCACCAATGACCAAGTAATTAACAGCAAGCGGCAAAAAGCGATTTCTGTGTATTCAAGAAACAAATCTTTCTATTAATTTCTTACCCAAATACCAATCGTGATAACAAAATTTAGAAAACTTGGTAAAATAAAATCGTAAATCTAAAAACAAGATTATATGTTGCGTTTTCTCATATGTGTATTGCTTTATATGTAGTGTTACTGAAACACAGGTATGAACAAATTACATTTCAGGTAGTATCATGCAATTGAAAGTAATAATTCTTGTACGTTAAAATGTAATCAATAACAGTAGCCGTAAAATTACAGTGCCGATTAACATTGCACCCCAAACATCACTCACCAGGACTATTTTCCAACCTGTAATGATTGAATATGTGACAACTGCACTGTTAACAACATTCGGCAGAAAAACATTGCAGATTGTCCGGTTCACTGTATGCATTTTTTTGATCCAGATTTGATGTGATGTTAAATGATAAAACTTATATCTACAAACACTTGATTTTGTGGATGCAAATGGAAAGTCAATGTAGATTTGCATGAACACTTTTAATGCCCTTGTTCTTTAATCGAAGCGTATCAATCACTAGTTGATATGCCACCAATTGTAGTGCACCAAAACAAGTAACAACTGTATTTTCAGTAAATTTGTGTGTAATTCTTCGTAAAGTCAATGCCTCAAAAGGTCCAGAGTTTAGGTAGCACGAACGATGTATCGTTCAGTGCAGGCACTACTACAAAGTGCCATAATTCTTTTCCACCCGCCTCTCCCAATGATAACCGTACCCTCCAGCGCCTTTAGAGTACTCAATGCAATCCCCCCCTTTAGTATTTATCTCCCCCTTCCTCGACGATATGATAATGACCTTGACACATAGAGAAATTCATAATTACTACACAAATCAGTGTCATAAGTAACAAAACTGAATTTGGACCGAAAGCTGACAATTTCGGTTACAGTAGATGCAAATTCCAAATATATTTCTATTTGAGCGTATCCTGTAAGTAGAATGATTTTTGAAGCAGCTTCACATATCGTGTCACCGGCTGTTGTTTCGGAATGCAATATTTGCCAGTGGATGTCTATATTATCTCTGCAACTCCACGCTCAAAAACTCTTCAATTGAAACAACGGCTAAATCTAATTGATGGCCGGCGATGTGAAATTAAGTGCAATTTAAATATAGTGATTAAGACAACACGTTTTATTGAATGATCGAGGTAACTTATAGCATGGATTAAAACCAACTGCACCGTCTGCAACATTTGATCTTACTGCAGCTCGTTATTATCAATTTGCAACATATTCAATATGTTAACGTTGCCATTTCGGCTATCCTTTCACAACAATTAGGATAATAATTTGATTTATTGTTGTTCATCCGCACCCATAATCTACGCTGCAGATTTCCGTTCATGTAACGTCGGGTAAAATTCGATGACGTTTCTGTATAGCATTTTGGTTCTATTTAATAGATATACACAAAATAATATTAAAATTATATAACATTTAATACTTGCATATTCGCTGTCACTTTGACATTCATATTTTTCCGATCTGCTTGTCGGCTGATGGCTCAACTTGCAGACTCGAAAATATTAACACAAACCCCCAACGACCCTTTTTGACCTGTGTACTATATATGGGCACGCTTATAAAAATATTGTTTACTGGACTGAGTTTGATATTTAATTTGACTTTGACAAACTTATCAAGTTAACCGATATCGTTGGGGTTAGCTTTGTTGCGGCCGTTAGTTCGTGATGTGCTAAAACACGCATGATAAGCTTGGCCATCTATTTTAATCTAATTGTAAGAAGTTAAAATAGGAGTGTATGCTTGACGCCACCAGTTTCAACTTCCAATCTGGTGACACGTAGGCATACTGGATAGGTGCGATGTTCGCTCGTTGTTTAGTAGTGGAAGATATTATATTGTAATTTATTGAACCCCGATGGTAAATAGGATGAAGTATTTGGCGGAACTTGTGGTATCGCAAGGTTATTTAGTTATTAAGGCAATGGAACTTGCTTGTTGCTCATCCAAACGATATTTGTACCTATAAAGGAATATGTGAGACTCAGTTTACAGGAATGATAATATTTCGGTGCTGTGCATTCATATTTTTGCTGACTAGTCATAGTCTCTTCGTAAAGCTGCTTGGAATTAGTATCTGCTTAATTTCATGGAATTAATTGACTACATAACACATAATGGACTTCTGGAACACGATTTTCCAAAGTGTCAGAATTAAGTTTTAATGGTACAAAATAAATTTAATAATGTTTCATTAAGCAGTTTAGACGAATATATGAGTTTTTGAAGGCAGTTGCCATAAAGTATTTCGTATTTTTGCGTCATAACATCAGTTCAGAAAATAATTATCCTATACGACATCTATCGTAACTTTCAGCTGTAACATGTTCTCCCTAGCATGTGCAATTATGCATCACCGTATATTGACAATCATGCCGAATTAGTTATTGAAAATTATTCATTGGATGGTTTTAGTTTGTTTAGTTGATGAATCAAATCAAGTGAAGTGAAGTGTTTGCGACAAACGAAATGAGTTGTGTATATGTTCATGAAGTGACGCAAAATGAAATTTAAAAAACTTGACCGATAGGTTCCATATAACTGACAATTTAATGTACATGGTTCAAGGAAAATGAAGACAATACCAAAAAATTGGTTTAATAAGATTTACATTTTGCAATATTACAAAATATTATTAATCTCAACTCACTTGATTTAACCGAATATCTTCTTTTCAAACCTGCATTGTCTTGTTTAAATACACATTATAACTTCTCAGGTATACTTTGTTTTTACGAACCACAGCCGCACCAGTAGCATCTTCATATTAGATTTATTTCAGATCCTTCGGAAGTCCCCAGAACGGTGTCGCGGTGTTTAATTTCGTAGCGTTGTTCAACAACTATGTTGAAATTAGAAGATAAATACTGTATAAAGGATGGCTTATTTAATTTAGAAAACTGGGAAGTAGGGTGCAGGTCGTGAACAACGGTTGGTAATGAACTTGTTATCTAATATCTGCGTCAACTGACAGGTAATTATTTTTGATCCATAGTCCATATACAACCACATCCATCCAATTACTGATACCAAATTATTGTGAAAGCTTAAAATGCATGCATAATTTGTATCTTAACGCAAGAACAATGTGCTAACAATAATCGGAGATACAAGATTCATTATGAGCATGATGAGCCTCTTTTTGGATAACCACGTCACAAAATGTCAGTAAACTTATTTTTTATTTGGACAGGGGCAGGTGCCAAAATGTCCCTTTTTACATTGTCGTTCAAGTCAATCTAAATGTTATACATAAGTTGCTGCTTTGTTGCTGGTGAATACTTGAGTGCAAGAAAGTACTCGAGGACTCGGGGTTAAGGACTACCTTGTGTTTTGTTGAAAAACACAGCCAAGCAGTCAAATTGATATTTTTGGGCAAATTATCGCATTGATGTCTGTGCAGATTCATATCTACTATATGCAGTTGATTTCCGGAATATGATTTATTTTTAGTAGAACCAATTTATGATACAAAATATTTTTTGCAAAACTTAGGTGGTCATTGTTAGTTTGTGCTGTAATTGAAAGGTAAAAACTGCAACAAGGTAATGTACCTGTTAGTTTACTTATCATTGAGTTACGTGAAAGTAAATTTCCATTTACGAATGCCAATATTAACAAAACGTAAATCCTATTATATTTTTAAAATATCCAGTCTAACAGATACATTTTGCTCACTGAGTCAATTGTACACAAGCGATTGGAACAGGTTGATTAATCTGACCTTTTATTATTCTGATAAATGCAGTCGTACATCTATATGCAATCTATCTTGTACGAGACCAGGTGTAGTGGTATCGATCTAATTTAACGCAAGATGAAAACCTAAACAAAAACGGAAGTTCATGTCTCAACCTTTGCTGCAAATGTTCCTTTGTAAATTCATTTGGAATTACTAACTGACACAATGGCATCATATTCCGCCGCAGAATACTAACAAACAAATGGTCTCCGAAGCACAGAACCGGACCGGGTTATGTGTATATAGGTTTCTTATAAATAAATTCAAGTTTTGGTTCATATTTAAAACTCCGTGCAAATTTGAATGCCGCATTTCCAGAGCAACGTTACGAAACTGTTTGACATTTAGTAATTGAAAAGTAGAATGTTGAACATTCAATGTTCATTAGAAATTTAATTGGGGAATGAACACAATTCAATTGATTCTTTTTCACACGACGACAAATTGCAGAAGTATTCACAAAGTAGTTACAACTTGCATGCATATCCCGTCAACTCCACAATCTGACTAATCTTCAATATAATTTGTGTACGTGTACGTGAGGTTTATAGATTTTGACGTCTAACTTCGAATAATCCATAATCCAGTCAGAGAGGACCTGTCTTCTGGAAACCTTGAGTATTCTTACGAACTTAAATCTGATTCCCACATCTATTTGGAGTAAGCCACTGATAGTATTTAATTTCGAAGAATGGAAGATGATTAACTCGCATGGAATATAACCGAGAATTATCTTGCATGTAATGCTACGTCTTTCCACATCTATGTAGACGTTTATCTCCCGTCAATTTAAACAGGATCGTGAGGGATTAGTTGGTGGATGGCTGGGTGTCGGTTCAATACCTTAAGTATTTTAAAATAAAGCGGAGGTGAATGAAAACGATAATTACTGATAATTGCATCAACAAAATCAGTAAATATATTTATACCACCAGCAGGCAAAGTGGACAGTGTAAACCCTAAATGTTAGTTTTCCATTCATAAATTTGATTGTAATCTGACAACGAAATTTATTATGCCGATCTTGACGACCCTACATACAATTGCCACTATTATGACACTTTGCAAATCAAAAGATTCACACGTTTCACGGCGTCAATTACTGATCTAGTAATAGTCAAAATTTCTCTTGTCGTAAAGTCAATAATACGAATGATCAACACAGTCAAAATGAAGTGATTTCTAAAAGTGAAAAATGACTAGCGTTCGACATTATCATATTTGAAACTCTGGGACTGGTTTCTGGATTACAAACTATTTTTGAAAAAATACTGCTGTTGAATTGATGATGGTGAAAGATTGCAAAGCGAAAAACTAAGTTACTCTTTGTTCGTTATTTACGAGTTATTGTTTAAATTTGGTTCACAGAATCACTAAAATATTTCGACGTTACCCACGGTACTGGCCAGAAGACCATTTTTGTTTTTGACGTGACCCTTATTTAATGTCATTCAAGTAATTTCTTGACATTCTCTGACCCCTAATTTTGCTTAGTATTAGCTACGAAAATCAATCTTTCAACCGAGACTGGAATTTGCTACATGCCATCTACCTCACATTGCAAAACACAGAACAGTTGGGTTTTCACATTTTGGCGTTTAATCGCTGTTCTAGACTACATACTGTAACAACACAATTTTCGTTTTAAGTCCTCCAAACACTTTCGATTATGTTGAAAATATCCCTGATGATGAATCGAGGAAGAAACAAAACGTTGCATCGTTAAATCAAGCGTAAACATGTACTCGGTGTATTCCTAAATATTTTCAATTAACAAACAATACCATATAATAATGATTTATTTATTTTTGCACTTAATAGCTTCCATTTCTTCTACTTTCGGAATATTATCAACGCACTGCTCACAAATTATTACAAAATCCTTACCGAATACAAAAAAGGATAACAAAATTTGTTACGGAAAAAAATCCCAAGATCCCATTTACAAGATCCCACTGTGATACATCTGTTATTTTTTAACTTTATATATTTATCACCATATTTATAAGATGTCAAATCTGCGGACGACCTGAATTCGCTGCGAGCAAAAATATGTTAAAAATACACTATTCGGCAATAAATTGCAATCACAAGCATGAGTAATTGATACAAATTTTAAAAAAAAAACTATCTGATTTTACTACCATTTAATACTTATACGATACGATATGCATTATGCAAGTTTACGGTTTTTCTTTGCAATAAACACTTGCCCCAAATAAAATTTAACCGAATATAGATCATTTAATTTCAAAATCAGTGGGAGTCCCATTATTGGTTTTTGTTGTCATGGATTACATATCCGGCGTCGAAAGTAATGTTTAAATTAATAAACATCAGGTACATGTCTGTTCCCATTCGTCTGTACCCACCCCTGCCTACAACCAAGAGATCATATATATTTTTGAAAGATTTTCCGCGATTATAGCTTACACTGTGATAATGTAATAGTGACCACGAAGTTATTTTGCTTAGATAACTCCATTTCCTTTGATTTTTTAACAAAAAATTTAATTGCCGTAAAATTGTGAAAAGGCCGTTTACAAAATATATTTGGATCATTCATATTCCCTGTATTACACTCACAATTGTCAGATGGTAGAATCTAAGAAAATTATAGCATATCGGCATCAGGGTATCTTGTTATATGCTATATTCCATTTTCTTTCTGCAAACTGCTAGTACTAGTTTCACAAGTGACAAAAGCTTTCAAGTCTGAACCAAAATCGCACTGTCCGAACATTAAATTTTTTCAAAAAACTCTCCGTATCATCTGAATAATTTAGCAAAGTTTGCGCCTATCATCGTATGTTGGACCTTGAACAGAAAGGTGGACGTACAGTGTTTGACATATTTTATTAAATACCGGAAGCATGAAATGCTTGAAAGGTAGTTATAGCGATTGATCAGTTTGTCTGTCCGTCTGCCCGTCTGTCAACACTCTAGCGTCCCTCCACGTTGACCGATTTGGCTCAAACTTGGCACAGAGGTACCTTGGCCCAAGGACACGATCCCTATTGATTTTCAGCCATGTACCTCATCATTGGCCGGAAGTATGGACGTCGACGTCTTTAAGGTGGTGGGGTCAAAAAATCATCAAAAAAGCTACTTGTAGAAATGAATAGAGGAGTTCAAGACGACCATTTTTTGCCAAAGCACAATGGGTCAAATCACTCCCCTGTCGTCAGGGTGGAAGGGGGTGGGGTCTCCGACCTCAAAAATTTTTTGTTGTCTAAAAATTCAATGGGAAGTTCAATTTGAGCTTACAAGACATATTGAAATTGGTCAAATGCGTATTTTGGTTGTTAATTGGGCATACATCGCACTTCCGGTAGTTATGTATTAAAGGTTTACACCTTACTAGTTATGGTAGTTCATTGCATTAATCGCTATCTTGATTACAATTCTAGTATAATATTTTATGATTCGTGCGCCAGCAGAAGAAAATGGAAGTACTCACTTTAAATTATTCCGCGCCATCAAAATTAAAAGTGGCGTCCGTTCAGTTTATTCGTATGATAGATAATGCGCAGGAATTGTCGGGTGAATTTTGAGTAAGTAAGAAGTGAAGGAATCCTAATTTTATCCAGTCGTAATTTGTCTACAAACCAAAAACATATAGTATTAAAATCTAAAATCCATTTGTTGTAACTTATTTTCGCGTCGACCATTTAATTTCACCGCTTGTGTAATAGTTAAAAATTGACAGGTGGTCGAAACAAATATGTCGAAAAAATATGCTAATGCAGAGAGATAGCCCTGTCAAATTGGTAATGGACATTGGAACAGAGCATCCAAGGCGACCAAAGTATTGATAGTACGACTCCGAGAAAGCATGAAATTTAATGGTCGAACAGTGACATATCGTCTCCAAACCACAGCTTCGTCGGTCACAAAATATTCGAATTCTGTATTATATGCCCATTACCAGTTTTTACAGGGCCGTCTTACTGCATTGGCACATTTTTTATTTAACTAACTTTTGCCGCTGTACGAGTTGCAACTCTCAAAATTCCATGCTAAAAAAGGCTCCCAAATTGACCACATTAAAACGTGGTTTACAGCGCTTGTGGTAGACGCTTTGAACATATCAAATACTTTTCTGAATCCTCATTTCAAGGGCTTGCAAACGTATGCCTACGTTGGAATTTTATTCAGTAGTAATACTAGGTTTTTACTGCTTCCACAATTTCAGTTTTCGTCAATTTTCCAGAACGAAAAAAGGCGTAAGATTTTTATACTTTCAAGACCGGTACCTTTTCACGTATACGCAAAATAAAAAAATCGACAAAAAATGGGCCCTAATTCTGGACGGAGCTGCCTAAATGCATTTAACATTTGGAATAGGATCACACGTTCAAGAGATATCAAATGGATATTATCCATCGATTAAATGTTACATTGGCCAAAACATACATATGGAGCTAGCGAACCCTAAGTTGATACGAGCAGGCTGAAACTTTGCGCTTTCATCAGGTCACATATTGGATGCGTAAATATGAACAAAATCGGAGAGACACAATTTTTTGCGTGATTAATGAATTTTAAAAGTGCTCAGATACAAATTTAAGTGAAGTTTACGATAACCTAAAGGAACCACAAATTTTACTATCAATCAAAAATACCATTTTAGCACCAAACCCTAATTTTAAGGATACCCCAATGTTAACTTGTAAGACGAACTTGCGCTCTCTACATTGGTGCATTTTTTTAGATCTACATTTGTCGATACTCCGCAATTTCTTGAAATAATAAGCAATATTTCTACGATCAGTTATATTCGCTTGAATTTATTTACGATTCGAAACCTGAATACACGAAAAGCTTTAAGATATCTTCGAGCACATTATATCAGGTCAATGTTTCGCGTAAATTCGGATAAAATGTTAATTGCAGCTTCCGGATGCCAATTTTGTAATAGTCAGACGAATGCAAGAATTTATGGAAAAGCAGATTGTCTTTTTAGCCAACTCCTTAGATTAATCCATTAAGAGAAAAATTGTTCACATAATGCAGCAAATTCCCTGGTTTGTATATTTGCGACAAATCGCAGTTTGTATCTTTGTCATTCGTTAAATTAAATCCTGTGAGAGGGTTCCCATATCAAAACCTTATCAAAACCTAATCAAAATTGGATAATTATCAAAATCTTATCAAAGTATTGTTAACCGAAATTACCTTCAGCCTATGAATGGGTTCAACTAATTGTAAGAAAACATACGCACCTGCAATTTTTGAATTTTTACAATTATTAAGATTTCGTTCAGTAAATTTGAGGAATGTCGACGGTTGCTGCACTTGTTAATTACGACAGTAAATTATAATGATCGGAAACTACGTGGTGTTTTTCTATGATCGCTATATAATATCTCCAAGCTGTCTTAATTAATTGCAATTTTCATCAACGTTCGCACTTTATATTTGCGCAAATGCGCACGCACGATATACGGTATTTTTTCTGCCGGGGATTGACGAGTTCAAATGCGAGCAAGAACAGGAAGAATGACATTGATACATGGAGAGATGAATGAACTTGCCGTGGGTTAATTCGGCTTCCCATGGCAGATTCTGCAGCTAAAATAGTTTTTGCCAATAAGGCATTCTTTTTGCTTCAAGTGAAAAATGAAAATGAATTGCTTGCATTGCGATTAATCAATGTAGCTTCTGTGGGCGCCCATTATCTATAACAACTGTAGAACCTGGTATGTTCTATGGAATGTCCAAGTCTGACACAGACGACCTATGTTTAATCCGGGTCATCATCAGTTTCAATTAAATATAAAATTGCTTAATGAATTGCTCATGAATTTCACATAATTAACTGTCCATGATAAAGCACTATAAAGTACACACACCGAAATAATCAAGACTTCAGTTGTGTGTCTGCGTTCAATGTTAAAACCAGGCGAATCTGGTGGCAAGTCTACTTAAGGGAAAGTTCTACGCAATTTTCTCAACAATTTTCCACCCACTTCTCTTCCTTTTGGAGTACATCAAACCTTCCGATGAATTACAATTTTCACAAACATTGTTTTCAGCTTGGCTGTTAAGTTGTTCACAGCAATTAAACTAATTAACAAAAAAATGGCGCGCTTAATGTAAGACAATGATGGCCGGATGCAACTCCACTAACTGCTAACACATTATTCGTGGAAATAAAACCAGAAGCACCAGGCTGGTGCCACCCGCTATCTTCTATTCAGGAGATAATTCGATGAAGTTATCCTTCATTATAGAATACACGTCAAAATATTGAAAAGTTTCAGATAAAGGTAAGTGTAATTCCTCAAAGGAGACGTCCATTACAAACGGTCAAGCGGTAAGAACAAAAATAGCATACATTGATACTGATTACTCCGGTACTAATGATACAAAGAGAGATGATTAGATTTGCTGATCTAACGAAACTGTTGCAAGCTTTCACATCACCGAGTGTTTAATCGACACTTCAATCGCTTAATCTAAAACAGGTTGAAGGTCAGAATTGTGTTACTGTTGCTGTTTGTCTATTGGATTGGATAAAAAGTAGTGTTACAATTTGACAA
This sequence comes from Sinella curviseta, assembly GCA_004115045.4. Classification (NCBI taxonomy): domain Eukaryota; kingdom Metazoa; phylum Arthropoda; class Collembola; order Entomobryomorpha; family Entomobryidae; genus Sinella; species Sinella curviseta. The sequence continues at coordinate 21,394,371 of CM023199.3, read as the reverse complement.
TTCGACATGCTTCGTCAGAATTTTCGGGAAACTGAAAAATTTAGGCACGAATATATATCAAATGTCACTATAAATTGACTGGTATGCAGTTTTAGCTTGAAATTGCAATTAATTCTGGTTGTTTGCAATATTTGGGTGAGAAACCTTCCGCGTCTCCGCACTTCTGCAAAGACTATTGCAGATAGGAAGTGATCATTTCAGCATTGGAATCTCAGACATTTAGACCTTCTTGTCATATAGACATCTCTGCACTAGCGCATTAGAACGTGTAGAATTTATAGGGGCAAGACTAGTAAACAATTTCATTCAACACATTCACACGAATAAATACCAGGTCGGCACTCGGAGCCAACATGATTTTGTGGGATATATTCTGATTTGCGTTGTTCATTGCAGCCAAAAAAGTACGAAATCCATTGTCTTTACAATAAACAAATTCTTCCTGATTTTGATCTCATCATCAGGATGATTAATCCAACAGGGGTGTATCAAAAATCCGGAAATCCAAAAATCCGGAAAGCCAAAAATCCGGAATCCAATAATCCGGAAGTCCAAAAATCCGGAAAACTATTGAAGAGAAATTAGTTTAGTTTAAATACAACGAGAGATTAGTTTAAATTAAGTCAGGTTCGGTTAGGTTAGGTTCGGTTGGGTTAGGATGACCGAACTATGTCTATTTGTATAAAAATGTATGTGTTTACCAATTTTCAGACTTACGGATATTTGGATTTCCGGATTTTTGGAATTCCGGATTTTTGGACTTCCGGATTTTTGGACTTCCGGATTTTGGGACTTCCGGATTTTTGGTTTTCCGGATTTTTGGACTTCCGGATTTTTGGTTTTCCGGATTTTTGACATAAAGCAATCCAACAACATACTTAGCACTTCTGATGCTCACTTAGTACCTATCAACGTCTCGTTGTGAATTTCTCCGTCAGTCAAAAGGCTGCAGGTTACATCCCAGAAATGTAAAAGTCAAAGGCAGTTACTATGAGAATACTTAAGGGGATTCCGCTTTGACCAAATCTCCATCTAACATATTATAGGTGACGCAGAAGTCATAGAGGAAGCCCCAGTGTTGAACAGCATAAGCACAAAGGGGTAATAAGAAATCACTGTTTAAAATTATTAATCGTAATTAAATTTAAATTTGAGAGCATAAGTCTTGTAGTTCATTTCATTGCGAATCTATTGATACCAAATTCGAAAAGTTTGGTCCATGTTTTTCAGATTTCAGTTATTTACAGCTGTTGTTTCAACGGAAAAGTTGTAGAAAAACAATAACTGTGAAATCTGAAAAACGTGGATCAAACTTTTCGAATTTGGTATCAATAGATTCGCAATGAAATGAACTACAAGACTTATGCTCTCAAATTTAAATTTAATTACAATTAATAATTTTAAACAGTAATTTCAGTGCCAGCCAACCAAGTCGCTCAATAGCTTTTCATCGGGACGGACAAATCTCCGGGAAACAGTTCTGAATCCCAGACATACTATAACGTTTTCAGGTTTATTCAAGCTCACTCCCTTGAGGGAGAGCTCAGTCACTAAAAACCCTTGAGTGTCATACTTTGGGACTCCTACCCTCTACTACAAAAATCCCAATGTCTAAATTTAATTTTAGCAGTCGCTTATAAAATTGTGGTATAAACCATTTGTAGACTGTTCAAAATCCCAACGATGTAACATTTTCATATGCTTATTTCTTGAATTTTTATAAAAAATTCATCAATTTTCAAAGTAAACTATCATTTGCAAAGAAACTAGATTTTCTATGTCAATATACAATAGAAAATCGAAGTTAGCAATTTATGAAATCTATCGTTAATTGTTCATAAAATTGCTTGAATATTTTGATACCGTTCTTGGATATTTTACCCACCCCTGGCGTACGCAGTTGTCAACATTTTACTTTCTATACAAAAGTCCACATCAAAATTTAAGAATTATAATCATATGCTACATCATGATTTCTATTTCTAAATTCGATATCTCGCCCTTCTTTCCATTTTCCGTACTGTTTTACCCCCACGACCTGTGTATCCAAACGGAATTGGAGATGATTTTAAATAATGCCATGAGTTCTGTTTCACAGGCTTCTTCTGGATTGTTGCTACAATTGATGTTGCTTGATACCAATTTTACTATTTTTCTGCACAAGCTCAACGTTTGTTATTAAAAACATAAACTGAGATATATTTTTAAATCTTAAGGTAAATCAAGAGATAGCGACGAGGCAAGAAAATTGATAAGATCGCACTTCCCCATGAATTACTTTGCGGTGATGCCAACTGTTTAACACACGCACATACCCACACCACAAGCGTTATTGATTTTTTTAATTTATCCCATGAGCATTGATGACGGATCATCCTTTTTCCATCTTTCTTTCGCTTTTCTAGGGGTTGTGATCGTTGAAAATGACTTTATTTCAAGTGAAGTTGAACTATTTTATTATTAATACCACCACCATAACAAATTTGGAAGACAGTTTGTTTGTTGTTGGGGATGGCGACTTTTTAATATGAATTGAATACATGCTTTGATGGTCTTTTCAAATGTATTTAGTCTTTGCTCAAGTGGTGATTCTAGATAGCTAGTACAAAAATTGTGACTTGAAACCCAACGGCTGCTTATTTCGTTTTGTTTCGTTAAAAAGCAGATTATCGTTCTACAATGTATTATTTTCACTTACAAAGTTTTGCAGCTATGTTATCTATTTGGGATAAGCGACGAGATGTCGGACAAATATGCACTCGGACGGAATACTATTACATGTTTCGATATATTCAGTAATTTTAGTGATTCAGGGCAAATGCTTTCACTTTATTTTTTATTAAGTATATAAAATTACATGTTATAAAAAGAGTCGCTATTCAGAATTAATGGAGGTATTATAGGTATTAAGAAATCAAGTACAGAGCAAGGAATAATAACACGAGGTTGTTTGTTCAAAATGAGTTTAAGTGAAAACCCCATATTTTGCCTTATGCATACATTTTCCATCATAGCGGGACTTTATATAGGTGACTCCCATTGAATCAAATTAGTCCATAGGTTAATAGTAATTCAAAATCCCAGGAATACCATGTCCTGCCTGTTAAAGATGTTCAGCATAGAGGAGTTTGAATTGAAGGTCAGTTTTGAGTGAGCATCAACAGAAGGGTGAGAAATTGTAGTTAATAAAGTGAAATTTGACATTCTAAAAATACTTCCACCGAAGAGCTCTCGTCAATCCGGAACGCTCCGTCAAAATAATTTTTAGAGGAACTTTTTGTTTTTCTAAAAAAATTGTACCCATCCGTGCAACAAGAATAAACTTTTGCGTACGCAGCACGTTTAGCAGCGTTTTTATATAAAAAAGTTTATTTAATTGTAAGAACAATTCATGCTCAAATTTATTATATTTATACATAATTGTGAAAAAAAATTTGTACCCTATATGGAAGAAAGATTTTTGAAATATCTTTGATAGCATTCGCGGGAGAGCTGGCACCGTTTGACCACATTTTTTGAGTACGGTGACCGCGGACCCCGTTAACAAGAACACAGGGCCTCGTTCGACCAGTCTCTGACAGAGCCTTTCGCTTTACCAAATACCTGCTGACGTCGTATTTCCAGGATCGGAAAGGTGACATCAACTTTTTTTGAAAGTTTGTTCTGACCTAATGGGAAAATATAAACATTTGAAACACTCTTATTCTCAAAATTTCAGTCCTATAGCCTGCATATTTTAGAAATTAGGGGCATTTTTAAATTAAAAACAACCGAAAGTTTGCAGGTTGTGGAGGTCACAGTTCTTCAGATAGAAATCTGAGATTTTGCATCAACGTACTTAGTTATCTAAAATAAAAAATACGTCATTTTCTTATTTTTCTCTAGTTCCGTTGTTTAAAAAATACAACTCGAATGTAGTGTTTTCCTCCTTTTCCATTGAGTGGGATGTACAAATACGTGCAAACTTTGTATACTCTATTGGGTTCACAGATGACTACCAATTATTTCTTCCGATGTAAAACAACTTTCGCATAGAGAAATTTCACTTGTTTGTAATGCTGAATAACCTTGGGCACCGGAAGGGCTTTCCGAGAAACGGTATTTTGGCGTATACTCTATAATTAATGAGCTTCTTCTATGAGCTACCTGCTGAATACTGCTGGTTCTGCTGTTTGATTTTATTAGTTGAACATCATCAGCCCATCAGCATCTTGCATTAAACGCGACTTTTGTTTTCAATATAATTTTTTGCGTTGCCCTGAACGACTTAGCAGTCGACTGAACAACATGGTCCGACAAGGTTTTAATTTGTCCTCAGGTTCCATTGATCCATAGGATAGTTCATTTGTATTTACTTAATGCTAATTGTGTACGGAAGGCGTACGGTTAAAACAGAGCGTGCACAGAAAGTACAAGTCGATTAGTAGTATCCCAATTCTTTTGCTTAATAGATGTTTTAATTACGCCATGTCATTACTTTTTATTGGTTTGGTAATTTATCAATAAAGTAAGATTTGCACTCTTACTAGTTTGCTTAAAGAATCAATCACAATTACAGAGTACTGCAATCAACAATATAGGTGCTTCTTAAACAAATTACTACCCATTCAAGTATATACCCACTTTTATGAGATGTTGACAAGTTCTCCTCCCGTTTTCTCAAATTCTGCGCTCTTAACTTGAATGAAATCGTGTCACTAACCGGCCGCGAATCAGACTAAATACAGGATTGGTCAGGTTATAATTCAATTCTAGCATCTTCCATCGTACAAGAAACGGAATGAATTGAAAAACTATTGAATAGTTACTATTCAATAGGTTATAGTGGAATAACCCGATTACAGTATATCCTTTTATTACAAACGTTCAAGCTGATTATTATGTAGAATGAGTAACCATGGGTAATATTGTTACTAAATATCTATCTTTGTTCACTGCCAAAATACATTATCTTCGTTGGTGGACAGTTTATTCCAAGCTTACGTTGACCTTTTCCTAGCATCATTTTTTACATTCTATAGTCATTTTTCACTATTCTAAACACCCTCTCTATCATGGGCGCTAACTTGAAATTCGTCAGATATTTCTGCGACAACAACCTGTTCTTGAGATGTTGACTGTGGCGCATGATATCATTCGTTTGGTGTGAAGTTGCAAATGAATTAATCCTTTCAACCCAACTATTAAAATAGCCAATGCAAAGTGAAATAGTTTTGTTTTATGTGTACATGTAACTTAAAGTTGATGAGACGTCTAAAATGGGGTATGTCAAAAATCCCCAGGTCCAACAATTCGCAACTTAAAAATTATAGAAAATTGTTGGCAGAAGCGTTTGGTACACCTAATCGTTTAGATTAGGATAAGTAAGGTTAGGTAAGTTTAGGCCCCAGTAAACATGGGAAACGATCAACATACGGTTTCGAAAATTGGGGATTATTGGACTTGAGGATTTTCGACTGTGGGGATTATTGACAGCGATCATGACTAATGCTTACTTTTTCATAGTGTCAAATAACGCATGATCCACCTGCAATCTCTAATTTCGTTTGTGCGTAGTTATTGAAACCTATGGCGTCCAACTATGAAAAAAAATAATTTAGTAAGAAAACATTATATGGTTGAGCAACAAGTCAAAATACAGCTCCGAAGAATCAAACAAAATTATTCGAAGTGTGGTACGGTTTATTGCATGTAAGAGAAAATACGATTCAGTTACAGAAGCGATTTGTACAAAATGCTGTGTTTGCTGAATACCACCGCACATACGAAACTAGCACAACCGCAAGCTACTCTGTACCGAACTCACAAACTAAATCTTTTTGGGGAGAAATTCATTTAAATACAATGCCATTTATCAATGGATAAATATGCCTGTACTTGTGTATAGAAAGGTTAACTCACTGAATATTTGTAAGAAATTTGTTATAAGTCATCTACTGGAAAATAAATGCAAGAAATATTTAGAAGTATGCGATGATAATGTAGAACATGATGATATAATGCAATGTATTTATGTGGTTCTGCAAACGTAAATACACTGGAAGTAATCAATCTATACAAAATAGCAACCTATCTTTAAATAATGTTCAGTTCAATAAGATAATTTAACTGGCTTGGAGAGCTACGTTACACGTATCTATCTTGCCACAACAAATGTGACCTTGTTCAGCACTAGTTATATTTATATTTCATGGGATTCAGGGGGGCGACAGTAGTAAAAAGGCAATTAATCAAGAATGTATTCTTCAAATATCACCTATATACCAACCACCCTAATTTCAATATAATTTGTTTCTATGTACCCGGAATACTCTCCCTGATTTATATATTAATTATTTTCACTACCGCAGTTCTTGGTTACCAACGTTGAAATACTAACTTGGCGAATGAATTGCATTGTTTGTTGTCAAAGACACTGTCGTGTATACCTGGAAGCGAACGAGTCGCTACGTCGTTAGTCATCGGACTTAAAGCAAACTGCTAGTTTTAACGGCGCAATTGCCCGATCTACTCCAAGCCAACAATAATGTGATGAAGGAGAGTTCCTAATTACTTATTGTGTTACCATTCTTTTGCCGCCGAATTTGAGTCTGCAGTGTGTCCCAGGTACTATGATTGCGATTGCAAGTTGGATCAAAATGAAAAAGTTATTTTGTTGGTAAACGACCAATGTAATTTCAAGGCATGTAAAATTGCCAGAAGCTGGACCCGAGATATAGCAGGTATATTCTTTCGGGAAAAATTTGATGATATTCAATTTGCCGAATCTGCTTTCCGAAGACCGTACAGCTGCATGAAATTAATTTAGTTGGAAACAAAAACTCAAGCTACTACGGGTATTTGGCTGTATCATTCTTGTAAGCTGCTTTAACTTTTGGCATTTGGCAGTTCACAAGAATAGCATCTGTTGTCGGGTGCCATCCTATTATTAATGCGCTTTACATTTTAATAATTTAACGCACATACATATTTATTTGAATACATTATTATGTTATGATATCCTTTGTAGTAGCGTATTTGCATATGTGGGGGAAATACATGATATCAGAATAAAACGGGTACGGAATATACCATTAGACTAATGCGATCCACTTTTCTCAAATCAAACGTGAACCCAGTGACATCACTTTCATATAGAATACATGGAAACGTGTTGAACATACTCTATGACTATGGTTTATCCGTCAAACGGTCTCTACAGTACCCATTTTATTCTGATATCCTGGGGAAAATATATCCTCTGATTGAATAAGGAAAGTTTTCCGCTAGTACGAACCCAACTAGATAATATTATTGTGCATTAGATTATAGCAGGTGTAAATTCACTTTCATCAATTGTACTTCAGCTAAACAATGCCAGGTGAAAGTAGCAATCAGTAATGCTGGAACTGAAGACAAATGGAAACAACTGCAAGATAAACATTGACTAACATTTCGTTACAGGAAATCTACCAATAGTACCACTATTTCTCAAAACGGAACGTGTTTTCACGAAAATTTTTTAATGTTCTGATTTTTTGCATAAGTAATTGGGACCCCTAAAGAAGTCCCACTGAGGGAGTGGTACCCCTCCCAACCCTTTGTATAAGCAGACATGGGCACATTTACGATTTCAAAAATTCAAAAAGTTTGTGCGCTCTGCACGTCACAGTTTTCGAGCAAATGAGCTGAAAATTGGCATGCATATGTATAACAAGAATCAAAAATAGGGTCAGGTTTGCGTTTTTTGAAATTTTGAAATTTAAAAAAGTTTTGGCGCGAAAACTTTTTAACTTAAAACCTTGTTATTAAATTCAAAATCTAACACCAGATTTGGATTCTACGTGCCAGAAACCCATAAAATAAAATTTGGCTGTCAACTTTGCGCAAATAGCCCTCGTTGAAATGCAAATAAAAAGCGGGAAAATTTGAAAAAGTGCGTTTTCTCGAAAAGTAAAAAGTATTTTTTAAATCTGATTACAGATTCGGATTCTACATCAAAGATTACGTAACGGTAAATTTTTATGTTAACGAACTTTGAAATGATAACAATATGCCGAGGCCGAAAATTAAAATGTCAGAATTCAATTTTTATCAATTTAGTATCGGCCAACAGAAAGCTTTCAAAACTGACGATTCCGTAATCTTTGATGTAGAATCCGAATCTGTAATCAGATTTAAAAAATACTTTTTACTTTTCGAGAAAACACACTTATTTGCGCAAAGTTGACAGCTAAATTTTATTTTATGGGTTTCTGGCACGTAGAATCCAAATCTGGTGTTAGATTTTGAATTTAATAACAAGGTTTCAAGTTAAAAAGTTTTCGCGCCAAAACTTTTTTAAATTTCAAAATTTCAAAAAACGCAAACCTGACCCTATTTTTGATTCTTGTTCTGCATATGCATGCCAATTTTCAGCTCATTTGCTCGAAAACTGTGACATGCAGAGCGCACAAACTTTTTGAATTTTTGAAATCGTAAATGTGCCCATGTCTGCTTATACAAAGGGTTCGGAGGGGTACCACTCCCTCAGTGGGACTTCTTTAGGGGTCCCAATTACTTATGCAAAAAATCAGAACATTAAAAAATTTTCGTGAAAACACGTTCCGTTTTGAGAAATAGTGGTTCAATAGCTAATCAGGCATCGTCCGACCTGTGTGTCATTAATAAGAGATACGTGTAAGTAGCCGTTAAATTGGCGTCCAGATTAATCAAGCAAATTTTTATTAGATTAGTCAATTGACGAAGTTGTTATCAAAATGTTAGAACTGAGTCCAGGAATACAGATACTTCAAAAACAAACGTGTATAGTTAAACGAATTCAATCGAAGCACTTCGTTGGTTAGTTTTTTTGTGTGAAATGATCTATGACAGACGCTACCACAATTAGAAAACGAAAGCTGGCCTTACTCGCTACATATGTATTAGGACATTCTCAACAATAGATACTGCGAAATCAAAATAATGAGGGCTGCAGCAGTCACTGCTTATCATTTTTCTCCTACCTATTATAGAACTGTGAAGTCTCAAGTATATTTTAAAAATTAAAACCTAGTAGAATTAATTCATAACCTACGCCAACATCTATAATATAGTAGTCTCAAAACTCAAAGGCGTAATTGTCGCACTTATTATAAATAATAAAAAGTAGTCTTTATTGTAGAATGCGACCTCCGAGTTGGCGAATTAGATCGCCATAGATCACTACGAAATATTACTGCAAGCCATGGAAACAAGACTAAACACACTAAATGTTGCCTGTGGTAGAATATATGGCGATTCATATGGACTGCTTTAATGTAATACTTTCACTCGGCAGGGTAGCCCAGAGGACTAGTGCAAGCTAATACTATCGCAGGTGAAATGAGCGAGAGATCGTGAGCAGTGGCTCGGTGTCACAAGTAGAAGTTGTTGCCAAAAGAGATATTTATACCAAAGGTTTTGAAACTGAAATGGAAGACTAAACATTTAGATTGCCTGCAAAATTATTTGATTAAAGAATACACCGCTACTTGAAAAGTTACTTTGTAAACACATAATTTCATAAAGATTTTTTTAGACATAAACGATCATAAATATTTAACTACTCTCCCTTTGTTTAAGATTTTATGGCATTCCGTAGAGCTATACTCCGATTTTACATTTGATACACGTTGCGAACTGCATTAGGTCTACATCGACCAGGTTAAAGAGTAATTTGTGAACGTGAGACAAACTTTTTAGTCTTGACAACATCAAGTCATTTATAGATGCTAAAATGTGAAATAGTACTTACAAATAGAACTGGTCAAATTTGAGGTGCGCGTAATATTGCGTTAATTTGGAGGTGATATTATCTTATTTATTTTAACACGATATAGGCTGTCATTAACTCACAATAATCGGGCTTAATGGATATAGAAACAAGTTAGTATTAAATAAAAACAAGACAGGTGAACGTTGAACATTTAAAAATGGTTTATTGACTACAACTCGTTTCGATTAATATTCATCGAGTAGTCGAAAAATATTTTAACTTCAGATTTAAAATGTTTAAAAACAATAGTAACAGTCGCATATTAATTTTGTATAAAAAATTCATTAAATCAAGTATCTACATTATGTTATTGTTTTTATTTTTAAATGCTTTACATGCTTTAATAGCTCTGTATCATGACTGCTTCATTTTCTGCAATAAAACCAGTTGTTGAACGTCTAATAATATAAATCGTGGCTATTGTTCGGTGTTCCAAAGAAGAGGTTTCCAGTCTCCAATGGCAGTTATGACAGACTACTTGTGCTGTTGAACTAGAACAGACAATGAGTGAGGTGACATTTCAGGGGAGTATAATTAAACTTCGTTTTCAAATTTGTTAGCGATTTATTTTGAATGATCGAAAATGAAAGAATTCATTCCTAGTACGGAAATAGCGCGCACAAATAACGAATTTTGTAGCTGGGTGTTACTCGATTTAAATATGCAATTTAATTGCTAAATATTTATCAAGGCTGTCGCCTGAATGTCGGATAGTATGAAACAAGTTAGGTTGGGTTCTGTTGCTTTTTATGATGTCTATTCATCTAATAGAACTAGTATGTGCATTTATGCAGCATATAAACTTTTATTCCGAACTTTGCAAATATTTCGCACCTGAACTTATATAATTTCAATCTACAGACTAGACAGAATATCATGTTGTTATACAAATTGTAAATTATCGTAATGAACCGATGGCTCAGTTGGTCCAGCTTTAACATTTAGACATGTATGATGTGCTCACCAATGGTCAGCATTAAGTGGCATCATATGTCCTGCTGCCGGCATGCTGCCGGCGGCCAGTTCTGTTGATCGATCCATAATTTGCAGTGCTGTCCAATGTTATACTTTGACGTCAATCGCATTCATTGTACCTATGCCTTGGCAGACTTGGAACAATAGATATAATTAATCATTTTGTTGTTGTTTAGGAAATAGCTCAAAGTGCAGGGCTGACTTTACCAAAACACTGGTATTCTTTATAGACCGATTTTGTAAGAGGTTCCATTCCCTGTGCATCGTTCATTGAGATGTTTACAATGAATTTTTCGCAAGCATTGTTATGTTCCGGTTTTCACCGTTTATCTAAAGTAGGATGAATATCCATTGCCTTCGTTGTGATTTATTTTAATTCTGAAACTTAGTGCTTTATTGAAACAGTTAGAGCTCGCATAAAACCAACTAAAGCAATGAAAATTGTAATAATATGCATTATAGTTTGTTGAGAAAGCTGATGTCATTTTGTATAAGAATGGTAGGGTAAACAAACATATGGGGAAATAAAAATGTGCCGCTCTTCAGCCCAACTGCATACCGACTGCATTTCCGCTTGTTCATATTCTCGATACAACGCATAGGGTTCAAATGCACAAACTTACGCTACATGCAACTAAACCAAACTCTTCCAAAAGGTAGACGTCGATTCGTTAAGTTGTTACACGGCATTGAAGACACTTTACATCAGGTAATGTTGAGGGATTTTATGAGAGCGATAAGTTTAAAAATTGACGATGTTCCGAAACACGACATGAAATTGGGACTCACTGGAATGCAATATATATTGAACAATGGTTCCCAACATACCTTCTCCTCGTACTTTCTTTGAGAATCTTGTATATTTTTCAGTTTTATTCCATGTTGTTTATCCTAACGCCGTCTTCTAACATCCGGTACCGTAGAAACCATTTGTTCGCACAGGTTTGCATAAAGTCTTCGTCCTTAACTTGGTTTAGTTTAAAATTAAAGTGGTTAAATGTTGGTACATAATTTCTATTATATTAAATAATTTTGTGACTTATTACCGGCCATTACGTATTCCAGATTTGTAAAAAATTAAGCTTTTTAATAAATAGCTCATAATTTTCCGCGCTACAGGTTGTCAAACCTCAGTGGACGGTCGTACTATGCAACTAAATATCAAATTACAAATATATTGTATCATTGATGAGTCGTCCAGTAATTTCAGTATATAAAATTGCTAGGTTGGGTTCAAAAGTATAATTCCAAAATATCCCAAAGATGCCAATGTTATTATGTAAATTCTGAATTCGGCATTCAGTAAGAATTTTGGAGGCAATGTCATTCAATTATCACCACCATTAACTAAATTAACTTAGTCACAATCTCAAATTTGATCTCATTTAAAACATATTTCATTTATCTTTATAACGATAGGCGGTCAATTCACGGAAGGATCTCATGCATCTTGTAAATAATTTCAGCAGTAGAGAAGTGAAGTCCAACATCACGGCGTTATAGTTAAAGAGAATTGTTCATGTAATAAATATAGCCCATGCTCGGGCCAGACTCTATATGCGGCATATATATGTATGACCGTTAACTGAATGCATGCCATATTTTAGTAATTGATTTTTACCAGAATATAAAGCTGTTATAAAACGAAGAATGAAGGAAAAATTACAAACTATACCGATACCAGTTGTGCCAGTACATCTTGCCGCCATATTTATAATCTCATTATGATATCAGTTCATATCACCTTCAACATTTAATTTACATCTTTACGAGGTAAGTTTTTGCCAAATCGGAAGATGGCGTTTGTTATGTTTCCAGACTTATTTGGCATCCTGCTCACAGGTTGTAATGCAATGGTGGAATCCTGTTGCAAAAGAAAGTTTTGTTTTTAAACAAGTTGTAGTTTAACAATAAAAAATGTAATGCGGAAAGTGGTAATGTTTTTGATAGCTCAATAAGTACAATGAAAATCTTTTCGTAGTTACTTCTACACGAACTACATTACTTCCTGAGCTAAACTCAATCATATGAATCTGTTCAATAAAAATTTCTGTTCATTGGAATATTTCGGAATAACGGCAACATATTAGCAATTTATCTTATGTGCTGACTATGTGGGACAAAAATTCAACTTTATTTACATGTCAAGAGAATCTCCCCGTCTTGAAACCTATTTGACAAATGTTACAGGATTTCCAGTGTGCAAATGCATTATTCAGAAAGAGAAGTTAATGAACTTGTCTGCAGTAATAACTTGATCATTCAGTTTAGTATGTGGCCAAAATATTTTAAAATGCAATGAATTGAATGAGCGAAATATTGTCAACATGGTTTCTTTGCCTGCCATTATTAGTATTTCAAAAAATCAGCGAAATCAAAATTTTTTTGAAATTGTAATTAATTTACAATTTACAAAGTTGTTAATTTTTTGTATACAGAGGAATTTCTACAAACAGTTTCCAAGTACTTTTGATCACATTTAAACTATTTTGTAGTTCTTTGTGTGAGAAATACCGCACACCGAAGCTAAGCGCCGCAGTTCAACATTACGTTTTTATTACAATTACGACGAATGTTTTCATAACTAAAAATTTAACTTTAAAGATGCTGTTCCTTCATTTGACGCACAAGTGAAGTTGGTTAAAAATATTAACCTTTCTTAAAGGCGCAGATTTTAATAATTTGTTCTGTAAAATTGAGTGAACAAACTGGGGTCCGAGAAGATTTCCTTATGATCTCTAGTTCAGCTGGTACGGATTAGGAGTCATAATATGTCCCAAATATTCACTCACAAACTATGTAATTCGACACTCCTAAAACGTAAAAAAATTTACATAAAATACTCCGTTGTTCGAGCAAATCTGATTTTCATGACAAACTTCTGAAATGGATCAAAGGCCATAATGCATATTACAAATACAAATTTAAGTACTAATTTCTTTGAATTTCCCGCATAAGGCGTTGACCAGCGATATCTTAATACATTTCGACGACCACATGCTGCACATGGTAGCAACGTATATTTAATGAGATTAGGTGTTGAACTTGGGTTGCCGTAAAGTCATTAATAAATAAGATTTTTGCATTCCCGATATTGTTGCTATATTGTACAGACATTATATTAGCTGTGCAAAATAAAAGTCAACAAACTATAGTTTTGCATTTACTTTAGGCCCATTTGTTTTAAAGTCAGTGTTAGCAAAACGTAAATACAATCGACGTACATATGTATATTTTAAATGAAAGCCTCAATTAATTATGACGTAAAATTGTAATGACTATTGAAAAAACAATGAATTTGCTTACTGAGTAATTATTTTCTATTATTTATAATTAAGCTTTTCTAACAGACTTAACCTTCCTGTACTTTAAAACGGCTGCACATCGTGATTCAAATGACGACGTGATTCCAATGTTACGATTGTTATATTACTTGAAGTCCTTGTTAATAATTGAATGCAGTTCATAACAAGACAGTGGATAGCCGACATGGCATGGGATTGTATTAGATTCACTGTTAAATGACTCATGGTATGTATATAAATTAATTTTAAATTGAGTTTTCGCTGGCTGGATCCGAAGGTTGCAGTACTTTATTAAACTTTCTACACTTTTACCAGAATGTACCAAGTTCAAGTTTCTACTAAATTTAGTCTCTCCAATCCCATTATCGCTACTCAATCAGTCTACTCATTTCTTTATTCGTTCAATTTACATAAATACATATGTATCTTCGTTTTGAGATTATTATGGCAATCCAATTACTCGGTTTCGCTTCATGTTGAATAAGCTTCATCAGAACAAATAAATAAATGATACCTTTGAAATATTTTTGCAAGAGCGTAAAACATCTTGCCTTGCATGCTGCAAATGGAAAAGGACGTTATTCCAAATTCCATACTGGAAAGTTCCGTTAATTACTATCGTATGGAATTTCAAACATAATGCCAAATTTAAATTGCACCCAAAAGCACACACAAACTTCTGGAAAAACCTTTGATAAAGCTATTGCTTGAATCAAGTCGGGTTGTAAAAAATGACGTTGAAGTTCGTAATGAAACAAAAAATAAATATTTCGGCAACTCCATATCGCAGGGTTTGTCGACCGCTGTTTGAAGAGTGAAGAGAATAAATTAGTTCCCTGTCCTTCCTCGTGGTGAGCTGTTATCCCCTCGGAATTATTAATAACTAAGTAAATATTGTTTATTTAAAACATATTGTCCTTCACTGTCGTTTGTGTTTGGTATCACAGTAGCTTTAATTTAGTAACTCTTATTTTTCACAAAGCCATATTTTAGCACCTATTCACTCATGAAATAGGTTGGAAACGAGATATCTGCTTTATACTTTGTCCGTTTCGCAGAGGATATGAATATATTGACATTGAGATTTCTTTAGGAATATAAATATGGGTGTCGTTTTGATATGTACCTTCTGCAGGTATATTTTTTACTTTAATCTATCAGGAAGCTTTATTCTTTACTATTAAACTTCACGCCGCATTTAGGAAACTGCAGCATAGAAATATTTATAAAATAGAGTTATTCCCATTCCAAATAACTTGGCATTTGAGTATTTCCATAACCAATTCTTCTACTACACCTGTTCTCCCAATTTGTGAAATATTCTAACTCAGTCGGGTTTATGTCAACGTCTTGCAACATTTTACTTTCAGGTACTGCTTTATGTTCGTTTAGACGGAACATCAAACATCAATACACAACCAATGTAAGCTTTTCGTCAAAACGACAAAAGCATCACGTGAAAATAAAAGTTTGCAAAACGTTGAGATAAGTCCAACCCACTTCCATTATAATGCAAATTAAGATCAGTGCAATGAATACCTATTCACCAAAGTCTAGCAACTTTAACTACACTAAAGCCTAAAGGTAAACGCCAATGCGTTGATCTGTTCCTCTACATTGATAATTGTTACATCAGGTATAGTAGGCTCAATACGTTTTACGGGAGATATTACAAATTGAGGATGATTCTCACCTCAATTCAATACATATCAGGTTGCCGTATGACCTTCTTAATGTACTTTCTTTGTGTATTTTGTATATTATTCATTTCTATTCCTGATTGTTTATCCTAACGCCAACTTTAAACAAACCAAACTGTGAGAAACGTTCTTTTGTACCGATTTCCATTAAGTACAATTAAGTATTCTTCTTTAAATTGGTTCAGTACAAAACGTAAAGTAGTTTTTATGTAAATACGCATCTGTAAGTTTACGGCGAATATCTGCTTTCCCTAAAACATCCACAACGTCCCACCATTGCAGTGGAATTACAATGAAGATAGAGATTTGTTAGAGGTTACATCTAAATTGCTCTAATTGTTAGTAAAATTTTGAAGAGTGAACAACCCAGTATGCAATTATATCATTTTGTTTTAAGTGCAGTTTACTAGGAAGCTACTGCACAGTTTCATTATAAGATGAATAGTATTTTGATAACAGTGCGTAATCGCCAATTAAAATACCTTTATGCTCATCTTCGCTGCGCATGTAGGACTCGCGCTCGCCACCGTGACGTGGAGACTGAAGTGTAATAGTAAGTTCCATGTTAACTACAACAACAAAATGTCGATTTAGAAACTGATAAGCAAGTGTTAAATATAAGGTATTATATCATTACTAATGATCACTCAGATGTTGAGTGATAATTCGTAAGGAACATAAGAAGACAGTAAGTTATTGAGGGTGACACCAATATCAATTTCTAGCTTCCGTGCTAGTGTACAAATAGATACTGAGTGCACAAAACAATCCAGCAAACAGTAAATAAACAAAACAATTCAGCAATATGTAATTCTCTCCATGACTCTTCATTTACTGACAACTAACAAATACGCTCACATCCCGGACACACCTGTCATTCATTAATGCAATGCTAACACTCAAACAGATCCGTCCGGCGTTAAAGTGCAGAACTACATTAAAATCGGCGGAAGAAGGCTGTCGCAAATAATTCGATTTCAGGCGCACACGACTTTGTTATTGACTTATCTACTAAAGCGTGTCAACCAAATATGATTTATTCGATGGTAAATTTCTAAATGGTATATTCACTGAGCACTACCAAGGTAAGCCATTATATGTACAATATGTGTTTATTTTTAATGATCAAATCGTCTTTATTGCCGATGAGGGTATACATTTTCCTCGTTGATCGATAAAGACTGAACGGGTCTTTGCTAATTAGAAATTTATGAAATCCATTCGGGTTTGATAATGGGTTTGCAATGTATAGGACAGCTTATAAATTATAATGAGTATTCATGATACTAAATGAATCATAAACATGTCAACAACTCCACAAATTGTCAGTGCCTTATTATCTTTTCCTTTATTTCGCTTTCCATGGGGGAACAATCTCACTAACGGTGTGTTGATTCATCCCAATTATCAATTTACTAACCACGAACATTTTTTTTTTCAAAATTGGATACATTTTATTTTCACTATCAATCTAAGTACTCGACGTATGTACACCTTTAGAATCTGAATGACGGATTATTTGGCTAATAACGTTTTACTTTAATTGTAGGAAATAATAATTATTGGAATTATAATTACAGCGGGATTGGTACCATGAACTTAAGGAAACCATGCGTTCCGTCAATGAATTGGAGTACATGTAATCTACAAAAAATGAGGGTAATACGTGGGGGTTTTTGATGAAAATTGGACGATTTCCGGCGTGAATATCTCCACATAAATTACATATCATGGTTTGTGGTGCACATCAGTCGAAAGAGAATTTTCTGCTCTTTCTTTTGAGTATTCGGATGAATTCCAACTCGTTCATTTGCGTATGTATGTGTGGACCATGAAAGCCAATCGATCCAATTTTTAAGGAAATCCGAAAAGGAAATTTTGAATGCATTTTGAGAAGATATGTCCATATTCCGCTTTTAGAATGGAACTTCCGGATTCAACTTTGGCCGATAACGTAACACACCTTCATATCCTTTTGAGAAACAGCGGACACCTTGTAGTTAAAATAACTACAACCTGGCCAAAATTCTCCTTGTTGTGGGATACGATGGTCTTTTGAAACCCTGAATATCATATTTCGTAAATGTGAGTACCCAAGCAGCGGTATATCAAAATCCAATTTACAATAAGGAAGCTACCCTAACGTGCCCAACATATGGTCAAACAAAAGAAACTTGAAGCAAAAATCAGTGTCAAGACGAGGCATAATTTTTGGACTTACGGTAAGTCCGAACTTCCCTGTAATTTACTATGTTACATTTCTTGAGTGGCCAGAGTAAAAACACCGGCTTGGGGCATTGCATATCTTCACCGTCGTATTTGCAACTTATTTCTGAACTATCCAGAATGATGTTTGGTGGGAAAATTAAAAAGTGGTTTCGGCAGGAGCACATCCAGTTCAGTCGATGTGGTGAAAATGTGATTTTTAAAGTTTGAAAGTAAAGACCCCACCATTATTCACAGAATGCAATTGCGTTCCTGTTCATGGGTGGGACGGATACCTAGACATTAGGACTAAATATGTTGAAAAGTGGAATGGTGTACGGTAACGTTTGCGTGAATGAGGGGCGAACAAAATCGTCCAACTTTCACAAAAAACGACTACGTACATTCAATGCATTTAAGCCATCGTTTTCATACCATAGTTGTTATGGTTGTACAGATAAAATCTCCAGATTAATTCCGCCATATATTTATTGATTTGCAATCTCTACAGTTGTAATTCCACTACCACGTGTTGGTTGAAAATTGATCAGTTTTCGCTTTCGTTGCAGTTATTTAAAAAAAACTTGGATAATATGATGGATTAGGTTTGATTTTTTCAGAAACTCACTCAGAAACAATGGAAAGGGGCCTAGGAATCGATAACTTGCTTGTATTTGAATCTGTAGACAAATTTAAATTATTGAGAATTGGTAATGATAATACAAGCTAAAGGTTTATTAGGATAAACAAACTCCCAAAGATTCTAAACACGAAACTACCTGTCATGATTATATAGCAGTATGCCTTACAAAACCAACTTTGGACATAAAGATGCAGCAGTCTAATTCGCTGTACTTTCCATTCGTAGTTTTGAAATAAATATAAATAAGTACTTTCATTCAATTAAACTGTAAACATATCGTTCTTGTGATTATATTATATTCATTTATTTTTAACCAAATGATTTATTTGCGGTAGTGATTGCTAGGGCTGGTTTCGACAGATTTGCCTGTGTTGCGAAATCGCATTTTGTATGACGTGTATTACCAACCACAAGTATCGGTGTGTGGAGTGTACTGAAATAGAAAGAGATTTCCCCGAAATGCGCTTAGAAATCTCTGGATGCAAAATAATTACTACATCAAGTGTTTTTTCATTTACGTGTACGTATAATAGTGTCAAAACTTATGTGAACATGAATTACGTATATATGCTAGCCTCATATTGTAAATTTATGCCTAAGGCAAAGCTTTCCACACTTTTACATACCCAATGAGCAACAGATTCTGGACACTATGCATATGTATGTGGCTCAAAAAATATGCTTAGCTTCTTGATCGCCTCTTATGCCTCTTCCACCAGTTCTACCAGTATAGGATAGAGTGTACACGGAAAACCAGGCGAAATATTTTTGTTACGTTCGTTAGTTTGGCATTACGACATCATTTATCAATCTGTCAAATTTGAGCAGAAAGATACCGAATCATTCAAGATGTACTGTAAATATTTGCAGACGAGTTGTTCGTGATTAGGTGAGAAATCTCTTCAGACGGCCATTGGATTAGTTGTACGACGGTAGGAAACATTGTGATATCGTGAAAATCATTTAACGTACATTTTTGCGCGATTGTAAGCCAAAAAGCTCTTGTTCAGTTTTAGGCTAGTAATACAGAACGACGGGCGACAAGTTCAGGAGCGATCGATATTATCGATCAGTTTCAAACAACTGTCCATCTTTTACTACTTATGGTTTTGGAAGGCTATTCAACAATCCATATGCATCGCATCGTATAATCTAGTTTCCACACCCCAAATTAGGTGCAATTAACTAAATATAATAACAAATTTCATATTCCCTTCCGGCATTCCACTACCTGTAATTTTGAGTGTATATAGGGCCAATATTATTGGAGGTTTCAATACTTAAGTTTTTTTTTGGTAATATCAGATTAAAATGAATAGCCTTCAAAAATGAATTTTCTCGTCTACTGTCACCATCCCAAGGTTGAATTGTAATGCTCTGACTATCAAGTACGGTCTACTCTTGTTTTACCATATCGAATGCCGTTACCATACAGATCTATAATCTCGGTTAGTAGTCATCTTGTTCAATATTTTTCTAGGCACTGATTTAGCCCATTCAGGATAACCCAAGTACGCCCCACTTCAAGATTCACACAGACAACATATTTTCTATCAATCAAGTGAAAGGTGTGTTGAAGCCGTGAAAGACGCTGTTCATAAAATCATGCTTTCTAACAATAGACAAACAATGCAGGAATCTAATAGACACTTGGATCTGCCCCTGTTCGTATATAGTATTTTTGTGCTTACTCTTCAGTTCACGCAAGCAGTTTTTCCAGTTACACACATGCCAGCCAGTCAACTTGAGACAGTTTTCAAACATTATTTTGTTCCCTCAAATTCTAATGATATTGATCGTTTTGAGATATCATTTCACTCGATTGACAATGGTGACCTGAGTTTCTTGTCGGATAAAATTCGTTTCATGGTGTTCCAAAACTACAGTACGAACATTCAAAGATTGTTTCCTTTCAAGCATATCCAACCGTTCCACGTTATAATTTGTCCATTTGACGGCAATATATCTAGGCATGCTCAAATTATCTGGACGTTTCTGGATGTGTTGTTGCATCCAACTACACAATTGCTCAATATCGTTACCAGAGGAACCTTAAATCTCCACCCAGTCACAAATCACGAGAATGACATGCTAACTTATTTTCTCAATTTCCCTGCCTTAAAACTTTTTGTAACGTTTGGTGGTACCGGAGACGATGGCTACACAACATTTTACCTTGTTTGCAATTTTTACTGCTCGGGCGGTGGGATTCTTGGAGAGTTTAGTATTCATTATTTACGGCGATTGTATAATCCATTGCTTATCCACAAAAAGTATTTCGCAAATGCCAATAAGCGACAAATTACCAGTCTGGTGCATATACATTATGCTGGGTACGCTGATCTACCAAGGAATGGATTTCCCTGCACTCTTTCCGTGTTTCGCTCAACCGACTTCAGGTATTGTGGCGATGGAATAATGGCAACACTTCTACTTTCCAGACTCCATAATATTTCAATGACCATTTTGAATCAAGCCAATCACATGAATTTCAGACGGACGCAGAGAGGCTACAAGGGACAATACATTATTATGGGTATGGCATATGCGGATTACTTCAAGTTCACACTGTCCAAATTGTACTTTAAATACACAGCTTTCTATTATTTCGAGCACAAGAAGGACATTTTGATATACTGCCGGGACAATTTTGAAAGGAGACGAGGCAAGTTTGTTGACATGTCAGTTTGGACTGAGTCATTTTCTTTTGAAATATGGTTGCTGATCCTTGCAACAGCTTTTAGCGGCGTCGGTATTGCTAAACACGTTGCCGTTGGTGACCTGAAATTATGTGCAAAGAAGGTTTTGGATTTGTTCGGATTGCTCATCGGAAACTATATCCCAATGTATTTGAAGAAAGTAAAGCATTTGTTTTTTGCTCAAGTGTTTGGGTTTCTACTGTGCGGTTTCTACTCGGAGGGACTCACAAGTGTGCTGACAATTGTTGTACCTCCCAAACCATTTGGTTCGGTGCAGAGCTTGCTGGAAGCTGGATACAGAATCCTTTTCGACAATACACTAGTTGCTTCTCCGTGGGAGGAATATTTTACCGTATTTGAGAGCCGAAACATGCTCAATATATTAAATTCAAGTTTTCTTGACATTAGAAATGAAAATAGGAGCCAGAATTTTCAACTGAAATATCTCACAAAAAAGTATGCTATGCTGTCGGATTCAGCATTAGTTTACAACGCGTTGTTGTCTATGGAGCAGGGAATTAGGAGGACGACTGGCAATGACAGAACACAATGCTTTGCCAATCCTGACTACTTGATGGACGATTATTCCTTCGCTGAAATGTACACCGTCAACCGATACTGGTTGCAACGAACTTTCTCGTGGATCCAACAAAGTGGATTACCCAATCGGTGGAACGAGTGGAGAGATGTGGCGCTCAGATTGTCAAGGAATTTGCCGTTGAAGGATCCTAGTACATATGCAGCATTTCAGAAAGGTGAACAAATTCGTTTGCCAGGGTACCTGGGTAGTCTCGTGATTGCGGCCACTCTTCACTTCTTCAGTGTCGCACTATTTCTACTCGAAATTAAGATTCAAGTGCTCCTCCTGAAACTGAAACAACTGTTATTTCGCTGTTTGAACTGTGTTGTGCTGTTGTGGAATTGGATGGCACACACAGTTCTTGGTGTCTTACATTTTAAATTGAAAGATAGACGACGTTGTCAAAATAATCCAAATATTATACAGATAAAATCAATCGATATGTAATGTCAAATTTTTAAACTGCGTTAAATTGAAGGGACGACGAATTGCTTATAAGTGGTCATCAATTAAAATGTTGATTGATATAGTTTTACAATCGAATACCTTGCGATTGAATAGAACAGAGAAAATACTTTAATGGTTCCTGTAGCAATTTATTTTCTTGAAAGCTTATTCATCCAGTGTATATGAATACGTAATTCTCAAGATATTTTTAATTAAATACTACGCCTAAAAGACTCCCGGCAGAATTATACCAAAATATGTTTACGTATGCATATACTTGAAGTTGCTGACTGAAAAAGGTTGATAAACGGCTATTGCAGTTAGCTCAGCTAAAAGTATTCAATTTTTTTGTGTGGCAAAAATTAGTAATTACCGCAATAGTTCATTCTTTCTACAAGTTAATTTTTTTGAATAATTAGTTTTGTAATTTTCTGGTAAATGTCAACCGTCGCTCCCCAAAACAAGTTCAGAGGTTCCAGTTGCTCCAGATTTAGACGTGTATAACCAATGTTGTAACGGTATTTTCTGATTGATTAATTTTGATGAAGATCGCAATGAATTCCCAAGTAGCATTGTCTAATCTGACCACAAACTATGGCATTAAAATTATTTTGAATATCTGCATAGTGCCCAATCGTTGCGTTGCGACCACCAGATATTATGTTGGTTTTGTAAAGGAATTCGTTGCCAGGAATACATGACGAAGAAAATTTCCTTAGAGTTTTAACATGCAGTCACTTTGACATCCACATATCGAATTAGCCAACACATTTCAATATTGCAGGATCCGCAAATTATGATGAACGAAAGACTACCTCCAATGCTCTAATTTTTTTAATACTCACTTTTACGTTTGCCTTGCTGCTTTAGATTAAGCAATGCTAAAGGATACGACAACAAAATTGACGTAATTTTAATAGTGGCAAGCATTTTTGAAACCAATAAATTATGAATGTAATGCGTATAAAATGAACATCATTATATTGTTATGTATACTTGTTGACATATGTTTAGATGCATACTGTCAGAGAGCATCTTGAGGAATTTACTTCATTGTGTATTAGCTTATGGCTACTGTAGTATATTAGGCCGATACCCCCAAGACCTAGATTCCAGACCAGCCCACCTCATCATGGAATTATCCAATGTGTATTCATAACATCGCCAGAACAAAGTTTATTTGATCAGCAGTTGATTCTCCGTAATTCCCGTACCGGGATAGATGTATGTAAGACATTAGCAGGTAAGAAATAAATCTAAAAATCAGCGCTAAACATCCCTATAGGACAAACATTTACCAAATTCCGTCAACTAATATTTATTAATATTTGGCAGTAAAATTTCATAAAATCTATGTTAGTATTTTTCCAATAATTGCACCTTCGCACTTGTGAACACTAGCTTACTGTGCTGACATCGTGGCACTTTGTGTCACATTTTGAGTCATGATTAAATCTGCTTCAGTTTTTATGAACATTTTGTTTTTAGCAAAATTGCCTCTCCGGAACAAAGTATTTGGCTAATAGATAGATAGAAAGCAAGAGATGAATAATCATTAAGGGTTCCATTATTTCTTGCTGTTGCTCCTTTCAAGGATTTGCTTATAATGCAAAACAATTGTAGAAAAGCATAATAGAAAATCTGTACACATTTGAGAAATAAATCCACTAAAAATGTGCGGCTACGTTTTGATTTACTGGTGATAAACGAACGATTAATCAGATATCATAAATTGTTCAGTGTGAAATAGCTTTCAACGTGCTTGCCTTAAGATTACCTAAACGAAAGTTTTAGCAGATTTCGTAGTTACAATTTTGAAATGGCATGTAAGTAAATTCGGGGGACCTCTCCCGTCCGCTTGGCGTCGTTACCACAATTTGTCTTGTACTGGTCCACGTTTAAATAAGCAGATGCAATGTCATTCTTTGTTGTATAAAGTGATTTTGCCAACGTGAATTATTCTGAAATAGTCTGCTATGATTTATGTTTCCCATATTGGTTTCCATCACGTCACAGACCACTCATTATGCATACAATAGGAACGTTCTAGCAAATGTCTCTGGAATGGAATGTCTAAATACCTGCCTGCTTGTGTCGACACCAGATGATTAAAGACCAACAGTATACATACAAATTTAATGAATTGAATAAGTATTTAGTTTTTCATCCGGACTCAACTCCGCGCGCTTACATTTTAATAAAACATATTCATAATAAGATTAATTATCATTTTCGCAATTAATTTACTCTGTCAGTGGCACTATAATTGCGCTGGTCATCTATGTACACTCATTATTTTTACGGTTGCAAATACAGATTGCGATGAGCAATTTTATGTTTATTGCACTTAAATTTATTATTATTGAACAGTAGCTTGACTCGAGCTGCTTGAGTAACTAATAAAGAAATGCAACACGAGTAACTAGACATTTTAAAATAAATTGGTGTATAACGAACGCTCAACAGTTTAGTAATGTTTTACATTATTTTCCTGTGCACAATTGAAACTTGTTTTAAAGTCTCTGCCATACCAAACAGGTCAAGCGAGCATTTTGGGGTTCACAATTATCTCTACCCTATCAATGACAACAAAGCTGTCCTAATGTATTTAGTTTTAGCCATTACATCATACAATAATTGAGAAACATCAATTCTAACAATTATATCAATCCGAATCCAGCATCAATGTGACGCCGAATAGTATATTTGCGTACCTATTGGTCTGTGGGTCCAAGTTAGGTTATCTTCGACAATCTTCTTCTTCTTCTTTGGGGTGTCAGTTATAAATGGGTTTAGATAATTATCAAATGTAAACAAATATGAGTTGCAATTTATAAAAATGTCAGGATCTCATGACACGTACCCCTTTTTCTCTTACATTATTAGCATACAAGAAATATAGTTTACTAGAAACCCCGTCCTTAATAAGGACGCTGAAACTCAATAATTATAATATTTTGGGTTCAAAGTACCGATGTGGAAATTACATCAGTCACCGCAGCACACACGTTTTAGTAAAACGTTTAATTCCAATCTAACTGTAAAACGGTTTTACAGTTAGATTGGAATTAAACGTTTGTTAAGTGGTTGTGTCCGTTTGTAGTAATAGGTGAAATGTGTGACCTTTCCTCCAATTTCCATGTAAGAGGCATTTCATTTAATATTAGTTCTTATAATATAATAATATTTAACTTCTAAACTGCGTTTAGTTATCATTGCACAGCAATGGAGGAATGTAATATGATGGTATTCTCTGATTTTCACTCAATTTTGAAACTTGAACTATGACCTCAAATATCAAGCATATTTCTTTAACATTTCTGATAGTTGCTGGCATAATATCAGTATAGAAAGCATCTTTAAATTTATAACTTTGAGACAAACAAAGTAAACATTTAAGTTTTTGACCTTTGACCTCAATTATTTATTTAACTGTTGTGTATTTCACAATGTCAACCCCTCAATGCACTCCGCCATTTAATTGGGAGTCGAATGACATATTGATCACCCGTGTGCGTTGAGAAATAAAAAAGTTTTTAGCTGGACAAACGAATTCCAATTTGTGTATTAATAATATAGATTTTTTACATAGAGTTGTGTAGCTTACTAGCAATTTAGTGTGCGAATTAGCATTTAATTTAAACCATGTTTAAATATTCATTAGAATGCTCAAATTTTCCGGTTCTGTGTGGGCGTAGTTACTCATTCTTATTAATTTAGAGTCATTCGACTGAATATTCATCAAAGTATGAAAATTACTAATTGTAAGATTCCATAAAAACGACCAAATATGAAGCGACGTGAGCAACGTGGCGTCGGTTAGTGTATTTCTGCACCTGTTTATGAACAAAACAATATAAGATAATTTGTAGCGTATCACTCATATGCACTTTGATAACTGGCCATACACCTTGGCGGAACTCTAGGCATAGATCCCTCCGATATTTTTAAAAGTCCATTGAGCCAATAGACAGGTAGCTGTGCGGCTGTAGGAGTGGACAACAACCAAACAGCTGGCATTCTACTGGATGATGGGGCTTTCAAAATTATCGGCAGGATACATTTTTGAAACAACGTACTTCTTTGTTTTGTTCATGCATCAGCGATAATGCTTTAGAGTTAATCAATATTCAATTAAACTATTGCCGCTGTATTCTATGAAAGTATTGTATCGTAATTTACATCAATACAAAGAACAAAAATATGTACTAGTGAGTCCTTAAAACAGGTAAAAGGGACCAGCTCATTTGATACTGTCCATTGCACTAATTTCAAAGCCCGTTGAGAGACATTCTCCGATAAATTGTCTTGACTTTTCAAAAGATATTTGTTCCATCGAACATCTAAGAGGTCAACGCAGCTGAGGTTACAGACTAATGATGTGAAATTTGTTTTTAAAAAAGCCAAATTTCAATGATTTTCGTTTCGTTTTCGAAATCAAATTTAAGGATTAGCAGGCAATGTATATAAACGACGTTTTCATTTTCGCTTAAAATTCGCACGCGAAAGGATATTAACTTGTGAAAACCAAAAATAATTTATGTATATATTGTTGATTGCATTTGTCAGTTAATATGCTGTTAATATATGTTAAGTCACGACGGTTACATATTTTTAATATACATTCCTCCCATACTCAGATCCTAGAACGGATCTACTTCTGTCCTCTGATTTATTGAAATTTAACAGAAGCTTGTTATCAGATCATCCAGTGCGTCCATATGTGGTGATTATTGATATACTCAAAGTGATTATTTTCATGCGATATGCAGGGCGGTTTTAAAATGAAATAGATGACATATCTGACATGACAGGAAGTAACAAAGTCTGTCCGTTCAATGCGCAAGCAGAGGATGCTAAACTGTCAAAATATTTACAGGGGCCATTACAGAAATTGGGGGAACATAAATTTGTAAATAACCCTAAATACTGGGATGACAGCACAAGAAAGCAGATCCATTTACATTCACATATGACAACCTCCTCCAACACCGAAACCACGACAGGATCTAAGTTTCCTATTTATGTATGTCAGATCGAGATTATTACGAATGACGTCGTCATAGACAATTACCGCGATCCGATTGGTATGGCAGTACGGACTATTTAAACTGCTTATAGTTTATAACTAAATATATAAGGACAAGGCGATAATTATTCTCAACGCGCATTTGTACACATGGTGGCTAGCTGGAGAAAAAGTCGTCAAACAATACTTGCGGTATAAGCAACTACCTTTTTTCTCTAATTTTCAATCTTTCCTGTCAATTGTAACAATAGCAAACATTATCGCCATTGTTCAACAAGGAGATTAAAATTGCGGCGTCCGACACTCTCGGTGTTAGTAAGTCAACCGTTACAATATCTAGGTTTTACAAATTTTTCCGTAGAACGAGAATACCATTTATCCGTTGACTTGACCCAAGTTATTATTTTTGCAGTTATATTATCACAATGTATATTACCATACGGGTAATTGCTAACCTTAGCTCTATCAACAGCGGCAATACAGCCGGTGCCGCGAGTTCGACGTGAAACTTTCTCATTAGCCTAAAATGTTGTCTGGGAACTGCAAAGTATATATATCAACCTCTATTGTTAAAGGTACTGCCCGCACACAAAAGATGAGTGCTCCTTGCAATAATAAGAGTTTTCGAAATGACATCTGTTTAAGCTGTGACTTCTAAGAGTGGTCCAAGTGAAGTGGCAATATGTGCATTATAAATAAATGCATACTCAGGAAACATTTTATCATGAGTTCTGATTCTTTTCTCTTGGCGGGAAAAAGGATGAGTTGTTCGGTAGCCGGGTAAAAACTTTTTAGAATACCAATCTGAGTTTAAGACGCAATGGTCTGACCTTGCAAGTAAAAACAAATGTGTGCATTTAGGGCATTGATTTCTAAAAGGAAAATTACCTTAGAATTTACTAAATTTTGTACATGACATTAAAAGATTAAAAGACAATGACACAAGCTAATAACTGCATAACTGCAATTGGTTTTGTAGGTGAAGATTGCAATTTCCATTCAGCTATTAGCATGGTAAACTATGTATGTCATCCAAGCATATGGTAACAATAGTTTATTTGTAACACGAACGACCAAGGTTGGAAACATGGACCTTAAAATACTATTATTGAATATTAAGTACTTTTAATCTTGCATTACGTACAGGAACTCAACGGTGAAAGTTTTTGCATTTGCAAGAAATGAGATATAGCTGTCTATAATACTTTGACCTGCACAACTGTTGAACTACAAAAACATCAAAAAATTCCGCGTTGCAAAAGCAAACAGTCAAGGTTTCGTAGATCCTCCCCCATAATTAATGTTAGATAAGAGAATCTTGAAGGATTGGACGCTAACATCATCGACTGTATCTCTAGATCATGTGGGACACCAAGTTTCACACTTAATATTTCAAACAAATGTGCTCTGCGTCCATTTTTTGTCATGCATAAAGCATGACATGTTTTGTTGTCAGGTAGAGCGTCATTTACTTTATCCGGTGCTGCCCGCATTGATTTGCAATGTTAGGTTTTCATCCACCAGAGCTGATGTTTACAAGTGTTGCGTATTAAAATGTCTGAAATCGGTGCGTAAGAAATTGGCGCGATTACAATTAGTTTTTAATATGAAATGGATTAAAAAGTAGTGTATACTTTTAATTACGTTTTTAACATTATGTATGGAAATTGGCTGTACAGGATAACAAACATCATTTACACTTACTCTTGGAAAGTTTCGTATTGAAAAAGTATTAATGAGTAAATTTTAGGAGGAAAGCGGCATTAATGATGATTCGTTTTCCCCGAAGAATCTCAGTTGCCTGGACGAATACAAACAAAGACACATACCAAGGAAATTATTTCAAAGGATAATAATTATGTACACAAATTTTTAGTTATAATTTCGAAGCTAAATACTAATTATTTTGTAGGTGCCTGCCGAGGAAATGCGAGCAATTTTAACACGAGCAGCGAATGTGAAATGTCCCGAGTACAGTGTTTAAGTGCGCCTGGTAGCCCCAGAGGCTGAGCGCGGCGAGTCCAATTCCACCTTCACTCCTCTTTATGTGACCAAAATGGAGAAACAACATTGCAGCTTAATTTTAATTTATTAGAACCTACATACATACATCATGTACGATTCATGATAATCTGTATCGCGAAATTCAGTTTCAATAATGTGTATTATTAGTATCTGGTTAATCAGCGATAAACAAACAGTTATGTGGTTATCAAATTCCTTGAGTGATGTGGTATTGGGCTTGGAGGTTAGCCCGATGCTCTTCCTTGTCGCCGGAGGATCCGGTGATGTCCAAGGGGTCTGAGATGTAGCTCGTCGGGGGTAATGTGGGAGTTGGTAGATGCGACTCGCTTGGCGTTATGTGGTGAATACTAAATTATGCTATGGTCATGCAATGAAGTTATGAGAGCGCTGTGATGGTTGTTAGCTTGGAAGAGGCTCAGTGACGACTACTACTTTATTGTGCATTATGCGTAATGGAAGACAATGTTACAAATGATTGCTATGATGACTAATGCTATTGTAATTGTGCCACATTCTAAAATGTGCACACTTGGCAGCTCGTGCCGATGAATGACATTGCTGAGGGCTTGAGGGCTACCGCCCTCACTCTTGTCAAAAAATTTCACTGTATAATATTCTTATATTTAGTTCATCACTCGTATCTTATTAGATTTCTTTCGTAGTTGGTTCTTGTTTTACATGCATAAAATATTTCCGAATTATTGAAACGTTGAAACATTTGCAAGGGCTTTCTACAGTAGAATTGGTACTGAAGTAAGAAGTATTACATTACATCGGTCGGGAATACACTAATAAACAAAACATGAAGATGGGAACGAGTCATTAAGACCAGCCAACGATGAGTAATGGACAATGGCTCAACTTTTAAAATATGAATGGGCAAAGTGAGCTCAGAAATGCAATCGGCGCTCAATTAGTATGTATTATTAAAAATCATACAGAATAGTTAATAATCATTTATTGTCGAGTCACCCTAACAAATTAAATGCACGTAGCAGCGCATTTATAAAAGTAAACGTATGCTTATCATTTTATTTTCTTACATAATGCAATGCAAAATGAATTTCAACATGGTAGGGATATTGTGACAATGGCATCAATAGATTTCTTCAAAAGTTTAAATCTTCGACATTATAAACTGCACTCATTACGGCCACAAACTAACATACAACCTATTCTAAGCGTAAAGTTTGAAACCAACAGGGTTATATTTGGAGGCTACGAGGCTACCCAATGGTATCATTTTTCCATTTCTGGTATCATTCACAACAATCTGATATCATTTTATCATAAAATCATAAACTTTTATCATAAACTTTTATCATAAACTTAAAATTTAAGTTTTAATTTAAGCTAAATTAGTGTTTCCCTGAAACTGCAATATTATTTTCGAATCCGCCTCACGTTCACTTTTCCAATTAGTAGCACTTCTACTTCTACTGCAGTGAGCAATGAATACTCTGATAAGTAGAACCAAGATCAGAATGATTTTTGTCTGCGCTTTGAATGTGAAACTATTGTTTTCTTGCCCAACATCACAATAGGAGTTGGTCATAAACAAAAGCTAACCACAACTATTACTATCTCTTGTACCCTTCGTTAGTAAAGGTTAAAATGTTAAAAAAATATTTATTTAAATAAATACTTCCTATATTAACTCATTACTGCAACAATCAGGTGAGGCTAACTTTGTGACAACTCACTTCAAATGGGCATTGTTATAAAGGCTTGAAATATAAGTGAGTCCGTTAATTACTTCCATACTCAGCGACAATGAATCACATCAACCCGTCACAAAGTTTTCATCTCACATCCCTTTATTTCCCTTCACAATTCAGAAGAACTACTCCAGCCCGGAATAGCAGACCATCTAATGATGCTAGATTACAGAGGAGAAGTGAAGATTTAAGTAACGACGTTGAAATTCTCACCTGTATTAAAGTAGATACAAATACACATTGGAGTACATTTGTCAACATGGGTCGCAGCTCATTCATTTCATGTCCGAGCGCCAACTGATTGCGTCGACGGAATTTCAGTAAATTGTTTCGAACAAAATATTTAACTCTCATCAAATAAACAAAATATTTCGCTTTCGAAATAAAATATACAGGATAGCATTTCGGAGTTCAGCGCAGTGCACATATGGACTAAACCGGCTAAAGGACGCGTTCTTTCTGTCAATTAATTGACCATCTGAGACAGTTGTTAGTAAACGTCAACACAACAACTTTCCTTTCTTAACTCTAATCTTCCTCAACGGCAAAACACACATCGAGCGCCCCTCTGGAACGAACCTGCAAGTGTAAATTTTCATGTCAGCAGTAAAAAGAATAGTGTGGCGTTATGTTGCTTATCTAAACCTTCCTATATTGATTATTCCTCCAGGAAGTTCCAAATCGATTTCATATCCACTTGACTACAGTAGATGGGAAACCAATTTAAAGGCATGGTTGGCAACCAACACACACAATGTATATATTCTAGCCAACATTTTGCGACAAGTATGTTGGCAATACACGTCAAACAGAAAAATTAATATCGTGTATTGTTTATTTGGAACAAGTCCATGAGTTAAAGTATTTTGTCGGTTGGAGCGGAATGCTATCATACGTACAATTGTTCTCAAGAATACTGAATAAATAGTGTTTTCGAACGGTTTGCTAATACATACAATATAAATATAATATCAACTTTTTCATCTGTAAGCCTTTAGGAAAGAGTCCACCTCCAATTGTGCGTAGGTTTAAACAAAGTTGTTTCCTTATTATTTGGAAATGTTTTCCTTCACATTTTCATAACTCGAACTTCAAAACACTCCGAACGTTGAAGAAAATGGACGCTTTAAAATTTCTTACGTTCATGTTCTTAATAGTTAGAGCAACGACAAATCCTAAAATAACTTCCAATGCCATCAAAACTATTCTCGAGATTTCTGACTGGAGAAAGTACAACTATTGCACCCTGTACGTTGCTCAAAGCGAAAAGGAAGTGAAGGACGGCATTCTTGTAGTAAACCAAAATGTCATAACGGAAGCAAGTACAACGGTTACAGCTACATGGATACTCAACAACAACGTAACTAAACTTGCGACGTATTTCTGGACTTACCGCAACGATTTAAAACATCCAACATTTAGATCCGACTTTTTCCGGGCAAAGCAAGTGAGACAGACAAACTTTTGTCAAATTGTGTTTACGACTTATAAGCGGATTCGATGGCAAGATCCTATTAACGTCGGCAAGTTAACCAATCTTGGTAATGTAGTCGAGCTGTGGCCTCACTGGCTGCAAAATGTTGCAGGAAACGCTCAATTCCCTTTATCAAATGGAGCAGAGAACACAGTTATATGTGCCTTCACTAGAAATCTTGAGGACTACCGAAACCGTGAAGTATACGCTGCACCTACGGCAGTGTATCTTGTTCTTGGGTTATCAAGCAGAATGCGAATAAAGTTTCAGAACTGCTACCAATGTGCACTGGAGTATGCGTCGACATCCAAATTCTGCAATCTATCAACCAATTTCTCAGCAATAACATCAAAAGCAGAAATCTTAGATGCAATAATTGTCAGGGTGGACCCCTCTCCTTCTGGACTCCCCTACATTTATTTCACGAGTAACAATGACAATCCTGCCTGCCAACAAACATGGTTACGGGAGAGGCGGATTGCTCCAAAATGTGAGGCGGTAAGCATTCTGGTCATTGAGGTGGCAAACGCGCGAAATCTTTCGGTTGTAGAGCGTGGTAGCCAGGATTTCACGGGGCTTCCAATGGGTTTGATGAAAGTGACCAACCTCTTTCTTGCAACAAATGGATTGGTAGAAGGAACATGTTCGCGGTACCTTGTTGAAATTAATTCATATTTCATTGCATATTGTGAGCGGAAGAAAGAGTTTGCAACATGGAGTGCAATTCCGATACTCCTCGAGTCCTTCGATAGAAAAACCTGGATATCTTTAATCCTTACTTTGGCGTGCTATACACATTACGTCAACAGAAATGGGCACACGGCGAGATCATTTGAAAGCCAAATAGTTGGCGTTCTGTCAATACTTTTTCAGCAAGGATCTCGACATCCTTCGAATCTCGTGTCAATAGTCCTTGTGGCCGCATCCTATCTAATTGCAATATTTTACCAGTTTGACATGGCGGCTAGAATGGTAGCTCCACCCTCTCCTGTCATCCGACAAACGCTAACTGAACTTTTGGAAGCTGGCTACAAATTGAACGCACCAGTAACAAGTCTGCAATTGGCCTCATTGGATGTCATCTATCAAATGTACCATACCATGTTTGGACAAGCACTAAAAAGAGAGGGATTCCAGGGGAACTTATTTTCAAGGGAATTTTATTGGACCCATGACCAAGTCATAGATAGCTACAAGAAAATAACTCCATATACGAATGAATACACACTTAACGATGATTGTTATAATATTCCCAAGCTCTATTATGAGCATCCCGTTTACCTGTCGAGTTACGGGAAAGCACGGAAAATAGTGGGTGTCCCGCTGGTCATTTTGATTGGCGAATCAGGCGTTTTCACTCATCTGCGTCGCATTGCATATTACAATAACGAGATGCAACATCGCGTTGATGATATTAGTTTATTTAAACCATTAGAGCTGGACGACCGGATGATTGCTCTGCTAATAATTTGGGGAGTAATGCTGCTCAGTGGAGTTGTGTTGTTTTCCATTGAGTTTTCAGTCAGCCACGTGGCTGAAATTTGTCAAATTTTCTGGTCGCTGCATACAAGCTGCAAACGTATCGCATCATATGCCAAAATGTATTACAAGTCTAGGCTGGAAACAGCTGTAAACATCTCTAAAATTTATTGATATATCTACAATTTTGTTGTCTTTATGTTTTGTCATTTTATACTGTTTAATGGAATACTACAATTTGTGCAATAAACGATTTTCGAGAAAATCGATTTTTTTAAAAATAAAATATCATATTGATGTCAACAAAACGTTGACAATTTCGTGCGATATTTATGACGTGTTCATGCTTTAGTCGCGACGAGGTATTTGTCTAGGATGGTTGTGATGTCATTATTTCAAGCTGTAGTGGACGTCTCAGAAAGTTACGAGATAATCTTAATACAGCAAAAGTTCCAAGCACGCATTCCACGTTGACAACATTAAAGTCATTCACTGTACACAGTTGTACATGGGTCGCCTCTGATTCCTTACTGCTTGCCGTTCCGACGTTCATTCAGGAAAGCAAAGTAGTTCAATATACACTTACACTTTTGTTCGTTATACGTAAGTGAAATATTACTGTGGTATATAAGAATACTTAAATGTGAAATGTGAAGTAAAATTTGATTGGAAATGTGCACTATATTATAGGCCGTCAATACAATTGCGGTCACTAATATTCTATATTGTCCTTATTTGCACTCTGTTCCCATATGCTTCTACAATTATCATTGGGGCAATGATGGACTCCGATTCGAAGGGCATAGATATCTGCATATTTGTATTAAATATATACAAACTCAACCTGATCTTTCCGTTGGTGAAGGTTTCAGGTCAATAAAATTTGAATTTGTGCCGGATTTATTCAAAAAACTTCAAAAAATCGATAATTTTCTCTAAAAAGTTTCCTTTGCGAAAAATTGCGAGCCTGGAGTGCCAAACAGTTGACAGATTTGAAATCAGCGTCCTCTTTTACCCCTACTCCCGCTAACACTTTGTCACTCCACTTACGCAATTTTGAACAATCAGTTAATTTGTGAACTAGTTTCGACATTGGTTATGGGGTCCTTCACTACATATGTATGCAACCTTGCATATCAAGTACATAACTTTCTATTTTTGAAAAGGTGATTTTCGATATCAGGGCATCCACTTACATTTATTAATTGATTTTAAGCTCCTAATTCAATAATGGCGTTTTCCACCCTCTTTATGCAAGGTTGCGTACATCTGTAGTGAAGGATCCCATAACCAATGTCGAAACTAGTTCACAAATTAACTGATTGTTCAAAATTGCGTAAGTGGAGTGACAAAGTGTTAGCGGGAGTAGGGGTAAAAGAGGACGCTGATTTCAAATCTGTCAACTGTTTGGCACTCCAGGCTCGCAATTTTTCGCAAAGGAAACTTTTTAGAGAAAATTATCGATTTTTTGAAGTTTTTTGAATAAATCCGGCACAAATTCAAATTTTATTGACCTGAAACCTTCACCAACGGAAAGATCAGGTTGAGTTTGTATATATTTAATACAAATATGCAGATATCTATGCCCTTCGAATCGGAGTCCATCATTGCCCCAATGATAATTGTAGAAGCATATGGGAACAGTGTGCTTTGTGCTACAATTCAGGGAATGAAAAACATTTTTAAAAAACAAGATGAGTGCAGATCGGTTTGAGGAATGGCACCATTATCTTATATGCATAGTTTCGTCAAAATCACGTGAAAGACCACTAAAATCTAACATGCCAAGATCAGTCCAAATATCAAAACACATGGAATTGGATTTCAACGTACATATACTTTCCCCATCTTTTGCAAGGATAAAATTTCAATTCAACCAACTAACAAATAACGACGCGAAGAACTTACATTAGTCGCTTTATTTTGGTTAATTTCTTTTTGACCTATGATCAAAATTGAACAGTACACTATCCAAGAGGGCGGAAATGGAAAACCTATCTTGAAGTAAACCTGAACCGAGCGTACATACGTATTTGACGGCGATGTAACTACGCAAATTGCTCTCAATTTTAATCAATTGTTTCGCAACCTCTAATATATAACTTATAGTTAGTTCGAACATTATAATGTCCTGCTTAAAATTTACTTTGTCGACTTTCAACTGTCCATTCCATACAACTAAATTTCCTTTACAAAAACTCTATTAAATTCTGCATTCCGTAGAATTCTCTTGTATAGGCCCAAACTGCTTTTGCCTTTTTCTATAGCCAAAGTGTTTTGTCAATTCAAACAGTTAAATTAATTAATGTAAACAAAGCAGAATTAATGATAATATATCAAATTGTGAAAAAGGCTAACTATAGGAGTTCGATATCATTCACTGTCCCAATCGCATCGGCATTTATCAATGTAAAAGAAAGGTTAAATTTTAACAAAGTCGTGTGTACAAAAACGAGAAATTTGTGTCGATATAAAATTAAGAAATCACTAGGTTTTAAATACGTCGTCGCGTAGGGGATAAGTTAACAATTTAATCAATGTGCCTGCCTGATTTTTAAAATAATTTCAATAGAATTTGTTTCCTGGTTAATATGATCCCGCTTGCTTGACTATCGTGATAATCTTCTAGGCCATGTCGTTGATATCCTATTTGCTCTGCTTGGTATTTCAATAGGTCTATTCAGCATCAAATGCATTGTGAATTCAGCTAGGATTTTATCGGAACGATTCAATATGTTCCGACCAGTTATATTGTTACCGGTGATAGCAAATAATAGGATCAACTAACGATTACACTACATATCGGGGACTCACGTTCAGAAAGGAAAGTAATTGCGTCCAGACGACGCCTATCCGTTTTATTGATCTCAATTTCTTGTTATCAACAAACAATAAGCCATAACTGTGTTCTTATATGAATGGTTTAATCAAAACTTATGAATGTATTTAATAATTGATATTTTTCAATTATGTTATAGAATGACTTTTGAATGTAGTAATTTTGTGGCGTGGGTAGTAGTGGTAGTACCTTACCTAGTACTTTTGCAAGTATTAGGTAAGGTTAGCATTCTAGTATTATGCTGCGTGTTTGCCAAATAAAATGCTTAACCAATATTGTTGGTTATTTTGTAAGTTAGAAAAAGAACTTCCTAAATGTCTACAGCATGTCAAACGGAAACAAACCTCTAAGTACAATTTGCAGGTCCTCCAGGTAATCGGGTGCAGTACATTGAAGACGACAAATTTATTTTTGCCTGGTAAGTCGTGTCAATTTGAACAGATCATAATCGCAAAATTGTGTTATTATATGCAAAATCAGCTCTGAATCAAATGGATATTTAAATTAGAGCATTTAAAGGGCGCTTACAAATGATATAAACGACGTCATGTACGTTTTGAATGTCGTGTTCATTTGCGGCTTCATCCTAGGTTGTCTTCTTGAGCTTTCGGGAAACACCTGTGATCAATCGATGTCATGAAAGTACTCACCTGTTGATAATCTGGTTGAATGAATGATAACAAGATTTTTCTATATAAACAGCATGTGACCATTTTTTAACTTTTCAGGTCAAATTAACCCGAATTCACCTGCCGTCTGTGAGGTAAAAATGATCACGGTTTGATTTTTCATATGAATCAATAACATCAAATGCTTCCCATTTAAAAGCAAGTGATCTCGTGTCCGGTGCCAATTCTTAGCGCGTTTTCAAGACTGAGATGTTGGGAGGATGCAGAAGGTACATGATAATATAATGTATGTCTAGTATAGAAAGTGTGTCTATTAATCGCTGAGCAAGTTGCAACTTGAGTTATCGTTTTTACTCAATGCCCACACTCAACTTGCAACTCGTTTTTACTCAATACCCACACGCAATAAGGTGCTAAGTGGGTCCATTATACTCCGGGGAAAAACGGGTGTACCCAGCCCACAATATAACCCACTTCCATGTCTGGTCTTATTCGATTTAATTTACTGACGTCTTGAAGCGATCAATTCAGGGACAAAGCTGACGCACATATTGCTCCAAATATTTGTTGCCTATACACATGCAACGGTATGGACTCCAGTTTACATAATAGTAACAGGGACGATACAACTGTTAATACTGTGATCACGAAAAGGCGTAGCCGACGAACGAGTGTCTGTATGCACATAGTGGCGGGAAATATCAATTGTCAGGTCAACAAGTTCAAAGCAACGAAAGGGCAATCCATTTGTCCATTTGTCAGAAACGTAAATTACATGTAATAGCTATTTGTCGACTGTAAATGCTATTTTCAGACGGTTACTGTTTTTCCATTAACATCATTTTATCTGTGGTATTGTACCGAACTAAATCTGCAATAGATATCTGCCACATTTAAATAATCAACAACATGTTTCAAGATCATAATAAGTGGCAAAAATTACTGTTCTGGACATCCAACATCCTCGATGGCTCACTGGTATATTGGGATAATGTTGCGGTACGTAACTCGTACGTAACAACTGTTGTGGTACTGACTGATGGTTTTATGTATAGTTTCACCACATTTATTTTGGGGGAACAATAATTTCCTACTTGGTAGGGCGCTCCTTTCAGTATTTGTGATCATGGAATTAATGAAATGAATAAAAGTATAATTATTATTATTATTATTTCTAAAACGTATTGGCCTAACCTACACCGCCTACAACAATGTAAATGCTATTCCATGAACTATCAAGCTAGCCTGCAAAAATATCTTCCTCTCTAGAAGTGGAATTCATAACGTGAATGTGAAGTAGCCTATGAGTTAAGTCCGCTCGCTATTTTATTAAAATTGTTAATAATTATGCGTAATAATAAGAAAAATATGATTTTGAACTAAGCCCATGCAACAATTGCATTCGGAATTGCTAAATCAACGATTATACGGTGTTAAAAATGCTTCACGTAAATGACAAATTTCGTGAGAGCAGAGGAAAGTTTTCCGATGGAAGTGTCTGCATCGTTCACATTATTCCCAAGGTAACACGTAATAGAAAAGTGGCATGGTTAGCATCCATTCAAAATGATGAGCTAGTGGGGTCGACGCTAAAACTAGTTGTTAACCATACCTTAATTTAGTTTCTATTTGTGGCAGGCGTAAGTGCTAATTGTGCTATCAGGACTTATTGATCTCCGAAATTACCTTTAATTTGCAATTCACTAAGTTTTAATTTGAAATCAGCATTTGAAAGTAAGTTTAAGTATTATCGGTATATGTTATAGCGTGACGGCGAATAAAAAGTTGGAGGTGTGATATCATTATGGAATGCAGATCAGGTACCTAATCAGATCTGTTGGTTGTTTCATTGGTTGGTACTGGTGTCATTCTATTTAAGTATCACTGATTTTAAACGCAGAAAACTGTTTTACTTAACTGACGATTGATGTAGGTTTATAATAAGTCTAACATGATATATCGAGCACCAACATGAAAATATATTTTCATGCTCACAGAACTCTAAATGCTAACCATAAACAAGAAAATAAGGCTTTATAATGTCAGTAGCATTAGATTAGAAGACTATTTAAAGAATAAGTTACCTTTGTTGTTAACGTCGAGGTAACCAGAACGGCAACATTTGATACACCACGAGAGCAGCACAAATGATAACTTTAGTGCCCCCCGCTGTTAACCTGGTTGAACTGGGACTAAAATCGAAATTGATTTTTGTTTGCCCTTGAGATGGCATAAACGGAGAGGGTGCCAAGCTGATATCCACTGCGACCTAAACTGTTCTATGCTTCCAATATTCCTGCACCTTTTATTGGAACGATTCCATTGAGTCAATACATAGGTACATTATTAATCTTGTGCAGGTATAAACTAAACACGTGCTAAAGCGCTTCAGCTTATTTCCAGGAATATATTTTGCGGTACAGTAATGAGGACAATTAAGGCAGTTAGAAATCTGCGAAACGACCACAAAGATGATTGAGATTAACTATAGGATATATTTATAAATAGTCGAAAATATGTGCGCAGATCATGATAACCGGTTAGCTTTATTTTTGCAATAGTATTGGTCAGCATATTTCATTTTTAGTCATCATGAATCCTAAATTTGTACAAGCAATCTTCTGGACTGTCAATAATTATTTTATTGATTGACAAATAAATTTTATGCAAATGTCTTCTAAACATTATTAGCAGTGGCAACGTTACAGCGAATTTATCTGTTTTTGGGTTGTAAACACACGTTGGTCACATGACGCATAAATCATTTGAGTAAAGTTCAATGTTTTTCCCATTGAACTAATCATATTTTAAAATATGGAAATCTGGTGAGCATTTCTTAAAGTAAATAAATATTAAATAACACATCATGTGCAATAAATAATAATTGAGTTTGATGTCAATCGATTTTTCTAACAACATGATAGGTATCTCAGATTATAGAAGTGAGTCCTGCGCTTTTCGACAATGAAACGAAAAAATAAGTACTCAAGTTCAGATTGCCGTAGACATACATATTAACTCGACAGTGCGCCAGCAATGCGGAAATATTTATTCCAGCAATTACTTATCTTCAAAACTGAAGTTGTTTTGAATACACAGATTGCAGATAGAAAATGAACTCTTAATTTATTGGTAAACTATTCTTTGACGACGCCATGTGAAAGTATTTATCATGAGAACAGATACTTAAAACATGAATTACAGAAACAACATATGCCGACAGACTGACATGTTCATGTTGCCCTTTTTATTGGTTTTACCAACTGACATTGGTTCTAATTAGCATTTCATATAGCAGCAGCTATATAGTCATTTTCTGTGTTCAACACGAACACGGTGGGAGTATTAATATCCCATTACGTGGTAAGCAGATTGGCACAAACATAACGCTTCTCAGTAGCATTATGCTACCTAGTGCTGGTCCCAAAACGAACAAAATAATGGCAATTTATGAGGCAACTGCTAGCAAGATTTTCAGGCAGGTCCCTCGTTAGTGACAATAGGACGTCTACATACACCATATTCGGACAAAAATCACTGTCAATGAAAAATAAAAGTAAAACAATTTTATGGATGCTAGTTTAAAACAAGATACTTCGGGAGTAATACTGCCAAAATAAGTAAGCTATTTTATTTTAGTAGTGTCCATAAATTAAATGTATTTGATTTTTGGGGATAGTTAGGTGAATCGCCGACATATCCCCAGCAGTGAAATGAAACTAAATAAAAAATAAATTTTGTTTTGACATATACTATAAACGGAGAAGTATACATATATACTTATGTGTAGCCATGGATGGATCCATGATGATCCGGTTCTTAATGGATCCATGCACCGACAAGATTACTAGTAGTGGTACAAATCAATACTTGAGAGTAGCATACTTTCTTCAGTGGGGCCTTCTGGATCATATGGAAATATACGCTACATACCTTTACCGTCCCTTATCGATTTTTGGTACTACAAGATGTTGAAAATTGATTTTCTCTCTAATTCTGAATAAACAAGAGAAGAAGACGATGCAATTCCAATCCATGTGTCTCATACCGTCTTTTATCCCAACGCATGAAACATTAATCGCAGGCACTCTTCGGACACTGCATGTCAACTTGTAACTAGTATTTAAGTAATTAACGAATATTTAAAAACTAAATATTTTTCATTTGGTACAGAATTCGTCATGTTTATTCAATTTAAAATTGGTTTATTCTGGTATGCGTTTAATACATGTCTTTCAGCACTACCCTAATTACCATTGCAC
Organism: Sinella curviseta; assembly: GCA_004115045.4. Taxonomy (NCBI): domain Eukaryota; kingdom Metazoa; phylum Arthropoda; class Collembola; order Entomobryomorpha; family Entomobryidae; genus Sinella; species Sinella curviseta. The sequence continues at coordinate 21,352,587 of CM023199.3, read as the reverse complement.
TTGGTATACGTATTACCTAATGATATTAGCGTTGCATGTCACGCAATACTCTAATACACGTCAATATCTCAGTTTTCCATAAAAATGACTCTATGGAAAATGAGTCCTAGTATTTTTTTAAAATTATTCCGGAATCTAAATATAAGTAACAAAGTAGCTATTTTAGGACGAGAAATGATATGCCATTAAAATATTCCCAACGCTTTAAATTTACTGATTAGTGTAATTTTAATTAATAATAGAATTTGTAGAAACAATAAAATGCTCTTTTTTAAATGAGATATGTGGCATTCAATGCATTCATCGTCGCTCGTTTCACAAATTCCACAGGTATCTATAATGCTATATGATGCGTACAGACATTTTCAGTTTGGAAAAGCTGCAAATTAATACAATACCAATTAGAAATTAAGATGCTAGAGAGCAAATCAAGTAAATGAAAATGGATTTTGAAGCTATCGAATCCTTTTGACGCTGATCAAGCTGTAATACTAAATTCAGAAATGCTAAGATGAGAAATAAAGGGGAAAATTGGAACAAATTCATTTTCCATTTGTTCAACATTACATTTATCCGAATAATCTGGTAATGTCCCGTAATTCTTATTAACTCCCCATCAAAAGCCTTTGTCATATTACTTGTAAATTATTAATGATAAAGAATCAAAGCACATTTGAAAGTACTTACATTTGAAAGTACCTTTTCTTCTTATGTTCAACATACTTTAGGTATATTAAAATGAACATTTTGAAAACTTATATACACATCCACTTGTATAACTATATTAAAGAAAGTTTTTATCACTAAAACTCATCGGCAACTTTATGACGAAAGAATTCAAAATGACTCAAATATAATGTTACAAAAATACATATATAAATAGAAGTATTAAGAATGTTTCATGGCAACATTACCCTCAAGGACAGTTTTTAAAAATATATCTTAAACTCAGAATTTTTTCTGCTGCTCATTACGGTTTTGATTTAAAATGATTTATATTTATGATTTATCTAGATGTTCAAACCAAATTGTAGCTCAGCCTGAAAAATTGGAATAAAAACATTATTCCCATCTCCTTCTTTCCATTTAGACGCTTCGTGTTTAGGATTATTTTATCATACTACTATTCGGTCCAACTTTTCTGACGCGGAAGACAACTGTATCTGTACTGATGGTCACAAAATTTGTTGCTGAATTCACAATAACTGGCGCCGGAGTGCACCTGGTTATTAAAATAAATACCATACCCGGCGTGTTTCGATTCTTGTTTAACATCTTTCCGAATTCTCATTACTTAGAATTTAACTTTAATTAAAATACAAAACCAAACACAGTTTGATTAAGTTATACGTCAACTTAATCATATTGAGTTAGTGGATTTGTGATTATTTTAATCCAAATTTAGAATGTGGTTTTGGACAATTAACTTACGTGCACAAATCTTTTCAATGATTAAAAAGCTTTTTTCTTCTTCCAAAAATGATTCCAATTCATATTCTTTGGCTAAATATTAAGTTTTATACAGAGCTGAATCATAATATGTCGTAATATTGTGACATTGGTGCATGATTTTCAAAATATCAGTTTTGGCGCCAAATTTTTTTATAAATTAAAATTTTGAAAAACTAAAAAAGAACCCTGTGTGAAATTTAATTATGTACCACCATGCCAATTTTTGTGTAATTTCATTGAAAACTGTGAGCTCTAGAGCACACAAACTTTTTCACAATTTTTGGTACTTTTTTTTTGAATATTTCGCGTAAAGTAGAGCCACCTGAGGGATACCGACCACGGGAAAGGACTTCCCTTTGGCCCCATGAAACTTAACCAAAATTTCAGATGATATTAATTCTGTAGCATATGTTTAATATAAAGCTAATTTCAAGTTCAAACTTAACACAGCACGAATGCCGCATCTCACGAAAGAAAACTTCCTGGAGTTGCTGCATTGTTCGGACCTTATTTTCAAATGTGGCCGTATACACTAAAGATATGCCAAGTGGCGCAAGCTATATCAAACTAAAACCATTGATTACGCAAGGAATTTTCAATTCAATCTAACGCAATTGAAGTGTTGAAGTATTTATTAACATGTGTCATCACAACTGCATGTTCATTGTAAGTGAGAAAAGAATGAGTCAATAAAATTAAACCCGACGATTCTGATTAAATTATTTCCAGTAAATTGTTTATTACTCCACAGTTTATCGTTAATCACCATTCACACTCGTCTCTTCTTAAAATCGCCAGTGGATTTCTGGAGGCTTTAATTCACCTATTCAGACATTTCAGTGCACTTTTAAATATATGCGGCGGCAAGAAAAGTCCCGAAAGTTGTATATATGATTACGCTGTTGTTGTAATTAAGTTGTATATAAGTAATTTAATTTGGTTACACTTATATTTGTACATTTAATGATAGGTATATATAGAAAAGGAATTGGTTTACAGAACTGTTCTGTAATTGCGGTCGGCAAACGTTTAAGAATAAAACTTCGAAATGCAATGTTCCGAGTCCGTCTAACTACATTTTGGGCTGTTGCACGGAAATTGCTGCAGTAGGTATTTTCTTCAAGATAGAAGTCTTTGTTGCTTTAAGTTATACATAAGAGTAATTTAAAAAAAACTAGAGTAAGAATGTGAAACGTCTGTGATGATTCATTGTTTAATTTTTCATCCTTGAATGATTAGTATAGATCGTAAAAATGATTGAACTCATTTGTATAGAGCTATCGAAGAAACAACACTTGGTTTTATTTTTGTTCGTTACAATTTTACACAGTGTTTAAAACGTACTTAAGATTATGCGGCAAGTAATTATTACTTGTATAACCGATATGATGGTATTTTTCGAAGTTCATCACTATTTTGTTTTTTTTGCGATTTCATGATTCCATGATAACTTTTTATCCACTCATTTCATGAATGGCGTCATTTAGTAAGTCATAGAAAAATACTGTGTCCTAATATTAATGCCATTGTAGTGGACTTTTGTCTAACATTTGCGCCGTCAACTTAAATTGAAGCTTTGTTACCAATATAATTCAAGACTTTTAGCATTTTACATGGGAGCACCGGGGATTTCAAATGATATGTTGGAGCAAGCTTGTATATAGCTAGATGCAAATCACCGATGCAGTAAAGGAGCTGGTCTTGTAAAGATCTTGGATCTGATCGACTTGTAAAAGAAGTTTCAATTTAAATTGCTTAACGAAAGGAAACAGTGGAAATTTTTTAAGTTCGCAATCTAATGGTGTTATATCGTCAGCTACTGAAAAAGAACAGGACATTTTCCAGTGTTAATTAACAGTGTTAATTTAACACAATTATCAATAAAATAATAGCCATGTAATGCAGTTCATTTTGTTTTACAACATCAATTCATGTTCAAAGAAATTATGTATTTCCAAACTGCATAGCTACGATGAATGGACAGCTGCAAAACCAGTCAGTTTTCAAAATCACAAAAGATGTTCATTACCGTTCGGATAATATAATGGGGTTTTTATTAGCTGGTCAAAATCGGTTCAAACATTGTGTATTTTCAGCACAACCAATTCCGTAAACCAACATATCAGAATTTGTACTATATCTTAGGTCACCCGGGTGTCAACTTTTCATCAATGATAATTTATCAGCTCAAATATTTTTTTACATATTAATTTTGCTCGATAATACAGTGCTAATACGGTCATTTTGACTTCGTATTTATTGAATTGGTCTCACACAGCTAATGCAACTTTCACAGGTTTCTCTACAATCAAAAATACCACAGCTGATATGACATATCCAGCCATGGGAACTATCATCAAGGCGAGGACGTGAGATTTGCTACCATTTTCCAAAGAATTGTTACTTTCGTTTTTCACTATCCGCATTTTTCCAAATCTCACATTCTGAACAACAGAGTAGTCGACGTATTTTCGCCACCATTCAACTATACCAGAGTTGAACAAACTTTTTATTCTAAACAGTAGCTTTGGGGAGTACCGTCCATACATGTTATAACCAAGCATAGTTTCGTAAATGTTATCTTTCCCTAGCGACACGGGCTTGTTGTTCATGGAAAAATTAGAGTAGACGGACATTGCCGTGTATTTGTCCAGTATGACAGCAGATTTGTCACATTGCTCCAAATGCGGGCTTACCAGCGACTCGTATGGAAACATTCCATTTTCAAACTTCACTTTTGGCCAGCTTGGAAACAACATCGAATTTTCAAGGTAGAGCTACGTCCGGTTTGAAACTTTGGTTCTGATTTTCGAAAGCCGGATGCTAATATCCCCGCGTGTGATGTGATATAGAAATTGGGAAATCACTGGCAGCGCTTCATGGTTGTTTTCCTGATAATAATCTCGATTTGTTAAACCGTCTTTTGTTTTCCTAATCTCCCTCGGTAACGTGTATATATTGAAGTTGTTTCGCATCATTGTATCAAATGTATCAAAGGACTTGAGGGGTGGCGGAACTGTTAGCTTAGTTATATTGTCGCCTTTGTACTCGTTTCCTAACAACGTGAAAGCAAGTGGCAGAATGGAAACAACGATCCAACAATATGCATGTTGCCTCAAAATTATTCCGTTAAATATATCTTGTCCCTGATCAAGCAATGCTCCCAACATCTCAAATATAATATTCCCAAACCCGACATCACGACGAGTAAGCAACACGAAACGTTTACTGGTGAGTTTCTGATATCGTCGGCTGGCTATCGATGTTATGGCTGAAATAATTGCCAAGGAGAGTATAAACATACCCCATGTACACATGTCCACACATGTCACCAATTCCTTCAGTTTATGGATCCATCCAAGCCTTTCTATATGACAACTTATGAACTTGAGATGCTCTGTACGAAGTACTAGTCCCGTATCTGTAAATTCGGCCAAGTTGAATGCCAAATAAAATACCAATGTCGGAAATGCACTGTGGTAAATAACTGTATTTTCGTCAGCACAGCTCTGTGGTTTTAAGTGCCTGTAGGGTCTCTTGATGTATTCGTTAAATTTGTATACATTTCTAATCTCCAGAGTGACGTTTTCGGGAATCAACAATGAAATTATATGTCTATCCAGTATCCTATATATATCGATGCTGTTGTGATCACCAATTATTTTCAGCAGTTCAGTCGTAGTTCTAATCCGGTTTAATTTGTTTTCATCATCATTGTAAGTACTTGGTATTGCGTCATCAAAATATGCCTTGAGACGTGGAGCATTTCCAAACAACTTCTTTGCGTTGTTGTGTTCTCTGTCCAGCTCGTGTCTTGTTGTAATAACTGCACTTAGTCGTAACAGTTTATTGGGGTCACATACGTCGCACATTTCACAATGTATGCTAAAACGACCACTCAACACATCCCACACAAACGCGGTTTGCGAATCCATTACATCACGATGATTATGATAAAATGAAACAATCCAATTACCCAATATGTTATCTGTTTCATTGGAAATCAGTAAGGAGTAATTAGGCGTCGTGTCTATTTTGTAATCCATCCGCTGCTTCTTGCGCAGATTCAATTTTGTTGCGATCCAAAACGGGTCCATGAGAATTTCAATTCTATCCAATTCGTACTCACCGTGGTACATTGAACGGTCTTTTTTAAGATGTGGTGGAAACGCGTATATCCTTGCAGTACAGTTTCGACCTTTATTTCTCAATCCGATGGCGTATTTCTGATGTGATAGCATGAACTCTTTCCATCGTGGAGAAGTGGCGAACATTCCAACCAATGTTTTGTTAGTTTTAGGTATTTCACTTGGAATCAATATTAATGTATCCAGAATACTGTGCAAGTATGATAATTCCTGCAAACTATGGTACTTCAATAGGATAATGGGTTCCCGTAGCTGCGTCGTATTTATGTTAATGCCTTGGTAGTTGATGAAATGAGTAATGCATCCACTAAACGCATTTAGGCTTTGGGGAAGAAGGTCCGGAAACTCCTTGCTTTCGTCGTATGTTCGCGGTTGCTTCTCCGTCCGCTTTGGTTGTTCATCCAAATTCACGAATGAGCGTTCTGGTGTTGGGTCTTAGTTTGATAGTGGCATGACTGGAGGTTTTTGTGGGGGATATTTTGGTAGCTTTAATTTCACTACGTTGCATTCTTCATTAATGCACATACTATTTGATCTATCCGAGGAAAGCAAAAGATAAGTGATACTAAGCAGACACTTAAAAAATTTCAACCTTAACATTTCAGGTGCTACAAAGAATTTCTATTTGACACCAAAAATACCACAAGCGTACTATTAAAAGTTCTCAAATAGAGTATACGGCAACACCCCAAGTTCAGTTAATGTTAAAGGGAATCTGCACATTTGACTTTGATAGCTCAGATTTTGATATTTGATTTGAAGTGGTTGTTGGATCCAACAAATAGCTGAAATAATCGAAAAAATTAACTTTTTAACTCTTCACTTTTAATCAGTAGTTTAGAACAAGAAGTTTACGATTTTACTATCTTACCTTCTCAGGACGTCGTTGTAAATACGAAGACACTTGTAAAAAACACGCTTCTGCAGGAAACCAGAATCTGTCATTACTGGCGTATTTTGATGCATTAAGTTACTGTTTGATATGGTTCATGCGTAATTGTTTGAAATGTTTCGCACTAGTACTATTTTTCTTGTTAGCTGATTTCAATTGTAACTATCTATTGAAATGTTTACTTTAAAATTACTTTAATGCTTTTATCCTTCGCTGGTAATGATTTTCACGATTTGTTCGGATTCAGATTATTCGATAGTGCAGAAGCGAGCAAAAACGACAGGAGACGGAATGTTTATGAAGAGTCTGCAATGCTCAGAACTGTAGGAGCAGGAGCCAATATATTCGGAACTATACATATTCTTATTTATTAGCTGATAAGTCTCACCAATGTATTATGCTTGTACTTTGAAGCATTTGCTACTTTAAATTATTCAAAGCTACTTCGATAGCTGTTGTAACAAGGAAGACATTACGGGTGCACATCTGGTTACGATTGGTTAATTCCCGTACACTATGCATTAAAAATTTATTGGTGGCGTCCAGAAATTCAACGCCAAGTCACAAGAGTACATAAAGACGTAAACTATTATGCTTAAAGACGTATGTGGTAGTAATCATGAATTAATCAGCAGCTCCATTATAATTAAAACAACGCACGGTAGTAATAGAAGTTCCAATACAACATAATCTTTCCTCTTAGAATTTACTTTATTTTCGATGGCATATTATTAAGTATGAACTGGTATTTCCAACGTACTGCACTGAATACATTGGAATACTTTAGATGGTATTTCATACCGGGCAGAATAATTTAGTAGCAGTGTCGAACTAAATACGTACACACAATAAGAAAAATTATGATATACTTTTGAAGTACTGACTAAAACTGTTCTTGGGTACCAATCGATAAACCGTGCATGAAAACAAAACTCGAGGGTGACAGTAATGCTGCTGGTCTTACAGAGTTTGTGCAAGACTTCGCCCTATTGATTTGACACTTAAATGGATGCCTTGGATTATATAAAATCAGTTTGAAATACAAAATTGTAGTTAACTTGGATTTGAAGATACTTGATATTCACTTGATCCATTGTTGTTTCTGTGATTGCGGTAAAACTTAATTTAATTCGGGCTCCAAGTCTAATTCTCATTAACAATTGGCACACACAGAGTTCGCCTTGTGCGTAGCACAAAAAAACTAAGGTAGTTATTGTAGTCAGCGTTCCTGATTAGATGGACGAAGCCGTAAGATAAAAATAGCGTATACAGGATCCTCAGTAAAATGTCTCTAATGTCATTTTCAAACACAGTGGAAATAACATACTTTGGTCATCTGAAGAATTTACTATTCGACAAAGCACTGAACGGGTTTTTGAATATCAGGGAATACATATTTTAAGCCTTTATATTAACAATATCCTTGGTTAACTTTACAAAACCATAGGATTTTTGAGTAGGTGTAACGGCACCAAAACCTCCTTAAAGGTAAAGGTCAATGCCTTGGTTTGTCGTTCCGCATTGATAAACGTCACAACAGGTAAAGTTGGGGGAATATGTGTTAGCGATAAGTTCATTTTCCATATATTTCAGTTTTATGCAATCTTGTTTATCCTAACGCCGTCATCTAATAAAGCATACCATGAAAAACATTTGTTTGTACAGGTTTTAATTAACTGTCAGCACTTAATTTGGTTAGTTTAAAATAAAAGTGGTTTGTATATTTACACATCTGTATATTTACGGTGAATATATGCTTTCCCCTTTACAAATCAACAATTTCCCTCGGACATTGTCCCAGCATTGCAGTGGAATCGGAATGATGGTATAGACTTGTTAGAGCTTACCTTTTCGCAGCTTAGTGTTGATTAGTTTTGAACTAGTTTTCCGGGATCTTGCGGATACATTGTTCCACATAGGACTAAACGTAGGGTATATTACAATGATGTCAGCCTTAAAAGTACAGTACAGATGAGCCGGGTACAAATCGATAAAAGAATACTACCTCAAAATAGATGGTAAACAGAAAAATAAGCATTTTGCATAGTGGTGTGTTGCAATTAGGAAGAATGAAGAAGCCGTGTTCTCGTTTTCGTAAGGAAATCGGGTCACGAATAAGTACAAACTGGATCATTACCCTCCATACAATATGCACAAGCTTCTCATAAATACTGGGACAAAATGTTAATTATATTAAAAAGTTTTGTGACGTATTATCGCAATGAATTCCGGATTTGTGAAAAATTACGTTTGACTAAATATATCTTAATCTTCCGCGCTACAGGTTGTCAAACGTCAGTGTACGGTCCAGTGAAGCAATAAAATATCAAATTACAAAAATATTGCATCATTGGTTTGTCGTACAGTCGAAATCAGCCACCTTCTCTGCAAACAACTTCAGAAGATAAAATTGCGCCGTTGACCTCAAAAGCCCCAAAATATTCCAAAGATGTCAATTATATTATTAAAGTGAATAGTCAATTCGACACTCGGCAAGAATTTTGCAGGCCGTGCCCTTCAATTATCAACACTAGCAAGAGTCACCATCTCAACTGTTACATCGCTTAGCGCATTTAATTTATCATTACAACGATCAGCAGTCAATTCACGGAAGGATTTCATGACACCTTACAAGTAACTTCAGCGGTACAGAATTGAAGGTCAATATCACGGCGCTGAAGATAAGAATTCATGTAGTAAATGTAAACCATGTTCGGGCCGGACTTTATAAACGGCATATATATGTATAACCGTTACTGAGTGAATGTCATATTTTAGCGATTGATATCAACCGTAATATTCGACAATTATAAAACGGGGAATCAAGGAAAACTTGTAAACTATACCGATACCAATTTTACCAGTACAGCTTTTCGCCATATTTAAGTATAATCAAATAATGATATCAGTTAATATCACCTTCAACATGTAATTAACACCTTTACAAGTTAAGTTTTTACCAAATCGGTAGATAGTTTTTGTCATATACCCAGGATAGTTGGCATAATGCTCACAGTTTGTAATGCAATGGTGGAAACATGTTGAAAATTAACGTTTTTTAAAGTTGTAATTTAACAATAAAAATTTAATGCGGAAAGTAGTAATATTGTTGATAGCTCAATAATACATAATAAATCCTTTTCTGGCTACTTTTACATGGAAAACATTCCTTAATCGAGTTGAGCTGATTAATCTGTTCAATGAAATTCCTGTTTGTTGGAATATTTCTGAATAACGACGTCATACTAGCGGTTCACCTCATCTGCAGACTTTGACGGACAACGAGTCAACTTTATGCAGCTGTACAGAGTATCTCCCCGTTTTGAAACGTATTTGAGAAATTTTATATGATTGCTTGGAAGACTAGACTAATTCTCATGGAAAATAAATGATATAACAATTATCAATTATCGGTTACGCGTCGACAACGTCGAAGCAAATAAAAAGTTACAAATCCGACTGCCTAAATTTCATTTATTTAAATTTTGCCTACGCCATGTAAGTAAATTTACCAATTCGATCATTATTATGTTTCGGACCGGGTCTGGTATTTATTAAATGGTAGAAGTCATTTCTTCCCTGCAAAATTAGCGTACGGAAAAGGAAGTTAGTGAACTTACGCGCAGTAATAACTTGAACATTCAGTGTATTATATACCCAAATATATTTTAAAATACAATGAATAGAATGAGTTGAAGTTGTTAATCTTTTGTATCTGGGAGGAATTGCCATAAACAGTTTCCTAGTACTTTTGAATAAAGAATTATACAAAACTGAAGTTTTAAAATAATGCGAAAGCTTTTAAGATGCAAGAAAGACAGAAGTGAGTGTGAGTAAGTGTCCGCCCTAAGCATGTTTAGATTAGTTTGAATTGTAGAGAGCAGATGTTCAACCAAAAATCGAAAAAAACATAATGATACAGCCATTTGTAGATCGCCAAATTTAAGAAGAAATTAGTTATTCGTATCATATCACTGTTGTTAATAAATTAATTGCATAAATTATAATCACGAGGATGACGCTTATTTTGCATTTTCCTGCAGAAACAAGTCATCGTGCATATATTTTGAGTTGTTACGAAGGGATTATCAGAAGTAGTGGAACAACTTTGAATGGCAATGAAGCCAAGGATAGTTCCTCAAATCTTACAATTGACATATCAGTCGAGAGAGGAAGGTCTGGACATTCGAACGACATATACCACCTGGTCGTAATCATTTGCTGTCCAGACTTAGAGCCGGTTATATGAGTAATTATACTTTTCTCTGCTCAAAGCATTTAAGCAGCAAAGGTGAAGGAACATTTTTTGAAGTATCTTTTTCCATGGATTACTATACATGAAATTTAAAACGATATGATGAATCCAGTGCCAAGCAGAGCCTCTATTATTGGATGTATGTGCGAGTAACTTGTGGTGGCCCATCGCATGAAAACAGACCGAAATCAGGACGAAATCGACATTTTTTTGCAAAAAAATCAAGCACAAGATTACGAAGGTCATTTGCATGTACGATTTTTGATAACTTTTGGCAGAGTGACACACCAAATGTCCCTAATAAACCGGATTTGCTTATGTTATTGTCTTGGATTAATTCAAGTCAATCTAAATCCATTAACTCGGCCAAAACAAATGGAAGCACAAAATCACGTTTATGATTGCAATGTGACTTGTGACACTACAAAGCACTCCTATCAAAGAGTACACGAAATTGGTTTTGTCACAATGTGGCATCGTAACTAGAACCCTGTCCTTATGACAACTGACCACTTTTTGTGTCCGAAATTGGAAAAATACATTCGTGGGAAGGGATGCAACTCGGATGAGCAAGTGCAAAAAATGCAATTTCGTAGCTTTGGTTTTGAGGCTTCGCATTTCTTACAAGAAAAATTCCGGCCTTTCACGATGGGCGGGAAAACTTACTAGGATTCCAGGGAAGTTGCATAGAAAAAATTTGTTGGATATCTCAAATCGTTTTCAAGTTATATTGAAACAAAGTTGTTCCACTACTTCTGATAATCCCTTCGTATTTACTGAGACTGTTTATGTATTTTCTTTTGATCAAAGGACAGTAATAATGGAAGCAAAAAAGTTACTAGTTATGTTTATCAGTAAATATTCTATTTGTTAGCTAAAAAAGTCGTATTAAAAAGTCGAATATCTAAGCATGACCTTGTCGCACTTCGAAGCCGTTATACTGCATAGTGTGCCATTGAGAGTAACCATTCGGTTCAGATAATTAAAATTTATTGTTGGTGATGATTTTAAATAATGAAATACTGAGCGTAAGAAGTTGTAGGACCAAGAAACAATTGTCAAGAAAAGATCTGTAACATATTAGAACCATCTTCTCTACAAAACAAACCATACTAGTAAAGTTGCGCATAATTGCATTGTAAATTACATTTCAATGGCATTATACCTACATGTAATAAATATTTAATTTTACCACTCTCGTCAGTACGTCAGCAACATACTCTCAGAATGAACTAATTTTGTAAAAGACCGCTGAAAAAAATTGGGATATGATGGACAACTCTCGAATGCATCTTTCACATAGAAAGTAATCAAAAACCTGATTGCTCACGAATGTTCCAGCAAGCATAAGGTTTTTGAAAAAACATTTTTCAATTGTCATTATCTTCACATATCCTAATAAGCTAGTACCTGCGCTTCCCATTTATCAACTCATTCAGAAACAAACGCATTTTCCCCCTGAAAATTATGTAATGTATTTGTGACGTTACAATATGGAACACAAATGCACTTGAATGTACTTGCATGCAATATTTCATTGGTCCCTTTAAAATTTCTAATATGATTTCTTGATGAAACATGGAGAATCGGATACCACATAGGAGTATGATTCGATACCGGGTCTCTGAAAATCAGAGCCTCCTGTGTGCTGATTATTATCACAATCTCTTGAGTTTGAAAAGTTCTATTTTTATCCATTTAAATATTTTTACTTCTTTCTCAAATCAATAGGCCCAGAAACAATGATTAAATTTGTTGACTAAATGATTCAAAATCAGTGAACGAGGGTGTCCAAAAATATACATAAATGCGTCACCGTTTGAATAATTCATGAAAGATTCATACTAGTAGCGTTTTTTCCTTTCGTTTTGTCGCTATCGGACTAATTGCTAGTAATTGTCTCATCAGTCGTCATAATACAAGTATTTTGGATATTCAGTTATTCGCTTTTTATATAATACAAAATCATGCTAAAGAGTTTTATGGATACAATTTCAATTCCAAGTTTAATATTTGTTGCAATGTAAGCCAGCTTGATGTAATCAAATTCTAGTTTTAATATCTACAGAGATGATTAATTGTCCTAGAAGATATTTCATATACAGACATTACAGTACTGCCCTTAATGAGTACTGCCATTAATGAGTATTGCCTTGCGTTTTTCTTGGAACACAATGAGAATCTCAAAAGTGTGGCTGAACGTTGCATAATACAAATCTAGGACATTTGTGATTTTATTTGTAATCAGTTATTATTTTTTGAAATCCGGTAGATTTAAAATGTTGAAGTTGTACTAGGACATCTTTATAAGTAAATGAGGTTCCAGAAAAATTGACAAAATTAAAATCTGCAAAAGCTCGTTTCTTTTCAAGAAAATAAAAAGCCTGGAGTTTTACCATCATTGTGGAAATAAATCAATTTTGAGTAATTCAAACAAATCTTGTTTCAACCTGACAAACCATCGGGAACAACAAATCTTCAATTTTGTTAGTAATTTGGATAGGTACTCTACAAACCGCCTGAGCTGGTTCCGTAAGTCCAATTTCCAATTGTTCTACAAATAATACAAATTCGAGTATATTATAAATGTGGTTATCTCTGTCACCTAACTAGTTGTGGAGAAAATTCGTATGCCCCATGTTAAATATCTCATAACTTCCTTTAAGTTGGACACCCCATGCGTAATAGCATAGAACTTTGTCTATGTCGTACCAACAATTTTTTAATTCTGAAACGCTACATGTACAAATGACCTTATTATATTGTTGATACCAGAATCTCAATTTGCGAAATTGCGTTGTCTATATTTCCAATGGCCTAAGTAAGTAATTTCCCACACTTTAAGAAACTTACTGGCTTAATGATTCTTAGATCCTGCTTAACATTCACAACTCCAAACAAGGTTTCTTAAACAATTGTAAGATGTAGAAAGTATCCTTTTTGCTAATATAAATAATAGATTGCAATACATTGGATGGTTCCTCTCACGTTTTCCAAATGATATCGACACCTACAATATTGTTCTTGGGAAAAATGACAATCCGAACTATCAGATTTGTACTAGACTTATGCAGAAAACATTATCAAACCAAAAACAAAACATCCGATCAAGCCTTCTATGGAGTAATTAGTTTCCTATATCTGCACTGCCACGTCGTTGCGTTATTCGAGTCTCAGAATATAAATAAATCGTCCCGCAAGTCTGGAACTATTATTGACGTAGTATTTCCAGGATCGGAAAGGTGACGTCAACTTATTTTTAAAAGTTTGTTCTGAGTTAATGGGACAATAGAAACAGTTGAAAAACACTTATTCCCAAAATGTCAGCCCTGTAATTTGCATATTTTAGAAAATATCACTTTTTTGAGTTATCAAAAATGACAAAAAGTTCGCAAGTTGTGGAGGCCGCAGTTTTTTAGATAAAAATCTGAGATTTTGCATGGACGTAGTTAACTAAAATACAAAATATGCGATTTTCTTATTTTTCTCAAATTGTGTTGTTTAAACAAGTTTTCACCAAAAGTTTGTTAATTTAAACATTATTCTGCCATTTCCACACTCCAACGCCAAAAATGTAATGCAGGACCACAAAACCGAATTTTGCGACGCCTATTGAATTTTGAGGTAGAAATGTTTGGAAAAGACATAATTTTACTACGTTTTACTGCATCTGCAAACTTTTACGATTTTCCTTCGCAAGAAACAAGTGTCCCTAGTAAAATTTAACCGAATTTAGATCTTATTTTTCAAATTTTTATCTAAAAATTCAATTGGTGTCGCAAAATTTGGTTTTGTGGTCATGCATTACATTTTTGGCGTTGGAGTGTGGAAATGGTAGAATAATGTTTAAATTAACAAACTTTTGGTGAAAACTTGTTTAAACAACACAATTTGAGAAAAATAAGAAAATCGCGTATTTTCTATAGTAGTTAACTACGTCCATGCAAAATCTCAGATTTTTATCTAAAAAACTGCGGCCTCCACAACTTGCGAACTTTTTGTCATTTTTGATAACTCAAAAAAGTGATATTTTCTAAAATATGCAAATTACAGGGCTGACATTTTGGGAATAAGTGTTTTTCAACTGTTTCTATTGTCCCATTAACTCAGAACAAACTTTTAAAAATAAGTTGACGTCACCTTTCCGATCCTGGAAATACTACGTCTAATTATAACTATTCGAACCAGAGTGATAATTCGGTGTGCAACTATTATCAACATAGCATTGGGTAATTTATTGATGGGATACACAGCAATTGGAGAAAACGGGAGGTATAGAATGGACCGATTTCATGATCTTACCAAGCATTCTGTTCTCCACAAGTCTAATTAGTTTAAACTAAAAACTCAGACTGCAATCTTTCTATAAACGTGCAATAGATCGATATAAAATAGTTTCGTAGTTACTTTGAACAAAAAACTTAATACAGAAACTGAAGTACCTACATAAAGTAAAGGACAAAGTAAATTAATTTCCCGAACGAATTATGCAAATATGAAATAACTTAATCAACAACTCTTTGAAACTACTACTCATTTCCGCCACGACCACACCATCTTATTTGATGAAATTTTTGTTGTGCAATGTGAACTCGCTTACCGACGTGGCAGAATTACTCACTACATTTTGAAGCATTTTGCAGAATTGTGAGTATTTGATGAGATTAATAACCGAACGAAAACGATTTGTGGAGAGGCGATGTCTTACGGCACAACTACGGAAGCTGTGACGTCGAGCAACACAATTATGGGTGTTGTATGTGGAGTCATGGACGCTGATGCAGCGTCCTGATCATAAGAACTAACGGGTCCATCGGTTTTTGGATTTCGATTTTCGTGCAATGCTATGGTTATAAATTAAAATTATGACGAGAAAATTGTCCATGGCTGCAGATTTCAATTATGATAGGACTTCGAAAACTGAACAGGCTTTTCAATGAATCTTAAAATTTGAACAGGCCGCATCTAGGTTTATCAGCCATGAACAAAAAATACCACCTAATCACCTACATAAAAGCAAAACTACCCACACACCACTAATATATAAATTTGCTTGGCCTAGATATGAAATAATTAAGATTACTCGTTGAACCACTGGTACGTTTTTAAACAAATTCCTCAACTTGGTCCTGGACAAATACTCCATCTGTTTCAAGATAATTTTGGCCATATGCAACGCATTGACTTGCCGGCGTGAAAGTGCCACCAAGTGCCCAGTTCTAAAACATTTCGAAAGATGTCGAGTCGAGCATTCACGACAATTACAAATGACAACAATATTTATGTCGAGAGGATGTTCTGTGAAACTACTTCAGAAACTGTGACGTCGCAGTTCATAATACTTCGCGTTGTTCGTTCCAGAACGACAAAAGATCTCTTGGTATTTTGCATGTGGTGTGTTTAGTGACGTAATTAGTCAACGAAAAACGTTAGGTTTGTATTCATTCTAATTGAAACATTTCATTAAAGCTAAATTATAGAACAATATGCCCGCTTCGTTGCGTCCGTGCCTAGATATATCAATTGCAGAAAGCCTCTTAATGTACCTTAGCCATTTTAAGAAAATGACAGCAATATTTCATTAATGACTACACCGTCACTATGTTTTACTCATGAATACCAATTTTTCTTTTGAATCCGGCACTCATCCACTCTGCCAATCATGCTCTCAAACGATGCTTATGCACACACCCGGCTACTAACAATGCACGATCTTAAAAGAAACAACTATGCTAAATAAACTCTATAATAAAACTAAGTTTCGTAAGTTTTTTTCTATGTAGAACGTAATTCACAATCATCATTCAATTGTAACAAAGTTTCCATCTCAAATCATACCGCATTTAAAACGACAATTTTATATATCTTTACAATACATAACAACCAATCACAGACAAGTTTCAGTCATCTGGCTTTGTCCTGTTCAAGGATCACGAAAGCGGAAAAAATTATCAATAAACTGCCAGATCCTTTTCAAGGAGTCGCTGGCCAATTCACGTTTTCAGAACTTGTCCTTCTCCTGTTCAAGGAGAGTTAGGTACTTACTTAATTAAAAACTCAGAAAAATAACGAATTATGTACTTTCTATCCTGTATCAGTTAATGTTTTAACAATTAAGCTATTCAGCGTAATGGTTGATTACTAGAGCTGAGCGATAATTTTAATTATTTGTAGTTAAAAAATTAATTAATCACTGTCACAAGCTGCTTGTGACATTTCTCCCTTGCTTCCAAAAACAATAATGACGTGTTGTTGGACGGAGAGCTGCTTGGTCAGATCGTTTTTCTACAACGTGATGTAACTTTTAAAGGAAGACATTTCTCCCGGTTTCTCAAACAATGACTACACCATATTCATACCTGATGTATGTAGATGGAGTAAGACGAAATGCAACAGTGTACAAGCCCGGAAACTCTTCCTGGGATGATATTAATTATCAAATTATAAATGAAATACTGCAATCTCAACACAAAGTATTATGGAAACACTTGTCGTCGTGTAAAAAATCCGCACTTATACTTCCATCCTTCCTTGCCAAACAGTATGCTAGGAAATTGTTTCATACAGATCCAAACCAAAGAATAAGTATACGTGGGAAATGAAGAATATGGAAATTCCACCGTTGACGCCGTGCTTCAACCGTACACCGGCGGATCAGTTCAGCCTAACGTTATAAAACGTATTCAGGGATTACGTGATTCCGGGATATGGGATTGGTGGTCCAAATGGGCTCAGGAAAGAACAAATTTCGTACCGGTACTAAAGAAGGCAACACCGGAGATTCCTTCAATGCACGGAAACGCCTCGCTAATATTTTATGTCCTTTTCGCAGGAATTTGGCTCTCCATGGTCATATATGTCATAGAGATCAGAGGACGCTCTCTGCAGTTTATAATTTTTGCTTTAAACAAGGTGATAATGTTGACTCGATCTGCTCGAACCTGTATCAAACGCGGGCGGCTCAGAATGAAACTAAATTTGTACAAAGTACAAGTTTTGTTGACGGGACATGATTTATAAATTCTCTCTTGCGGAAACTGCGGAAATTGTATTCCATTTGGCTGTCGAGCTGCTTTTATATTTGAATGATTGTCGGTGGCTATCGATTTAATGTGCTAAATAAAAAACTGTGTATGTCAAATGGATACTGTTAATTAATGTTGGCTGAAGATTGTAAAGTGAAAGCCGATGGGCTATTGGTCGCGCAGTCACGATGACAACATCAGCGTGAGTAAGAATTGGACAGATTTACAAAATTTCTCAAAAAAATCTCAAATATTATATTAAGTATACAACAAAGTATATTAAACTTTGTACGTATTAATCCATATCCACTGGAAGATGTAATTTAATGTAGTCGTTAACTCAAAATGGACTCAAATGCATATCCGCAAATTCTTGTTTAATACATATGCAATGAGAAGAGAAATATGTATGTTGCAAAATCGGTATATAATAAAGAATCAGGGCAGTGTATTATATTTAAAACAGGTAACACGTCCATCATAGACAATAATATTTCCAAATATACGACAGCCGTTAAGAAATATTATTTCACAATTCTGCTTTGGTTAGCAAATATCCTTTTAATGGCACAGTGTCAATTTTGCCGGACAAGAATATTTTTGATGTGCCGCATTTGCCTTTATGCAAATGCACATGGCTTTCATATTGCATTATATTATAGTATCAATCATGTAACATTACGAGTATGTAACCGAGTTTACTGAGCAATAGTGTCAGGCTGTCATATAAACCCGTAAACTGTAAGCAGCCGAAACTATTGTACAATGACATCCCCACACTGTCAGGGTACTTTCACCGCGTATGCAATAAGTAGTTTCAAAGTGTAATGTAATTCAAATGTGAAATGTATTGTGCCCAAATATTAACTATTCAAGCACAAAATGATGGGCAAGTGAATTCTCTGAATGCTTCTGTATCATGGATAGATCAACATGGCATGTATAGTGGCTACCAATGCATTGAATACGCTTCTGGCTGAAGAAAACTCTAATACTGCTCCTGTATCCTGCCAAGGATATTGACCTACACTGGGTGTGGCACAAGAGTGCATTAAAACTTGGTTCCCAAATATTTGACAGTATGGCAATATGAACGTACTGGAATATGAATAATATATTGATGTGTGATAAGTAATTTTATGTAGTAATGTAATACACGGTAAAAGAAACAGGGTGGAATTATTCACTACATATACTGGTAATCCTAATGTATTAATTATGGATTCATTTATATTGTATGAATAATACATACCGGGTTTTGTAAATTATTTCTCCAGAGCTCATTAACCGGTTGCTGGTATCTCTAACTGTGAGCGCATTCACCTGAAGCGGGTGGGGCCAATGAGCACAACAACACTTTTCAGACATCGGCCGATAAAGTTTTTTGTCAATAAAGATGCATGGTGACCTCCAAATCCAAATGATAAAAAAATGAAAGCCAACGAGATCTGAAAATAGTTCTAAAATTTGCTACACGTGTTCACCTGAAGAGAAGTATCGGACCTAAGGCCCAGGCAGTATAGACAGCGCACTAAATGAGGTATACCGGCGTCGAGTACTAACATCAGCTATTTAACAACAGCTGGTTAGCTGAAACGGGAAATTGAGTTTTAAATATTCCATATGAATGTATAAATTGTAGAGCTACAAAGTTATGAATTCGACATTTTTTATTTCCTTTGCAAACAATAATGATGGCGACATACTCACCAAATCGAGCTGAATGAAGTTGGCCTTAATTGATGTTGAATAGATAACTGATAGGGCGTAGTCCGAAATAAGTTGCAAAATTGCAAACGGAAACAAAGTTCTTATTTGCTTACAACTGCCAGTTTGTAAAAGGCCCAAGATACTGGAGGCTAGATGAATGATTGATTTCGAATATCTTTGCTAACTGTTTAACAAAGTTGCGCATTTCTATGATATTCGATACAAATTGTACCACAACGACACTGTACTTATTCTAAATTTATATTTGGAAACAGTGTGAAAAGAGTCGAATTACCTATGAAACTATCTACTGGCATATGACCAATATTCTGCTCTAATCTGCAGGTTAGTCATCAACCTTTCATCGTGTAAACCAATTCATTTTGACTCCTAAAATTCAGTGATATATGAGCATTTTTATTGCTTATGTACCAAGGGCATTTAGAATCGTAATCAATATATTTAATTTCAATCCAAACTGCAAAAGAGCTAACCTTGGTGAGTTTCTGACCATATCGACAAGATTATATTCCACCTTATATTACTTTAAATTGTAATGGTTTTAAAATCAAGAGGAACCACGCTTGTCGGGTTTACATATAATGTTATTACATCCTGAACATCGCGAAAAAATCAATTTTACTCGATTTTGAGATTATTCAACTTGTGCTAAGTTAGACGTCAAAATGATTATAGCCCTCTCATACATTTTTATGTTAGTTACAGATCCGTTGAATCGAAGTCCTAGGATATGTATATAGATTAGTTAAACGGAAATCCAGATTAGAGAACCAAGTTCAACGTTGGATACGTGGGGGTTTTTGATGAAAATTGGACGATTTTCGGCGTGTATATCTCCGCATAAATTACATATCATGGTATGTGGTACACATCACGCGAAAGAGAATTTTCTGCTCTTTCTTTTGAGTATTCGCATGAATTCCAACTCGTTCATTTGCGTATGTGAGGACCATGAAAGCCAATCGATCCAATTTTTAAGGAAATCCAAAAAGGAAATTTTGGATGTATTTTTAGAAGATATGTCTATATTCCGCTTCTAGAATGACATTTTCGGAATCAACTTTGACCGGTAACGGAACACACCTTCATGTCCTTTTGAGAAACAGCGGACACCTTGTAGTTAAAATAACTAGAACCTTGCCAAACTTCTCCTTGTAGTGGGATACGATGGTGTTTTGAAACCCTGAATATCATCTTTCGTAGATATCAGTACCCAAGCGGCGCTATATCAAAATCCAATTTACAATAAGGTAGCCACCCTAACGTGCTCAACATATGGGCAAACAAAAGAAACTTGAAGCAAAAATCAGTCTCAAGACGAGGCATAATTGTTGGACTTACGGTAAGTCCCAACTTCCCTGTAATTTACTATGTTACATTTCTTGAGTGGCCAGAGTGAAAATACCGGCTGGAGGTATTGTATATCTTCACCATCGTATTTTCAACTTATTTCTGAACTATCCTGAATGATTTTTGGTGGGGAAATTAAAAAGTGGGTTCGGCAGGAGCACATCCAGTTCAGTCGATGTGGTGAAAATGTGATTTTTAAAGTTTGAAACTAAAGACCCCACCATTCTTCACAGAATGCAATTGCGTTCCTGTTCATGGGTGGGACTGTTGAAAAGTGGAATGGTGTACGGTAACGTGTGCGTGAATGAGGGGCGCACAAAATCGTCCAATTTTCACAAAAAACGACTACGTATCTACGGTGAGTTTCGCATGCAAATTATTTTATATCTCATTCCCTTGTCGTACTCCGCGGTCAAATGTTTACTGTAACCAAAGATGGATTCTCGTAAAAGGAGCAGCTGTTTTACGAGAGATGTGATCTAAAGTATACTTTACATTTGAAATCAGCAGCCCAATATACTGATTACATGCTTCTTCGTCGAACCACCTGTCAATTAACTTTCAAGAAATATACGTATAGGTATATATTAGAAATAATCGTCATGGAAAAAATCTTATAAATAATTTTCCAATACCCTGTGACCTTGAAACCGTTGGATTGTTTCCTTGTGATATTTCACGCTATATCTGTAAAAGTTGTCCCGGATGGGTTTTATGTGTTTATGCCCATGTTGCCCTTGAATTAGTGTTCCTTCTAAATGCATTGAGGGTACACCTTCTTTAGAGGCTAGCTCCTAAGCTGATTGTGACGGTAAGAACTTGACGTTCTGTTACATATTTCCCAATTCAATACATCCTCTTACCTGCTCAAATCATTACTGTTAATATTTGCAACAATTTCACAATTTTTCTTAATTTTCTATGTGAATCGGACAGTCAACAATTAAATGACCACTACGTGAAACCAATAAATACGTTAGAATATTCATGCTACTACGTTGAACGACCGAAGAATTACAAAGCATTAACTAGAATGTGCAAAATCATATATGTCACATGACCTGGGATCAATTCAATCCATGGATTGCATAAAACAAAAGTAGCATGGCAATTTCTGCCAATCCAAATATTAGCATACCATCATTTTACCTTATCACAACATAACATACTGTCTAAACCAACACTATTGCTAACCTACCTGCTATTCCACAAGCAGTCCAGCGAGTCTATTGGAAACTTAATGGCACGAAAATCACACAAAAGTGAATAACTCAAATAAGTATGCAGTTTTCTGTCAAAATGAACTAAAATCTATAAAAAACTAGTTGAAGGTGTTATATATCGGTAACGTCAGTATCGTGCGATTTTTTTTCTTGACTGTACAGGAAGCTTAAATTAATAAAGAATGACTTTGGCGACATACGCATTCTATACCACATGCGCAATATCGCAAGATTAAGATTACTACGCATGAAGCGTTTTCCAGTGGCGAAATAAATAGTTCTGGAATACAGCTTGGATGTGAATCAATTGCGATTCGTGTGGAACAGAAACAAATACAATGCACTTCGTTTATTTCTGTCAATCGGGTTGCCCACCCTGAATGTATTTGGTCAGATGATGGGAATATAATGTAAATTTTTCGGGGTCCTAACTTGAAAGCAAAAATATAGCTATTGTTGTCGTCATGCAATGAGTTACTGGTATCAGTAACTTAATCAATTGTAATTGGTGTGCACATTTAACGTTTTAAGCAGTTGTGGCAAATTAATTTTGCAACGAATCGGTGCAAACAACGTTTTGAAATACAGCACATGTGAGCGAAGCCCATATTACATTGAGATGCCGCTTAACATGTCTTGGCAGTATCATCGAGATACTTTTACAAATTTATACGAGAAGAACCGTAGATATATAATAGTGGCACACGTTACCGGTATGCTTCATTAATCCCTATGGCTAAATGAAACATTATCTTCTCATGTCGTTTGGTATTCCAATTCTTTTTCTACGGTAGCAAATATCCCACCAAAAATATATAACATGAACCATTTATATCACACAAAACCTATGAATTACAATGATCTTCAAAACGTGAAAACAAATTTCACTGATATATACCGTAAAATTCAACGTTGTCATTAAATCATAAATGATCAATTTTTATTGTATAAATGGATAGAGGAGTTCACGAGGATCACTTTTTGTCAAAGGAGCATGGGTCAAATCGATAAAATGGTGGCTGGGTGTGGGGTCGAAGTAGAGGAGTAATCAGGTTGCGAAATTTTTTATTCCACAAATCAGTTTAGATGTTCAGTTTGAGGTTCACTAAGGTAGTATCACGGTCGAATATATTCCTAATTTGTGATTTGGGCATGCTCCGGTAGTTATATATTAAAGGTTACACCTTACTAGTTGTATTATAAATGTCATGCCTATGTTTTAGGATGAGGGTGAAATTATTTACTTGGATGTGTTATTTTAGTGATCTTTTAAAAAATCACTCGCACGTGTTCATATGGTTAAACGATATACTGGCTAATGAATTCCATGAATTATTTGACATAAAAGTGTTGTGATTATTTGATTGATATCTATTGGCTGTTTTATGAGAGTCTTCTAATAATTTACTGTTCACGTCATCAGGTTGGAATATATCTACCTGCTTAAAATAGCTGAAGCACAGTCCAATCCACCAATCGGCGTTTTCGTTTGAAATTGGAACCCATTATTTAAACCGCATCGCAACTTTTCGCAGTTCTTAAATCATTTGAAACAGCACGTCATCTGATCTGATGTTTTGAATACAAATCCATAGTACAGCAATCATTATGCGTTGATACTGGAAGCGTACCCGACAGCAAGAATATAATAAATTTTCGTTAGCAGCAATCATAGCAAGTCTTGGTCACCCCACAAATTCAAATACATTTAACTAAATGCAAACTTATCCACCCGCCACCCATATCCACAAAATCAACCAAAGTGCAATTTTTGTTGTACCTTCGAAGACCCTGTATCGCCTTATAAGTTTTGTTAAATGGAATTTCGAGCACTTTTTCCCAAGCAAGTACAAAATCATTTACATGTAACAGAATTCGACAGTTTGAACAAATATAAATACGTATATAGTTACACGGAAACAAATTGATTTATTTACTGACAAAATTCGTTGAAATGGTTTTGTAAAAAGGTACCACATCATCACGCTCTTCATGTTATCACAACTGAGGTTCAAGATATACTTGATCACAAAAATAGCAACTCAATTAGGTCATGCTTCTTTAAATATCAAATCCAAGACTTATTGCCGAATGTGGTACGTATTTATTTATTTATTTATTAATGAATAATATTTATATTTCAATAAAATTACAATCCTATCATCTCCATAACATGGTACAGTAAACTGAAACGAATGAAAAAGCACAAGTGCACATGGTAAAATATAAATGACATTATTTGAGCTAAAACAACCTCGTGCACAAGTCTTATTTTCAACTAGCAGAAATGGCAAATGATGCACCTGTTGATTGGGTAGTTTTCAGATTTGTACAACTTTCTCCCTAATGGCGCTTTATAATATTGTAATAACCTATGGATCTGGAGTTTAACCAATATACGTACTCAAAATGTAAATCATTAGAACCCATGTACAGTTGAAGTACATGTATACGCCATGCGCATCGTTTGATTGTATACAATTCCCTAACTATAACGCCACTCAAAACCATTAAATTTTGTTTGAAGAATTCAGCAAGTTTATAGGAAAATATTTTTGTTTCAGGTGCCATGCTATTTGGATACACGTGAGATAGATGGAAAGAATTGAACTATTATTTTGTATGTTTCTGTTTCTACCTGCAGTACTCTGCCATAAAATTGATTGAAAATCAGTCCAAGTCTACTATCGGACAGATTAAATTTAATATTATATCGCAAATGACATTTTGATGTATTCCATTTTTAAAATAAACTCCGCCTATACAATGCTGCTAGAAAATGGAGCTTGTACTTTATTAAATTCATCATGTTTAAAAATTGAACCATTTTGCTTTTTAAAAAGTGATGTAGATAATATCAATAATTGCAACGGTAATTTATGATGCATGTTATCCCATTGATTGATTTAGTCATGAAATAAATAGGACCACCATTTCGTTTATTCAGTTTGCACTTTATTATACGAATGCGGTTCAAAAATAAATGCCTAGTTGAGTATATCATATACCCAAATTTCTACATATTTGCATTATCTTTACCAGTTTTGCATTACCAACCCAAATTCTTACATTTTTTACTCGTCCATAAAACTTGGAGCATCTCAAGGAAACACACCTGTTGAAAGAACAATTCTACGACTCGTGCTACTATCCATTACATGGCGTTTAATAGTCCTTTGTAGTACGTACAAATATTACATTGAAACGTAAACCAATATTTGTATTCGTATCGAAATCTGCATTAACATTGCAATGCACGGTCTGTAAATGATGTCGTGTTCAAGGTTTCAACATGTTCGTAAGATATATTATTAAATAAGAAATCTAAAAACATTTACGATTAACTCGCAATCATTAATTATAAGATCTATTAATTGAGTATTATTTTTATGCCAACAATTACAAAATATATTCAACTGAACTATTGAACTCGTCTGCTCAAAAAACAAACTCTCACACACACGGTTCCTCTGTCTCGACGACGACGACTGCGCTCATGATAAAATCCAAGACAGTCGATCACACTCGTGCTCGTAGTCAAATAAACAACATGATCATAGCCAGTATTACCCCATTACATACATTTTTACATTTCATATTTGAACTACAGAAAGACGAGACATAATATTTCATGAATTGTAACACGACATTTAACATGTACCCTTACATTATAGTTCGATGCCAGATAAATTAAATCGTGTGACAAATTTCATAATTTACGGCTCAGGTTCTTCCGTGACCCACTCGCCGCATAAGCAAAGTCAAGCTTTAAAACCTTGTATTGGTTAGTGAATTGCAAAATAGGTGCTCATGAAATTGTAGTAGTATTTTAATTTGTTTCATCCGCATTAGTTTGATCCACATAAAGCGTGAAATATTCCAATCCTTGCACTAATTTTATTCTCTATTATCACCGCAATACCGCGGTTGAATAAACTCTATATTAAAATTCAGAGACCCCTCATTTTAAATGCGTCATTGTAATCGTGTTCAAAGAGAATTAATGATTACATTAAAGTTGTAATCAGAACACTAAATAAATCACGATATTATAATTTTTAGTGTTTCTAATAAATGAAATAATAATCATTTGTCTTGGTTCTATGAGTTTTTTTTAGCTTGTGATGCATATCGTGAACAAACATTGTTGAGTCGATAGCGTTCAGAATTGATTCGTATCGTTTTACGTCAACACTGTCACATTCCTCACTAATGAACTTATTAAATTACATCTTTATTATCTATTGTATACCAGTTAGTTGGCAGAGTGAGTGAGAAATAACTTCATGTCTTCCATTGAATGCTTAAACTAGTACTCAAATTGCTACACCTGTTGATTTCAATTACTTGAAGTAAACCCTCTTCCCATTTAAACCGTTTGAAATAAGTTTGAAAAGATGCATCTCAGCAGCTTATTTAAATTGTTACTGCTCGTTGGACTAATTCTTTTTGCAATTTCTCCAACTGTAAGTGATTTGACTAATATCCAACCTACAATTTAGCAGTGATAACTTTATCAAGTTGCTCAAGGTCAGGTTTTTGACTTATTCAAATTGCACATACATATATTTTACAGTGTGGCGGCAGAACCCCGGGTCCGACAAGATCCTTGCCTGGATCCATTGGACGGAGGCGAAAGTAATGGGACATGAGCCCCAACACCTTTAAAACGAGAGCGGATAACAGAGATGCAAAGGAGCATCTTAATAAACTTTTTTTATTGTGAATAAAACACACATGCTGATTTACATTTATCAACTGCATAAAGGCTAGGTACAAAAATATGAATTGTTTTTTTTCTAACTTAGCTTCTAAAACGTAAATGAATATAATTTTGTTACGCATCCAATTGGAACTATAATCAACACGTGTGCGATCTCTTAATGCGACCAACTCCCAAATAGTTTGGTTTAACCATTTTTGAGTCCGATCTAAAATTCATTTAAAAAGCAAACGTTATATTTACTTTTGATAGACCGAACGGATCTTTTCTCCTACTATTAAATGCGTTAAAATTAAAATTAACTTTTGCAAATTTGATGCTTCATATTGTCCCTTTCCTCTTTTGCACCAAAGCATTTGAGTTCAATCATTCAGATTATTTGAGACCAGAAGTTTCAGTTGGAGAACTGCTAGCAGGTTGGTGAGACGGAGACAAGAAATATTGCAAGCAAGTTCACAGAAAAGTGAAACAATTTTGATCCGATAGTACCATTTATTTTGTGAATAAATTCGGACAATTGAAAAGTTTTCCTATGACAATGTCAACTTACTAGGTATATTGTGCTGCAGTTGATCGGAAATATTCGTGTCCGAATACTGCACGATCTATTTGAAACCCAATGCCGTACGATTGCGTCCAAGCTTCTGTTGGCAACTTCCTGTCGGTTTCGTCGAAGTCGCAAAAGAGACTCAACTGCTAGCATCTAACGAATAACAAACGTGTTTTATTCACGGCTTATCTTGAAAGGATACCGAACTTATTTATTCAATACGATTAATTGACAAACCTTTTGTGAGAAGATGGCCGCTAGTGTATATAGGAGAATTGAGAGGAGAGCATGGCACAATGAGTAGAGTTTCACAGTTATCGCCGATCCGAAAGTTTTGGAGTTGAAAATAATGATCATTGAAAAGTACAGCATATCGCAAATGATTGATGTAATGAGGCACAATCCGTGCAGCTTTGCATATTGATGAACCAACCTTCGGACTGCTAGAAAATACCTGTACGACGCCTTTTCCTTCAAATTAGCGAAACTGACAGATCGAGCAAAATCGAAGCCTATACAAGCAAATGTAAGTAAAACTACAATGAAACTCGCCTTTATACATACATGCATCGTCTAGATAGCACACAAAATAGACCAAGACCATGAGGCCCCTTATAAAGGAGATTGTAGTTGATGTAATTGCTGAACTTGTAACATTGGTGTAGTTTGACTGATACCACATCACGTCCGCTTCGAAGGTGGAGTATACCTCTTGGGGTGTAAACGAAAATAGCAGCAACATTGACAGGATAATCCCACGGGCAGATAGCAAAATCAGCATTTCGTAAGCTGTGGCCCCATTTGAAAAAATCTGCAAGAATAAAAATAAATGCTAGTATTTCCCGTAATTACACAAATCGTTAGTTTCTCGAAGCATTACCATTTTGCGGAACATTGAGTACTTCTTCGGATGGAACTTTTTCGAGAAATGTGAAATCCTTTGCAGTGTCTGGACGTGTAGATTGCTCAGGAAATAGTTGGTGTATATAACCAGCGTCTTCATTGCAAGCATATTGATGGGGATGAAAGTTTCCAGGTAAGCCAGCGGATTTCCAGGAGTCTGGTATCTCGTTTCCCTGTGAAGGCCAAAATCCCGATACACGTCCCCACTCAGATAGTACAGCTTCATAGCCAATACAATAATGCATACCACCTAAACGTAATCCGACGAAGTAAAAATGATCGATTTCATTATTATTATTTAAGTAAATAAAAATGTATTCACTGACACAACAAGACAAACAGATCCTTACTTGATGCGACGCAAATTTACTCACTTTAAAGTTTCCATCATTATTTGCCTTCTCTACAAAAAACGGTGTTTGGAGGAAATAACACGTAAGTTTGTAATACGCCAATAAAGGCGCACTATAGTCTGCCATATAACAGGCTGGTAGTAGCAAGCGAAGCATCAATTGTGACACTCCATTTATTTATATGTGACAACAGACTGTTAAGAAAGCTATTGCTTGAACTCATGGATCTATGAAAAAACTTACCGACACGTGCCGGATGTTCTTTTGTAATTTTCTCACAAGGAATGTCGCCTATCCACAAGCCTGTAAAAAGCACAACTGACTACGTTCAATTCAGCTGAAATCACTTTGCTAAAAACAATTGCTGCCACACGAAACAACTCTTGTAAGTCTCGTCGTAACGAGTTTTGCTTATATAGGCTTTCGTGATTACAGTTGGATAATTCAAATGGGGTTATATGTTATTTGAGGTTGTCATCGCACCTTATGATTCAGTACTAGCTGCTAAGTGCATTCAAACCTAAATAGTTTTCCTGTCCAGAAATATACGGTGTCATTTGGTTTATTTGGGGTTGTGGATTCGCACGCAAGGGAAGTTGATCTGCATGCTCAACAGAATCTGCATTCTCGATAGAATATTGATTCCCATTCAATCTAGAATTCTTGGCTTTAATGCCAAAATGACGGTTTAAACGGGCGCATGGAGTCACAAAATACTCTGTACTTGAAACTTATCAAGTTAAGTTGTGAGGTGAAAGAGTAACATTTTGAAAACCAAAGCACAAACTTTACAGTACTGCGTGAAAGTCCAGAAATTGAATACAGCTGAAACACATACATCATATAGAAAATTACAAACATTTAAAGTACTACCTCTAACAATTACTTGGCCTTATCGAGGTCGTCGTTATCTTGTTTAAACCAAAATTAAGTGTTGCCAAGTGTATTGAATTAACGTATGGAAGCATAGCTCACGGGAATTGCTTTTTTGCACAATCAAATGCATTTCGAAGCCAAAATAATCTCCAGTACTCAACTGGCAGATGTTTATGCCTTCCTTCAAAACTGAAATTTAGAACCTACAATTTCATACTAGCTACGATTAATCCAAATAGTATCCTTTACCTTCATCCAGATTTAACAACAAACACTGATTCATTACAGTACAGATTTATTAATTTTCTGCTCCAGAACGGAACTGAAGGTGTGAATACTGCTCTTTAAGTTCAGAGTTTATAAAATTTGTACAATAGAAACCATGCTGTATGTATACTTCGATCGATACATTATTCGTCAAATTTCTAAGTGATTTACAACGGTACGAATTTGGCACAATATTAGTTATTTGCGATGCTCTATTTCATAAAACTAAGAATCAACAAAACAAACCCTATTTTAATCTTGTGCACTTTTGTGTTGAAATGATAAAAATACATGCCTGTTTGGAGCACAGCAAGCTCTACCCGACTGAATATTCCCGTATGAATAACTAAAAGATTTTTCAAATTTATTGACATATAAACACAATCAAATGCTACTTATAGCTCAAGATAAGCCAAAATGACAAGGCACCTTGTCCAATGGTTTAGTTCATTTCCAAGCGCAATGCAAACCAATGGCGTTAAAGTCAAAGTGGCGTTCATAGCTGATATCGACCACAATCACAATTTTTTATACTTTTATATGTTTGATTTCTATATCTAGCAAAGAACTAAATTTACTGAACATTATTTGCTTGATATCGTTTGCAAATTTCCATATAAAAGCTTTAAGCTTGAACTTCCTACCTGTACGGAATGAGATTTTTTGGATTAAACAAACCTATTTTGGAAACCCACTGTAACTTCCATTGCCCAAACTTAAGTACTTGCATGAGATTGTGCCGTTAGCTTCAAGACAAATAATATATGTTTTCAAGTAGGCAATTTTACTACCTTAAACAATCCCTAAATTTTCCATATGGATAAAAACCGCAACTGACGTAATAAGTGTTTTGCAGCAAAATTTTTGCTTCTGCAAAAAAGATTGACGTGTCGATTTGTCTAACTAACCAGCTTAGCGGTACTACGGAACCAGCATACTTTTCCGATTCACTAAAACTATATGCGCATAAAAATACTAATGCAGGAGGTAAACATTCTATGACATGAAAAGTTTTTGGTAAACAAAATTATCTTAAATCCGTCACATAATATCACAATGTATGTAAATGTCTCAGGTCTTTGATAAAAATAATAAATAATTGCAAAGATTGATAGGATTTGAATATAAAAACTTGTAGTTGAGTTGTATATATCTTCATACGAGAAAATGTCGTAGCCCGGAGCCGACTGTAGACTTGACGGGGACAAATCCATTTTCAACCGCAAATGTTAATTTAGGTAATGTAGAAGGTGAATGTGCAGGTGTCTCTATAGCAGTATCCATATTTTCGGGAGTATATTTGGTATTAACAATGATGAAAAGTGATGACGAATGATGAAGATAAACGGAGAAAACCAAAGTATTTATACTAATACTACTACGAGCGATATCAATGTAGTAGTCAGTTTGTTGTTTGTTATGTTGTAATGAGTCGCAATTTTAAAATGTTACATCCTTATCATGTAAGCATGAGTTTATATAAATTGTTATTCATAAACAATCCAATTTGATTAGCATGCGAAACTAGTTCTAAAATCCTATAAAAATCAGCACAGTTGTTACCTTATTCTATATATCTTACTCCTTAGACTTAATCCATTTATAGTTAAAAAGTGGATTTCATAGTGCGTATTACAAACTTGTTTTATCTCGTTCAAAATTATATAATAATTATGCATCTTTACAGTTTTGCTTCTATTTTTAAATTGTTGACTAAAAAGAGTGGATTTCAAATACATTGGGTATATTATTACAAATCAGCTATATAAGAAGGAGCGATGCATCATTTAAACCATTCCACTAGATTGCAAGAAAACAAAATGTACATTACATCCAACAATGTAAGCATACTTTCTTAAATTATCGCATTTCTCGTTATCATGATCATTATATAAGGCTTTCATTACAGCAGTTGATTTTTTATTTTACTGATTATATTTTGTTTCACAGGTTTGAGAGATTAAGTAAAAAATGGGCCAAGACAGATCACCTATTGTAGGCGAGAGCAATAGTAGTCTACATAAATCAACCCAGGTGTCTTCAGATTTATCTAATGAATTACCACCAGCATTTTCTCAGTTGTATAATCATCTATATAAAAAGAGGGAGAGAAGTAGCTCTCCATGTATAAACTGCAATGGTGACAAAGGCTTTATTTATGAGAACGTTGCAACAGTCAAGGCTAAAAAAATGAAAGTTTGTCATCCTTGTTCTTTTTTTTGAACACATCTCCCATGATCTTAACTGCATCAGTTGTAAATTTATGTTACGTAAATGTAAAGATGTATGTTTGAGAGAAAGAAGGAGCACAATTTAATTGATGGAATAAATCATTCATATGAGTAAGGGAAAATGAGTATACATCGACACTTAAAATGCTCTATTATTTACTACTGGAGAAAAAAATCTACAATTTCTATAATTTAAATACATCATCATTTAACTTTAAGTCAGTTAAATTTAGCATTATGGCATACACTTTGCATCATCATTTTAAATGTCTTAAGTTGCTACAACTACTACTACAAAAATTTTAGAACAAGTTTATGCATCTACTATTATCACACTAGTACTGCTACAGTTGATTTACAGTTTCAGATAACATTACCGGGTCGAATGTCTTTTATAAATAAATCACACAACAAAATTAGATGACCTGTTTCTAGCATTCTCTGTGTAATTTTGGAGAAGTATGGCGTTTTTAATTTTGAAAAGGGGAGTGGGTGTAGATGATCCTGGCGAGTCCAGCTGAACCTTGTATTTTCCGATAACTTTAGGAGGATAAAATTGATTTGGAAAGTCTACCCGCAAATTGTTCGTACAATTTTTTAGATCGTATTGAACCTTCAAACTATGGAATTTTATTTCCGTAAAATAACCGTGTGTAAACTCATATAATAAATCATATCATAACAATAAAGTTTACTTATCTGTATTTTTACAATTTTAATTTGAGGTAGTAAAAATACTAATAATGAATGTGTACTAATAATAATGAATGTATTAACTTACCACCATGTCCTAGGAGGGATGAAACCTTATTCTGCTCGCAGTTGCTTGCAGATGTGTACCCAACCAAAAAAATCCAATGAAAAGTAGTTGCATAGTTGCTAACGCAGACCCATTTTAAATTGTGGTACCTCATAACGCTGGAGACTGATGTAAAACTACGATCTTGATCAGCGAAAAACCCTCCAACCGAAGTACATTTCTCACAGAGGAGTTTCCTATGAAGCTCATCCTTTGATACCTTACCTTTCCTTGATGAAGTAACCTTACCAGCACCCTAAAAGAGAAAAATACAGCAGACAACATTGTTATATTTTTTCAACATTTGTATAGAGTATTATTTATGATGCTGCATCGCTATCTCAATGATTATTATTATTATTATTGGGTAAGACGGTTACTTACACTTGAAGAAAGGTAGATTAGAATAACCCACAAGAATGGTACTGAAAAGTTCGTCTTCATTATTGAAAACAGGTAACTGGACGTCGTCCAGTGTACGAGTGGAAAGAAGTTGCAATATGGGAAGACGTTAAACGTTATTCTTCTCGAGAATACAATTGTAAATGATAAATTGTGATGCGAAAGTGACTTTTATGCTATGAATAGTACCTATGAACTTTTACATAACATAACATCGACAATTAAGAAGTTTACAATGTTGCATGATGAGCAATTAAAAATCTGCTGCGATGAAAATATTGGGTGTGCTTTAAAATCAGCTTGAATCTGCTTAAATAATATTATATACACGGAGAATAGTACCATATTTTAATCTAACAAGTTTTCTTGAATTAAATACAATGTTGTATGTATAACTATAATTACATGCTGCAACTGGGCACAAACATCATACAAGCCTAAAAGTCATTGCTATCACCTTGGTCTGTTAAAATATATATGCACTTGTGCAGCAGCAATATCAACATCAACGTTTACGTAACATCATCTAGGTCAACATCGTTGTCTGCAATTTATAAGTACCTATACAATGTTACATGCATAAAAAAATTGGTCTGGATGATACAAAAATATTGGGTGTGTTTTCAAATCACTCTACTCAGCTTGAATCCAATTAATTATAATATATACACAGTGAATAGCGGTAGCAGTACTTGTATCGCGGTAATATCTACATTATCGTTAAGTAACATCATCTCGATCATCATCGTTGTCAGCAGTATGCAATGTCGCATGACCAGCAATAAAAACTATCTGCTGTGATGATAGAAAAATATTGATCACTCTCTTAAGCTTGAATCTTGCTACATCCATCATCACCAATCTCCAAAACCTACGTGCAAAAATATCGTAAAAGCTTGTTAATTCATTTCACGTCACTTGAATGAGAAAAAGAATACCTAAGCACCTACACAACATTACGATCATTATCATAGTCGTCAACAAGTTGTTTTAAAAATGCACTGATTTATATATGTGGATCTCATTTTTTGTTCGAGAATACCTATTCATTTTATATCACACGATCAATAAGCATAGAGTTTTTCTGTCGTTGTTGCTGTTGCAAGCTGAAGATTTGAAGATGATGGTATGATCTGCTTGATCATCAGTTGTTCACGTTCATCTTAACAACAAACCAGATAAATCATTTACCTTTTGCTGATATTTAAAACCGTAGGTAAGGAAATGTTCATTGTCATTATCATCGTTGATAAAATACTGTATATACATAAAACTGAAGATTTGTAATATTTTGTCTAAGGTGAGGAACCATGTTTAAGTGCTTACACTGTGACCGATCCTTTCAATCCTTTAGAGGATTAAGTGCTCATGGCTCTAACCACCACACAGTTACTGGAGGTGGTGTTCCAATTCTTTGGAGAGAAATTAAGCAGCTGAAATATTCATGTCTTATGTGCACCCGTGACACCGAGTGATCTTGAAGTACATATGAGAACCCACACGAAGTAAAAACCTTACAACTGTCGATACTGCATGAAATCTTATCCATCATCATCTTCACTGCTGAAACATCGGAAACATCATTGCACTAAAATTGATTCTTATCTGATTATAAAATTATTCAAACACCCATTGTTTAGAATGTTGTAGGTTCTACAAAAATAATGTACATATGCAAACTCACCGCAAATACTATTGTAAAATGATAGTATAATTTCAATAAATTGAGAATCATCATGATGCATTATCCACAGCTTATATAACCCCAATGACTATGATCGCTCAATTTATTCATAATTGTCTCGTTCTCACCACACATAGTATTATGGCCACAATCCCAAACGTTGTGTTTGAAGGCGCATAATATTACTCATCACTTGTGTTATCGAGTTCATTCGCTTCAGAGCAACAAACCGAGAACAAAGGGAAATAGTGAAAACTAACAACGGAACTGAGTTTACAACTCACGAGCTGGAAGATCTCCTTAAAGAGAACGGGATCATCCATGAAACGTCAGCGCCTTACACCGCGCAGATGAATTCTGCAATCGGATCTGAGATTCGCACAATTAAAGAAACAGCGCAATGATTCTCCGATAAGACGTTCTTGAGTTTCTTTGGGGAGAAGCAGTGGCAACCATAGTATATATTCACAACCGAATGTGCGACAAAGGAACCCAACAGCAACAGTATTTGAGCAAATTTTTCGCATAAAATCAGATCTTAGCCATTTGCGAATTTTTCGATGTGTGGCATTCGCACACATACCCGACCACGAGCGCAAAGTTTGGGATGCAAAAGGGAAGAAATGTATTCTTGACGTAATAGCCAGCAACACAAGAAAGTACCGGCTTTATGATCAAGATAAGCGGGCGATCGTAATATCACGCAACGTCACATTCCGTGAGCAATCAAGTGACAGTGCGGTGAAAGTGATCATAAAAGAGGATGACAACATTATGCGACAACAAGATTTAACAGGCTGCGTCTGCTAGTACCACTGAAGAAGAAGATAATGATACAACAACAGACGCTAAGACTGGCGACGAAAGCGAGAAAGAAGAGAAAGGAAGTGATCGTGCTTCCTCACCCAAACTAGCAGATGCGGGGAAGACCTAAGCCACTCCTGCTAATCACAGCGCAACACCTACATCATCATCATCCGAACAAGTGGAAGTGGTTATACAAACTCCTGACGGAGAAAATCGTGCCCATATATCGTGCCCATCGAGTGGACGAAAAACCACTACTGTCATCCCGTAACAAGTAAAACCATAGATACCAACAGAGGTAGAGAAAAACTTGAGAAACCGATCAAAATTAAAGAAGCCAGCTTTATATCCTGAGAAAAAAAGTTAGCATTGAAGTGTCATTAGCGACCCCATGACATACACAGAAGCCATGCAGCGCCCGGAGGCAAACGAATGGATTAAATCTATGAGTCAGGAATTTCAAAGTCTTACAAGCAATAACACATGGGTTTTGTTGGACCTGCCACACAACAAGAAAGTCCTTTGTTGCAAATGGGTTTACGATGATTAAGCAAAATCCAGATGGGAGTTTCAATAAGTAAAAAGCACGACTTGTTGCACAGGGGTTCTTGCAGAAGGCAGGAGTGGACTTTACTGACATACTTTCATCAGTCTGTCGCGCTGAAAGTATTAGCGCTGTTACTTACCGTTTCAGCTGCAAACAAGATGCAAATGGCACAATTTGATGTGAAAACCGCGTACCTGAATGGTACATTGGATGAAGAAATATACATGAAACAACCTGAAGGTTTTGAGACAGAACAAGATAATGTCTGCTTTTTTAAGAAAAGCGTGTACGGACTCCGTCAGAGCGGCCGGAGTTGGAATAACCCTTTCACGGCTTTCATCACTCCATTCAACTCTAAACAATGTGTTAGCGATCCATGTGTTTTCACCGGGAAGAAGACCGACAAAACGGCAGCACAATTCAAGAGGACAGTGATGATGAAGATACGAATGAAAATAATAAGCGAGCAACTTTACCTTATTTCCCCAACATCCGGGAGAAGGTGGCATCATTCATTCGACGAAATTTACAACCGAAAATTGGATACGTTCCCTTGAACAAAATTCCTTCACGCCTCAACGGATAGAGAATGAAACCAGCAGTCATCTGCTAACTACATTGGTGCAGACTCAAAATGAAACGTGCAAAAAACGTATATTGGTGACTCTAGACAAGGTGTCGAGAAAAGAATATCGCAGCATATGTTGCACGTAAAAAACAATAACATTAACGCATCCGCTGTTGCTGAGCATGTTTCCACTGATGGACACAATATGGATACTACCAATGTTGAAATACTTGAAATAGAACCAAATACGATGAGAAGGAAGGTCTAAGAAGGACAATACATTCAACTCACGGAGGACACAATGAGCAAAAATGACGGATTCGTTCTGAAAACAGGTTGGACTCATATCCAAAGGAAACATTTTAAAGCATGCTTTAAAATAGGACCAAGGAAACCTTCATAGGAATACTGCCATTTCTTCATTATATAATTTTTCCATTATTCAATTTCCATTACATTAGAGTGAAGATTTGTAACAAAGTTTATGATCATAATTATTCGCGTTTCATATTTGGCCCTGATGAAGAGTATAGGAACACTCGAAAGCTTGGTCTGCTTTAAATGATTATTTCCATTTTATAATCTCGTGTTTAACCTTTTATCTAAATTTAGGTTACTCAAAGTGAAACTTGATGTTGAATAAAGCACCACTAGCAACAAGCATCCAAGCTGGATACTGTATAATGCGAATTCAAAAACCAATGCACATGAAATTATGGCATAAACGGTTCACCAGTCAACTTGATACACGTCGACGACAATGTCCGGATCATGATATCAAAATATTATTAAGTGAAACAAGGTATTGTACTTGGGTTGTCGGATGAATGTAATTAAATGTTCACTTTCGCGATCGGTGCTACAATTTGCCAACTCGACACGCTTAATCAGAATTTTCGGGAAATTTATGCTTGAATGTCTATTAAATGTTACAATAAATTGATTACAATCCCATTTTGGCTTGAAATTCCAATTAATTCGGATTTGTTGCAAAATTTGTGTGAAAAATCGTATTCTGCGTCAACGCTCTCCGCGGCTTTGCAGGAAAATTATATATTTGCTAGCTTCGATCAATTTTGAAGAAAATAAAAGGGAACATACATATGTTTTAAGTTAAAGATGTTACTTGCATGCGTAGTTTTTGCATGTTAACGCTAAATTGGGAAATATCAATCTTGAAAATATTTATTACAATGATGAAAATTCAATTCCGGGTGTCAATTTCCTTGAAGCACTTCCATTTCACAAGACATCAACCCAACCTATTCAGAGTTAAACTAATGTCGACGACGAATTTCCAAACAACAGCGTCAAAGTGCTTTTAAGGCTGGCATCTTTACAATCAAAACATATTGTAATGGGTTAGAACTTAAAATATTTCGCGAAAAATATTGCTGAAACGCAGTTAGGTTTGAGGGAAAATACCTGTTTGCAATTGCCAATCATCAAATATCAATTCTCGAAGTCAATCAGCAACATAAAAGCAATTAACTCTGCGCACAAAATGAATTTTATCATATTTAATGCTAATTTCTATGGTAGAATGTATTTAGTGTTCTCCATCCTATTATCTTTGAGTTCAGCAATGCAGGTGTTTTTTAATATCCACAATTAAAAGCTTATACATCTTCTGCTTACCGGTGGTAAGTCGCACATGCTGTAACATGTTTCTGAAATTAATCATTTTGAGGGCATTCCAATACTAGATACTATCGTTGAATCACGCAAATAAAATAAAGCAAATATCTTGGCTTATACCCCCGGTATCTGAATTGTTTATACCTTCGAACTAATTCGAATAAGAAAATATGATCAACAGTACACTGATTTGCGCCTTTGTGTTGAAAACGATAGTACTAGATTCAATCTGAAGTTTATGTTGAGACTGTGTAAACTATTATGTTGAGAATGTCTTTATCATGTTGCAGTTTCCAATTTCCCAGTATTGGTAAACTTGGTTAGAGAAATTCTTACTTTTTTATTTAGATAATACCAGTTTTGTGTTCTCTTGGTAGATCCTGTACCGCGATATATAATGGACCGCTGAGGCTGCTTTCTTAGTTAATTTTCTACAGCACACAACTATATCGATTCCACTTTATGTAGGATTGCTTTGCATTTAAATTAAAATGCCTGCAAATTACCTTTTGTCTTCCGCGTTTGTCATAAAAATAATTAAAATATGGTTACACCTCTTTCGTGACTCAAAATTGAAATGCTCAGTATTTGAGTATAGAACTGGCCGAACTAGCTCATGGTTTCCCCTTGCACGATATTGTACTCCTTGCTGCTTTAAACGATTTATTCCGTCGATTATCGTCGCGCGCGTGCCAAGGTTAACATACCATTCCATATTATTCATAAGTATGTACGTCTTACACAAACAGAAATCAATATCAGACCACTCCATGTCTGATAATTGCCTATAATTCCTTAGTGTTAAACAAAATCCCAGACGTTTTCATGTCATTTGTCAAGTGGCATTTAAGGATAAAAGTGCTCTACTTTAATTTAAAATTGTTCCAGCATCATAAACTGTATTCAGACAGATTGCCTTTCTGATCACCTTTATTTTTGCCAAAATCACCATGGTACGACCGGGATATATTAACATCCCTGCAAAATCCTCCTCGTCAAATCCAATGTTAAAATGGATTATTTTGCTGTTATGCTGCGTTCAGAAAGGAAACAGCAATTTCGAACCCACTAGATCTGATCAAACCCACTCGTACACTAGTGTGATAACTCGCAGGCCACAACTATTGGTGCTGGAGGATAGAAACACAACAAACAATTACAAAAGACACAGACATTTTTGGGTCCCATTCGGATATCTTGGTGAACATGCTAACGAAAAGGTATCCAAAGCTCTTGAAGGGGATTGCATGATTTCGAGTTACCTTACAGGCTACTCAAAAATACACACAATTCGAGTTGTCTTGAATGGGATATGTACGCGACTCAAGGTTGCCGAATACGCCATGAAAACAAGACCGTGGAACTGCCAGGTTGTCATTAGTATCCAAATTCCTCCGCCCTATCTTTCGAAGATGCCATATCCGTTCCATTTAATTTACCAGGAATCCAATATTCCTGGTCGGCCAAACACATTCATTGAGGCCCCAACCGTACCAAACCTTCACATTTGGATGAATCATGAACACCTCCCGCTCGACCCACACAGCCTTGGGAACTTCATGAACATCTTGAGGAACGAGGATGTATTTGAGTCGACTGAAGTTGACCTAATTGCCTCAACCGACACCATTTCCATAACGCTGATGAACCAAAGCACGGACTTGTTGGTCAACATTAGTCGCGTGTCAACACAATGGGTGAACTTGACGACTAAGGCAGTCATATTCACATCTCTCGATCCAACTGCTGTGCACAAACTGTCTGCATCAGGTCCGAGAGAACAGGAGGAACGGTGGCTAATTAAAGTTCATTACAGTGTACAACGATGGGGATCAGTATCTACGCTGGAACACAAATTAAAACAGTGCACGAATCCCTCTGCAATAGATGTTTTCTACAAACATGACGTAAAAGGTTTAACTGACAGCTTTGTCGCGGGCCTTGCTTCTGTGCTATTTGATATCTTTGCAAATGTTACCACAGCCTTCAGGTATCCGGATTATATTCATTGCAGAAATGGAAAGCGTTCTCGATGGGAGAGAAATGAGTATGGGACGGATCACGTAATGCACTTATCTTCCGTTAACAGTAATATGTCCCACATTCTGCATCTCTCGTACACAGAATGGGTTAGTACTTTCGGCTTTGTAAGTTGCGGAGGTAGACGGGAGGCTCACGTGTTTGGACTGCGGGAGTTTGTAGGGGTTTATGACTTTTGGGTTTGGGCATGTGTCATTGCAATGTGCATCTTGCTGTCAGAGACTCATCGACGAATTTCGTTATCATCCACAAGAGCTCGGAGACCGCTTGTCCATCTCACTCAATTTGTCAAGGTTTTGTTAGAGCAGGGCGATCCCTTTACAGCTTCTTCGTGCAAAAACGTTCACCTCAGATATACCATTTCAACAACGCTGCTTGTAGGAATAGTGCTTAGCAATGGGTACAAAAGCAACAACGTCTACAACATGATTTCACCCATGAAGCTTTTGCCCTACGAAAGGTTTGAGGAGTTGATACGGGAAAATTTCACTGTCTACGCTATGCCTATAATTTATCATGTAGTTCTATATTCAAGTTTCAAATCTGTCGAAGATTTAACGGCTTGGACAAATAGGTTCTCAGGTCATAAGTTGTTACCTAACACGATAATTAATTGGCGGCCCGGTTTTATGGCCTCAACCGAGATAAATCGATGGATTGCTGCTATTGATGACAATGGATTTGCAAGTGACGATCTCAATGATTTGGACAAACATTCATTTCTGCATCGAAACATCTCACAGATTTTCGCAAAGTCATTTATAAATCACAGTCAAGAAGTATTAGCACTCAACCGCAATTCACCACCATCACAAAGAAACCAGCTACTTGAGCATGTGATGGATGGGCAGCGTAATGCTCTATTCGAGCACCTCGAGTCCTGCAACAAATCCGCCATGGTGTCACAAAAATATGTGGCAAACAAATATGCCGTAAGACTTTTCCAAAAACAGCCACAGGATTTTATTAACGTTGGAGGGGAAATTAGTAGCAATGCATCGGTTGCGATTCAAATTTACGGACCAGCAGTGAGTCGTGTTATAAGAAGATTGGAAGCAATTTAATTTTCAGGAATTTGGGATTGGTGGTCACGGCTT
The DNA here is from genome assembly GCA_004115045.4 of Sinella curviseta. Lineage (NCBI taxonomy): Eukaryota > Metazoa > Arthropoda > Collembola > Entomobryomorpha > Entomobryidae > Sinella > Sinella curviseta. Next base: position 21,311,026 of record CM023199.3, on the reverse strand, counting down.
GTCAAAGAGTCAAGCAGCTTCAAACCGACAGTGAGAGACACGACGCTTAGGCGGCCCAACATGGATGGACATATTTCAATCTTATTTGTTGTTTTGCTATATGGAATGCTTTTGGCATTTCTCTTGCTTCTTGTTGAGGGCAATGCAAAGCTTCGTGCTGGCGCAAAACATGTATATAGTTATCTGAATGGGTTATATGAACACAATAGGGATTATTTCGTTGCATTATATTTAGGCATGACAACCGGTTTTACTAGGATAGTTCATTGCTTAATATTATCAAAGAAAAAGATTGAAAGTGGTGGGGTCGTGGTCGTGAATTTCAGGCACAAGTTGCGGGTTGCATGGTAGCGGTGAAGTAGAATGATATGAAAAGGAGAAATGCCTTTGGCGTTGAAAACAAATTAAAAGCACTCACATTGAAATACTCTTGGGGCAGATAAAAGATCACGCCGCGCCGCAGGTCATTTAGAAGTTTATTTAGCTGTAGAAATATCAAATGGAATGTTATGTAAAAGTTTTGCTCTCGCTATGCTAAGCAAAATATTAATAAATTATTCACATTAATGTATTTGTTGGAAAATATAACAGTTTGGCATATTTTTACCGGAGCAATACATTTCGATACTCGTACATAAGCTCATGGCCCATGTATTTAAAGCGACGCTACATTATTATACAAAAAATTACTGGAAGTATTAATAGAAATATAATGGTGTTGCAAAAATTATGTCGACATTATTGCATTTTTCCATGCCATTTTACCTGCAATGTAATGTTCCATGTCAACGTCCACTTATAAGTGTGCAGAACGAAACGCGAAGCGAAACGTCACGATGTGACATACAACATAATAACTTTATTGCTATCTAAGCATGCCAGCTTCCTAATTCATACTCCTAGTTTTAACAACTAATTATGATTTTCCGTTACTATATACTTTAGTTATGCAGATGTTTTTTCTGGATCACTGCCAACGCCTAAACTAAACCCAATAATTAAAATTACAAGGGAATTAAAGCGATAATTTTCCAGAAACGCCCTTTTCCCTGTACACGTTGTGTGAACTATTTCGCATACACTTCATTTACTCATTACACTACCATGTACCCTACATGTAGCAGAGACACTATCCACTATTTACGTCAAGTTGGAATTATGCCATCTTTATTCCCAACGGATGACCATTTATTACATGAGCGCAAAGCCACTTTCACAATTAGTTCAGCAGACGGTACATTTGATAATGTACGCATTCCTAGTTGTCAGCGGTTAGTTGTTGTCTCGCACAAATCGGAAATGTGGTTTTGTCTGGTCTGGTTCACGTTGAAATCGTTAGATAACAAACTTAATTGGGAAGCACAGTAGACATAATCATGATGCAACTTGTATTTTTCATTTTGATTTCTACGTTGCGTCTCAGCAGTGCTGAAATTTCCAAAAGCCCTCCGATTGAGGTATTACTCTATGAAAAACTTTTGTCCAATTACAATCCGCTTGTTCGACCAGTTACCAATTTTACAGACCGGCTATACGTTTACCTGCGCTTTAGTCTCCTGCGAATTGTAGAACTGGTAATCCAATAAAATTATATAATTATCAAATTATACAATTGGAAATTAATCAATTTGGCGTGTGATAAAAAATTTGAATTGTCTTTCTTTAGAATAATAAGGATCAGATTTTAGCATTGGACGTAAAAATTGAACACGAATGGAAAGACAGCAAATTGCACTGGGATTCTGAGCAATATGGAGGTATCCGCCAAATAACATTACCGTCACGTGCGATTTGGAAACCTGACATCACACTTCTCAATGGTTTCGCGGAATCCGAAATGTACCTGAATGATGTGGAATCGGCATTGGTAAATCATGACGGAAGAGTTCAATGGACGTCGCACTCAACTCTAAAATCGTATTGTCCGATAGAGATCCAATACTATCCGTTTGACATACAGACGTGCACCATGAGATTAGCTTCCTGGACACACACTGGAAGTGAGATTTACCTTACGTTTCGAGACTTGCCGGACAATTGGATATTACCCGTCGGAATGGACCTTGGGGACTTTATACCTTCTTCGGAATGGGACATTACCGTGCTGCGAGGAGAATTTGAGGAAAAGTACTATAATTGCTGTGTTGACCCATACTTAAGTAAGCATTTCTTAAAATTCAGTTAATATTTAAGGAGAATATGTTTAATGCATATTTTCTATCAATTGCAGCGATTATATTTGACATGAGCTTTCGTCGGCACTCCCAATTTTATCTAATGAACATGGTCATGCCACTCGTTGGAATATCCTATCTCTCGCAGCTGGTTTTCTATCTTCCCGTGGACTCTGGGGAAAAGATTACATTGTGCGTGTCTGTGTTCACGGCACAAGTTACCTTTCTCCTGCTAATGATGGACAATATTCCCGTTACCTCTTTTGCTGTGCCACTGTTGGGAAAGCTGATCATTTTCAACATGATGTTGGTTTTCCTATCGATTTTCTGCACTGTCATTGTCCTTAACCTATATTTTAGAAAGAGTGAGACACACCCAATGCCCGCATGTCTGGATAAGTTGCTTAACTCTGATTACCTAAAATATATTTTATCTTTTAACAAAACCCGCAAGACGCAGTGCACTGACAATTTCGATGGAATAGCAGGCGGAAGTAAATTTGAGGAGACACAATCCATGTCATCTTTCGTAAATGAGGATACTAGAAACAAAAGTTTGAGCCGTCAAGGATCATGCGAAACAAATGAACCTGAGGAATTTGTTAGGGCAATTTACAACGTGAAACATATACGAGATTACATCGAATATTCCCAGGAGAGCGAAAAGGTATGTAGACTGTAGTCAGGTTGGCAATGTTGATATTGTTGTGATTTTAATGTATTTTTGCTGTCGTTGCACTAGGCATCTGATGGCTGGAAATTGGCGGCTGAACTTCTGGACAGAATACTCCTTGTAGTATTCAACATTGTCTTCTTTGTCGGAACAAGTTATCTGATGTCCAGTGCACCGGCATTGTATGATAAAAGTGATCCATTGGGACGAATAGCAGCTTAAGAAAATGTCAATAGCATTCACTGCTGGACCGCATATGTTTACCGGAATGAAAAAAAAATATATATATAGGTTATTGGCTTCATTTTATTCTATGCTTTTCAATTGCTTACATATTCGGTAGGAACCACGCTATGCCTAAAATATTGTGTCTAATCATATCGTGGAATGCACTACTGAGACGGCAGAGAAAAAGGTATTTATTTGGAGTTGGTGTTATACGCAGGCAGAAATTCTATTTGAAGCTATTATTTACTTAAATATGCACTACTGATATTAACTTAGATAATCTTGATTTGTCCACGTAGAATTTTCCAGGCAAACAATATACGCAGATATAAACTGGCATAATTTCCAAAAGCGTTTTATGATCTAATGGTAAATAGTTTCATTGTTTTTATAACACGCCAGCAGATCTTAAAAATTGGTTTATTTCAATTAGGGCTTTATAAAAGAGCTGAAGCTGAAAGTGCAAGTATATTTCATATATTCGTCACTAAACTCTGGATTTGTTGTAAAATTAAACTTATACGAATGATCATTCCAACGCATTTAAATCTGCTAAAGACGGAGAAAAGGGCCATTAAAAAGATACACTGGATGCATCTTTTCAACTGTTTAACTTTGCAAACGTTATTGTATGGTATTGGTGATGTGACTTCGTAAAATTGGTCACCTTATGGAATGGACCATACTTGGATTAAAGATTAATCAAGGTGTTTGGAATAATTGCTACTCGTACTTTTTTATGTATTGAGAGACGAGCTCGTGCATTGGCGCATACACTTATAATATTAAACAAACTATTATGCTTATTGACGTGAAAAATTACCGATGATTGATTAGACTCATCACCCATTCATGTATTGAACATGTGCAACCTCTCAAACAATCGATTTTCGAAACCTTGTAATTTCTGGATAACATTGCCAGCATTTGTATGGATACATTTGACCCGCCATTGTATTTATCACAACATCCGAAAAGCCACGTACCGGCAATAACTTGACAATTTTGAAACCAAATTGCACCAACATAAACATATTTGGCGTCAAATTTAAATTCCACAATTTCGCTAAATTATAATTCCAAAATAACTTGATTGAAATTGTTTCTATTTCATCATTTCCACAAAACATCTTACATAAATTGAGTTAAATCATGCCAGCAATAGAATTACACGTATATTTCCGATGGAAATAATATTGTTGGTATTGTGGGTTCGTCTGTTTGCATACCAACAAATACAGATAATAAGTTGAACAATAATTGCAACAACAATATAATCAGGTTAACAAATAAGCTGACAAAAGTAACTGTGGATAAATTGGTGTCTGGTTCTCCAATTGATAAATGCAAATTTGTAAAGTGGGCTAACTTACGGATTAGAATATCTACCAAATTCTGAATCGCCTCCAAACTCTCCGAATATGTACTTTATTTACTTATTTATTGATCTTTGTGGCAGCCATAAGAAACAACACAAATGATTTAATTAGTGATTTGAGACGCATCCTAAAACTTCAATATTACTTGATGCATTACTATTAACTGTTGGTTATCAGGTTCGCCATGTCTCTGTTTTTAACTGACCTGAACATCTAATTTTAATGCATTGTATTCAAAATTCAGGTCGTAGTCAATGATTCAAGTTTTTGTCAGATCAGAATGCCATGTTACATAAAATAATTCCTGTAAGTGTGATACAAATACAGGAGGAGTGTCCACGTTCCGTTTAGAAGGAGGAAGAGGTGATTGATTCCAAACATTCTATCACGTCAACTATGCATGGATATTCCAAATAGTCAACACATTCAGACGTTTTGAACGGTTTCAAGTAAATAAGGCATATGTATGTAATCAAATGCAAGGTCCACTACATCGTACTACGATAGTGGCCAAAATGAAATTTTTATTGATTCACTGATCTGATTTGGAATTTTATGTTCATTGGTTGCTTAAAGCCGAAGTTGGATTGTTGTCGAACTAGATATACGTTGCATGTTACAATCTGATTCTTAATATAATGTTCACTGAATGTCAGAAAAACTTTCGCAATAACAGCGAAAGTGCTGTTACTTTGAATATAGAATCTAAAAGAAGTTCTTAAAGTGAAGTTTGAGCCACCCTTCTCACATTCAGAAACATAATTGACAGGATAAACTAGTTCACTTCATTCCATATTGTGGCATGTGGCATTGGCTACCATAAACTTCAAAGTCCAGACAGAAATACTCCATTCTGGGTAATGGCTGTCGCCATTCTCGCAAAAATATTTCATTAAAAGCAATCAACTGTGACAGCCTATTTTAAGAAACCATGTATTAATCTTATTATGTACAGTGTATGTACATTTCCTTTATATCTTGCAACGTGATTTATATATATATGATTTGTACACATATAAGCTACTGTGTTTTACATTTACAAGTTAACAATAAGACGATTACCGACACGCGACTATCCAGACCGCTGTGTTTTGTTACAGTTGTATTTGAGCGCATAATATTGAATTGTATTCGCAACAAGGACACACACTTAAGCGTTTTCAGTTTGCCTTTCACCTTCAATTTGTTAATCGATCTTAGCACAAAGCAGTAAGCCCTGCTGTAAATGGAACAAAGATATTCATAATTGCAGACTTGTGAGAAATTGCAGGGGTAAAAGTTTGTGAGCGTGACAAAATATTCAATGTAGATTCCCACATGTTACAACGTGAATAGCTGCTCCTATTGTGCTTGTTCGTGCAATTATGTATGTAAGTATTATATATGAACACGTCTGGCTTGAAACTAATAGCAGGTTCATTTATTCTACATCTTTTTGACGCCGCTGTTCTAGCAGAAATTAGAGCAAATATGTATTGTAGTTTCAAACGTATTGCGAGTCTACTAACCTGGCCATAACTACGAACAATTATGTATGGATTAACATCGTGTCGCTTTGCTGCCAAATCATGCCCGAACAAAACTAAACGAAGTTGCAGGCAGATAACAACTTTGAGAATAAACTGTCATTATGTATATTGGAATTTCGTGATTTGGACTCGTGAAAATGCGTGTAGAGTCCGCATAACCCCACATCATAGTACCGCAACTTGCAACATTTCTGTCGACTCGCCGTGGGCAATTTCCTGAATTGAGAATGGCACAAACGACCATGTGTCTTGCACTCATGATTCTCACGAACAAACTTGACCGCACTCAAGTAGCTGGATACATCGGAAATCTCAAAGCCCATTCTATGGAGTCCCAGCTAAAACCATTATTTTCAGAGTTAAACCTTAATTTTGAGCGATACGAAATCTCTTTCCATTCGTTTCATCATAATGAGGTCAATTTCGTCTCGGATGTCGTTCGTTGTATGGTGTTCCGCAGGTATAGGCACAACATTGGCAGACTGTTCCCGTTCAAACACACTCAACCACACCATCTGATTATATTTCCCGAGTACAAAAACTATGACAGGACAAGAGCGGTGATGATGACTTTCTTGGATCTCCTATTGCATGGGTCCACCATATTCCTTTCCATTTCCACCACACCACATGTGTATCCGAATACAACAGAATTGCCACCTGCCGCTCAAACTCTCATCGTCGACTATTATCTCAATCTTCCAGCACTAAAACTAATTGTCACATTAAGCGCAGGTGGGAATGACTTGCGACAGACCTACTCCGTCATCTGTAATTTCTACTGCGATTCCAAAGGAAGTCGAGGAGAGTTTAACACTCGCTTTATTCAGCAGCTTTTTAGCCCATTAGTTCTCCATAAAAAGTATTTTCTGAACGCCAGAAATCGAAAAATCGGAGTTTTAGTGGACATACCATATCGCGATCATCCAAGTTTCGAGACGAACCCGTATTTCTGCAGCCACGCATTTTTAAAATCTACATCATTTAAAGTATGCAATCAAAAGATAATGACCGCAATTGTCATTTCGAAAGCGCATAATTTTTCACTGAATCTGTTGAGTGTACATTCCGCCCAACATCACATGGCAAATCCGAGAGGCTACACGGGACAATGTATAATTATTGACTGTACGTATTCGAACTTTCAGGATTGGTCTCTGTCCAAGGAGTACGTTTTTTACACAAGTTTCCATTTTTCGTCCCACACTAGCGAAGTTTTACTTTATTGTCAAGACGTGTTCAAATTTAACCATAACACGTTTGTCGAATTCAAGTTATGGACAGATTCATTTCCTATAAATGTTTGGATATTGCTGATTATCACACTAGTCACAATTTCCGTACTTGCTGGGAGGATCTACTCTAATGGCAGACGATGGGGCGCCACAACGTTCTTGGATTTTGCGGGAGCCATCTTTGGAAACTCTACATCCTTCTATTGGAATAGAGTGAAGATTCTTGTGGGTGTTCAGATTTTTGGCTTCTTTGTTTCAAACTTGTACGCAAATGGAATCTCAAGCATTTTAACTGTTTCTGATCTCCCAATTCCATACGACTCGCTACGAAGCTTGCTCGAAGGAGGGTATAAGATTTTGTATAGTAGAAACTTGGGTGGTTCGCCTTGGGCGGATTATTACACATTTTTTAAAAGCCGAAACTTGTTGAGCGTTCTCAATAACAGTTTCTACATTAGTAAAAATAATGACATACGAGAATTTACCAACATACCGTCCCTCAGAAACAAGTATGCAATAGTCGTGAGGTCTGACATTGTCAACCTGCTTGCCCTGGAAATGGAACATGGAAATTCGTCACTGGAAAAAAATGTGCAATGCTTTCGCCTACAAGACGAGCCCTTTACAGAAACATATTTGTTTGCAGAAATGCACACCATCAACCGACATTGGCTGTTTCAAACTATGTCCCGAATCCAGCAAAGTGGGTTATCAATCATTTGGGATAGTTTTAATCATTTATCAATTATGTTGGTTAAGAAATTACGACCGCAGGATATTCGCACCAGTTCACATTCCCAAGGCGCTGACCAAATTGGTCTGCCCGGTTTCTTTGGTATATTATCTATAGCTTTTCCGGTGTATTTCCTAAGCCTAGTGCAATTTGTAATAGAGCTACAAACTAGGTTTACACTGCAAACTTTACAAAACACACTTTTCAGCTGTTTGCGGCTCTTTGAGGTCAATGGTAATCGCATTACGTCTGGCATTAAGAAATCATTTCGCGTCTGGGCTGATATGTCTAAATCGGTTGGTGGATTCATCCGGCATCCATTGTTGTCCACTGTTAGACGCGTGTTGCCGATTAGAAGTTAATTATGGCTGTAAATACTTTGCAGTAGCGCGTTCAAGTCATCAGTTTACATAATCAATGTATTCTAAAATTATAAGCTATCCTGCGTGTGCAAAGGTTTACACATAAAGTCAGTTTGTTTTAAAATGTGAATTCACTATAATTACCATATTGCATTCGTTTGTATTCCAGCTCAACCAAATATCATTCAAAGCCTTTAGATATATTTAATTCAAATACAATGTAAGGGATTTTAATGGATTCTTGATCGCACTAAAATCCAATGTGACCTGCTCGCTTCTCAGCAACTTGTGCAAAGTGAAATTAAGATACATTAACAGCATAGTCCTACTAGAGAAAGATACAAACTACTTTAGAGAAATTTTACATCTAGCCAGGCAGGAAAGTTCAATATACACACATCCATATTGAATTTACACAAACTGTGAGCAGGTGTGGGGGAGTTTATAATTACAACTTTATAACACGATCGCCGGACGGGAATTTATAATCCTTCATATACAACTGGATTATATTAGTATGTTATTAATATGGTTGATGATATATAACAGAGCAGGAAATTGTGCCCAAGTGGGATATATAAACGGAATATAGAAAGATATAAGCATTTAGTTAGATAATTATGTCATGTTTTCTTTGGGATAATTATTTTTTGCCACCTTTACATGATACCTTACGTATGTACATTAGACTTAAATATATTTCGCGTGTAAAATCCTTATGATTCATTACTACGGAAATTTGGTCGTGGACATTCGGTCTTACCGTCTTCTGGACTCCGTCATCGATTATGTTAGTCGACGTGTTTTATCCATCCTGTCTCCGCACAACATTTCGTCACCAGTCTGGTGGAACCTACGAGACTATCTACGTTTATAAGAGAGTTTACCTCACCATTAAAATAAGCATATTTTTATATTGCAATCTAAAGGACCATTTACAACCACAGCTCTGTTGCGTCTGCGGATAAACTTAATTTCAAAGTAACAACATTTTTGTATGGCCTATCAACAAATATGTGTTTCACGAGAATTTCAATGTTAAGCAATTTTATTCAAGAGAATTCTGCCGACTTCTGTCCTCAGCATTGCCCACAAAGTCACATCAAGAATATTCCTCTCTGCGACGTCTTTAATCCCAAGCACTAACTACTAAAGGTTAGAATAACAGCAGGAGCAGATACGGCACCTGCGCTGGATTTAAAAATGCAGTTTATATTTTTCACTGTTTTCAAATTGTTGCCGTTGTTGCAATGCCTATTCAAAGAGGCTGTGAGTAACATAGTCCCTTTGGAAAAACATCTATTTCAACGTGTCCTGGATCCGTTCTTCACTTTCCTGAACACACATTTTGATCGCTATGAAGTATCATTCCATTCGATCGACAACGAAGAATTGAACTTTCAATCGACAAATGTGCGCACAATGATATTCAGAAACTATGACAAGAACGTCGGACGATCGTTTCCATCCAAACTCATCCAGCCCTTCCATGTGTTAGTATATCCACTAAACGAAAATCACACTAGGCTGTTCACTGCGATTGTGCTTTCCATACCGTTGTGTAAAACGGCGACAAATCATAATCCTATTTTAAACAATAGAAAAAGATAAGGATAATGAGATTATAAAAATGGCTTGAAGTACCATAAATTTCAGGTTTCGAAAAGGCGCTTGTCAAATACGACGACAATTTTTGGACAACATATGTATATACGTGCATCAAGTGCATAGGTATGTATGTCTCAAATTGTATGCTCATGTGCGTTTCCTTGAAAGTACGTACCAACAGTAATGTCCAACTTGTTTCCTTACTTGAGCTATCATATCGGTTCCAATTAAATCTGGAGTATGATGTTCTGATTAATTCATTGCCTTATACATATATTGGTGTCCACTTAAAGGCTGACCAACAACGGATATACGTCAGTATTTACAAATTAAGTGCTGTGAGATCGCATTAACAAGTCATAAAATTCATTTAGCGTTGCGCTGAAATTACTATAAATGTTGTAATTCGCTAAATAATTATTTATTCTCTATATGTCACTTTCATTTTTACTTTGACATTGTCGCTTCGTATGCACTTTGCAAAACTATTCCTGCATAATATATGCACTAGAAATTAGCTGTTCCACTGCTATGAAATAAGTATTGGCAAAATGTTTACAATTGCATTATGTCACGGTGTTAATAAGATAATGTACCAATAAGACACTACGGCCTACTAATAGGTGTATTTTATACAGCACAAAAAATTGTCGGACTTGATGACAGTCGTCTTATTTAAAGGTAGATTATGGTGCACTTTTTATCTTTTTTATAATCTTTGGATGTAAGACCCTTTTCTATTGTTTAAAAGGGGATTATAATTTGTCGAGATTTTTGACGTCGTAGTTTTGGTAGCCACCGTACATTTTGCATACTTTTCGGTACATTGAACAAAAAAATGTGTGTTGGAAAGCCCTCGAAACATGCTGTCGGAAATTGCAATGAATGATCCTGTCAAAACTGATGTTACCGCTGAGTCTTCGTGTAAACCGAAAAATCAAGTTGTTTTTCTTTTATTTTTTGAGATATTTTTTTTTCATTTTGCTAACACGTCAACCCATCATATAAGATATTGCCAAAATATTTGTTTTTTTGGTAGCCCATTAAAAGCTGTACAAGGGCAAATATAAGACCTTTCAAACGTTTCGATACATATTTGCTATTTAACCTTTTCGTTGCAGATCGCATATCTTGTATACAACGATCATGAGTTTTAAAAACAAAATAAGGAATATAATAAGAAACATTGATCCTCTGTCGGTTCCCTAATCGTATCATCGGAAACCATCCGCAGCGGATGATCCGCTCGACATTTGTTCACATTTTGCATTCATTCTACTGTGTCCAGTTTATAATTCAACATAACGACCAAAATCATTTCACTTGCAATTACCAACCTGTCGAGTAAGAAATTTTAAGTAATTTACTACGCTTTATGTCAAAAATCCGGAAAACCAAAAATCCGGAATCCATTTAAACTTATCTCTCGTTGATTTCTCTTCAATAGATTTCCGGATTTTTGGAATTCCGGATTTTTGGATTTCCGGATTGTTGGACTTCCGGATTTTTTGATTTTTGATGCACCCCATTTACTACATCCATATGATATACATACTACGGTGACTAAAGCCAGCAGCGGTTTCAATCAAAGTGGCTTTGAAAAATACTTCTGTAACATAAAAAAAATAAGTGAATGAATTCGTAATGACCGTCTTTATTTTGATGTCACTAGATCACAATCTATTAGTTATTTGAGGAAATAAAAGATGTTGAGGATAATTTTATTTGTTTTTATGTGTCCCGCACACTTGTTAGTGCAATCTCATTTTACTTGAAGGATAGATATTGTTTACGCAGCTTGCACGAGCTGTGAAGTTCTGCATGGCATCGCATCATACACAAATTTTAATACAAAGCCATAAATTTTGCATTTGCTTCCTACACGCATAGTATAGCTATATGAAGCCAGAGACTAGAATATCACTTTATCGGATATATTAAAGTGAATATAAAATATTAACTGAATGAATCATTTCAAATGATAGTCAGTACGTCCAACTTTTATTTATGCAAGTTTATCATTGACAGGCGATTACAGTCATCATCATACAGAGATCAAATGATCTCTTAAAAATACAAGTAATCCGGAAATAATATTGCAATATTATGTCTAACCGTGGATATGACCAAATAAGAATTATAACTCACACGATAGCAGGCAACGTCAGCATGAGACAATGTGCATCATTAAATAAATAAGATGAGAGTAAATAATTTTGTAAATTAGATCATGCGCCACGAGATTCCACACGGAGAGTATGGTGATTTTGCCAGGCAAGTATTCCGTGATAATGTGGTGATATGTTAAAATGATAAGATAATAAGTAAACAATACTACTGTTCCACACTGTATACATACCTGCAACTTGATATTGGTCAAAAACGCAGTTAGTCAGAAAGCACATAGTGTCAACATGATCTTAGTTTCATTTATTTTTCGCTTAAACGGAGAGGCATCATCAGTATCATTTGAGGTGTACACTTATCCACGTTATATCACAGAATACCATCTCGGCAGTTGTATTGTTTTTAGTGGGGTTGCGCAAAGTCAGAATTTTATTAATTAGTGATATATCAATTAATGTAAAACCAACAGTTAATTAAAGTATACAAATGGCCTCATCTTAAGTAAAATTCCAATCGTTACTAAATTCAAGTAAAATGGAGCAGTGGCAAATAAATTTCATTACTGAAAATTTGCGCGATTTAGCAAGACTCACCAACTGCACTGATCAACTATTGTCAGCGGTGCAAACAAGGGGTATTTTGGGAACATATGACGCCGAGCAAATTGTAAGTATTACAATTATTATAATCAATCAATTTGACATTGCTAACGTAAACAAGCTTGGTTGACATTAATATGTTTATTTCTCATTAGGATTCCAAATGCGATGGCACTGAAAAGGTTAACCTGCTATACGATATTGTTCAAGCTCGACAAGGCGCATACGAAGCATTGACAGGGTCACTGTACCAGTGCAAGCAAACCGCTGCTGCAATGATACTGCTCAAGGGATTTTCGTCCAACAACGTTCCTAATGCACTATTGCAATGTGGTATTGTAATAAGCAATGAAGAAATTTTGGGGGCGTCGGTAACTAACCAGAGAAAGGAAGACAGATTGAAGAACTACTTGAGCTTCATGTCAGATGATGAGTTGGAGGGCATTATTCGTTCTGGAATCTTTGATAATGATATCATAGATCTCATTAGCGGCAAAGATGAAAAGTTTATTCTGGTCAATGACACAATCCCGGCTGTCCCAAGCGTCTATGTTCCCAGAAAAATATGCACGCTTCTAAAATTGAACCCGATGATTTTTCAAGAGACGTGCGCCGACATTTTTGTTTTTGAAGGCATTGACGATCAAACGCTAATTGAAGTGGCAGGCCCAAACTCCACAGCACATTCGTCAAGTCAGGTCATTGAACTGACGGTCAGGTTCATTCTGTTGGAAGAGGAAGGTGACTGGGATAAAATTCGAGGCATCAGCACATCCCCAGTCCACTTGGTTACATTCATGGGAGATACAGGGCAGTACGTATTGAAGGAGAGTTCGGGTGTAGGAACAGGTGTGCTTTGGAAATTCCTGTGTGTAGACTCCGTCCTGGAAAATGAATGCGTGTCTGAGCACGACTTCATTGCTGACCTTACATTTCAAAATTCGTATGGTGTTGGTGTTTGTGGAGTTGGGGGAATGGGAGCGACTACGCTATTTGCTAGCATGGCTAAACAGTTGGTGGAGAAACATGAAGGAATGATTGTCGGTTTTCTTGATTCGTTCGACTTTATCACAAAGTTTAAGTATGATGATGGAAAGCTGGACTCTTCCAATTCACTTAAGTTAATCCTGGAACAAATCTCCCCTACCCCACTATCAAGAGCTATTTTAAATGCAGCCATCACAAACGAACTTTTCCAACTGCATTTATTCTTTGATGGATTTGATCAAGCTTTGGAGGAGGATAAAGAATGGATCAAGCCCTTTTTTGATGCTCTTACACGAAGTGGAAACAGCGTGAGAGTACATGTGTCCTTAAAGCCGAAATTACGCCATCAAGTACAGGAGGCAATTGGAGTAATAGCTTATGACATCCTTCCCTTGTCAGAACAAAATCAGCTGGAGTTGACTACAAACATATGGAAAACAAAATTTCCTGATATGGATGAGGAAAAAATCTTTGATTTTGGATCCCAGTGTCTTCAAATGTGGCGGAAGGTAGTTCCAGAGAAGCACTGGCACCTAATCGGAACTCCCCTTCAAACAAGTATACTTGCACAAAAATTTATCAGACAGGCAAGAATGTATTCCCATCCAGATATAAACTCGGTACGGCCACCAATACGAGAGGGCGCGATAGGAGCGTATAATGAATTCAAGGAACGAACGTCGTACGTCGAGCAAATTCCTGATAACGCAGAAACCAAGTCATCAGCACAAAGTGATCAAGATGATGGGGAAGACAAATTAAGTCTACTCGGAGGTGAAATTGAGTACTCGTCACATGAAACTCTTGGCAAGGGCTCCGCAGGAACGAACGTATACCGTGGCAGCATTGGCAATCCTCAGGCTCGCCGAAGAGCTGCCATCAAAGTAATTTCAGACTTTAAAGATATGACTGCAGCCATCAGCGAAGTTTTGAAACTTATCCAATGCGACAACCACCCAAATATTGTACGATATTTTGGATTCAAATTGCAACCTGGAAATATTTTAATTGCTCTTGAGCTTTGCACGGCCACCCTAGAAGAATGGATAGTGAATAAGACGGCCTTAGGAGAACAGGTTTCCACCTCCCCTCTGGAAATTTGTCACCAGGCGACAGCTGGACTGGCTCACCTTCACTGGAAAAATATCATCCACCGTGATTTGAAGCCAAGCAACATTCTCTTCTCAATTGATGGCACCAAAGTCACCGTAAAAATTGCAGACTTTGGTATAAGTTGCTTTGTCGACAGCAATAGACAAAGTAGGACCTACACTTCCGGAGGTGGCAGCGATGGATGGATGGCTCCGGAAACACTAGACTTTATTGATCAAGCTTTGAATAAAAGGAGTGGAGAAATCGGACCAACTAAAATACACATGGTGATCATTACGAGCATATTATATTGATTGAGCTACATGATTTTGATAACATGAAAACCGTACTTAAATTAATTTATTTCAGAAACCTGAGACCGACATATTCTCATTGGGTTGTATTTTCTACTACGTGCTAACTGATGGCGTACATCTTTACGGTAACCAAGTCTTTGCTAGAAACTTCCACATTGCTTCTGGAAAGCGAATGATTGACTACAGCCATGAGGAAGTCGAAGTACTCTGTAACATCCCACTTATTGAAAAGATGACTTCAAACGACCTTAGAGAAAGACCGAGCGCTGCCAGCGTGTTAGACCATCCCATATTTTGGTCAAGCAAGAAGAAGCTTCAGTTCATTGTTGATGTGAGTAATGTTGTCACATTTTCAAAAGGGGAGACAGCCGGTCAGTGTAAGGAGCAGCTTGAGAAATACTACGCCACAGAAGTATCCACTGAAGCGGAGTTTTGGTTTAGCCGGACGTGTGAATCAGTTAGGTCTTATCTCAAAAATGACTCCTCCACCAGAAATACAAACGGGTCGGTAATGAAATTGGTGAGGGTGATCCGAAACATTCAAAATCACTACGAGGATGGAAGGATGAGTGATGAAGTGAAGAGGGCATTTGGAAATATGCCCGGAGAATTTATGGCATACTGGCTCAACAGATTTCCTCTGCTTATTCACCACATCCGAGAGGCATTTGCGGATTGTCGGGATAAGCCGCAGCTACAAGATTATTACTCAAATTTTATGCCATTTGAAGATAAGTTGTAACAAAATTGAAAAACTTAATATTGAACCTTATGACTTTATATATATTATTGTTTCTTAATAATATTCTTTCCTAATAGACTTAAGGTATGGAAATAAACGAATATCATGCATGTTTGAAGTGATTACATGTGCTATGATTAGATAAAAATGTTTTCTTTCCTTTACTGATTCTGCCAGTTATAATGAGCCATTTTGCATTTTGTGCTTACATCCTGTGTAATGCAGGCTACATACAAATCATAATCATATGCCTTAAAATAAAAATTTGCACGCGTTACAAATTGTGTATTCAGTTTGTATAATATGCGAATAAGTTACGCGTTGACGCTTTAGTTTTCAAACAACACCAATTCCAAATAATGACGGTACAATAAATATTGAAACAATAAACAGGATTTGCAAATGAAAGGCACGATAATATTTTATCGTGAGGTGTGCAAAAAAGAGTAAATACAAAATAGTCGACAAATCAAATAATAAGCTCTGATTTATCGTTATCATATTTACAAATTTACAATAGGCACAAAACTGGCTGAGGCCATCATGAGTTAGAGGCTGTCATGAAATTAATTCGCTGATAAGAAATTCAACAGTTGGTGTCTCTATTCATTTTCCAATTATTATTATTGCTAGTTATAAACTATTAGTCATGTGATGTATATTGAGTTCCAGAGAGCTTACCTTATCATACACCACATTAAAAATCTGATGCATCCGAGAAGCATAGGCTGTCAACACCCAAGTAAAACATGACTTATTGCATTAAAATATGGGGAACGACTATATCGACATAAGGTTCAGTTTTACACGTTCCATTTCCAAGAGAAAGCTAACTTTAAAACGCAGATGAACTTGTTTGTTTCTACTCCTGAACAAAACAACTTTCCCCATTTCATAGTGTCTTCACATTCTGTGAAAAAGAGGTCAACTACCGAGCTCTATAGGGATTAATGAAACACATTCGGAGTTAATACATAACTTTGACGGTTCAGTGCAGAGTCATCTCATATTTTTCTGATTTGCTTAACCTATACCAATTCCGAATCACTTATATTGATTACCATGCCGTTGATATAACTATGCATATTGTTTACACAAGCCATTCCATAATACGTTACACCAATGCGTTGTCGTGCGCTACTTTAACAAAGTTCAAGGAGACAATTAGCAGCAAATTATTTCCTTCAATATAATACTTACATACAGACATGGTGGATTGGAATTGAACCGCTCCAATCTTTTGAAACATCACTGCCAAATGCTAGTCAGTTAAAAATACACGCTGTTACTTTCATGGTAAGCTTGAAATCTTTTTTGAAGAAATCAAAGAACTTTATGCTTGCATTGACAACATTTCGAAAGCGTGACATATCATAAACTTCAATGTCTCAGATTTATGATCTTTTATGTTGATATTATAGTATTTTGTGAGAAATTACTATGTGCAAGGTTTCAGGTTCCGAAAGCCACTGTGGGCCAGGTAGTGGCGCAAAACGTAAAATCTCCGGATTTGATTGACCAACTGGGAATGAACTGAGCATGCTCAGAAACCACTCAATCAAATCGAATAAAATTTTACTTGAGTATATGGACTATGTATGAGCTACGATTAAATTCGTCCATCTCCAAGCTTGTAGGTGTCCTTAGAAAAACAAATTATCGTAACTCCAGGTTTTGTTGGCTGATGTATCGTGCCGCAGCTTAATTAAATACGATATTTTTCCAAAATAAATGTGCGTACCAAGTACTCCAGAATTAGCTCTATAACGTGCAGAAAGTCTTAAGTCAATTGCGTCGTACATGTTGAAAATATGGGAAAACGAAATTTTTGGTTTTGGAATTTGTTCAGTTTTCTCTGACGAAAACTGCCGTGTCGCACAAATGTGCAAACCGAAAGTAATGCTTGATAGTGAGTTGGAAAGCCCGTTTAACGGGCTCCAAGAAGATATCAGTTCCATCTACATTTATCAATGTGGTCCTAAATTATAGCACTTTATATTGTCAGTTCGCGTTTTTCTCCGAATACCCGCAAACATCATGAAACGTCACAACTTTTTACAAGACGCAAAATTAAAATTTTTGAAAATACCCATTTCGACGCATTCTCTCAGCTTTGAAATAACACCTCAACGATGGACCTGTGTAGAAATATGCCTGAGATATCAGCATGTAACCAAGTGCAGGTTAGCGATAATCGAGACATTTTCGAAAATAGACGAGAAACCATTCCCATTTTAAAATATTTTAAATCACCTTTAAATTACTAAACATCAAGTGACACAACATTTTAAAGATTTTTACAAGCTTTTGAGTTGATTAAACTCAACTGGAGTGAAAATTCATTGCCTGAAAATTTGTCCAGGTCGCGTATTTAAAGTATCTGCACTTACTTACATGCTAATATCTCAGGCATATTTCAACACAGGTCCACCGTTGAGGTGTCATTTTAAAGCTGAGCAAATGCGTCGAAATGAAATTTTCAAAATTTTGAATTTTGCGTCTTGTCAAAAGTTATGACGTTTCATGGTTTTTGGTGGTATTCGAAGAAAAACGCGAACTGCCAATATAAAGTGCTATAATTCACGACCACATTGATAAATGTGATTCATTCTGGCTGGTATCTTCTTGGAGCCCGTCAAACGGGCTTTCTAACGCACTATCAAACATTACTTGCTGTTTGAATGTTTTTGTGACATGGCAGTTTTCGTCAAAGAAAACTGAAAAAATTCCTAAACCAAAAATTTCGTTTTCCGATATTTTCAACATGTATGATGAAATTGACCTAAGGTTTTTTGCATGTTACAGAGCTAATCATGGGGCACTTGGAACACGCTTTTACTTCGGATAAAATACTGTCTTTCAGTAAGCTGCGATATTTAATATTTAACTTTACCGTGGTTTCAATATTTAACTGACTACAAATCTTTGACTTTCACGATAGTCCGCACACTCAAATTGTCATCATTTTAACATGAACACATCCAACTGTAAATGAATGATCAAGTAGGGATTGCAATATAAAGCTACAATTTCATCAAGTAAATACAATTAAAATCCATGTTGCGCTGCAACGCCATTAGATCCGAATTCGACATCACGTACTGCCGATAGCTCTAGAGTTGTTTTTTAGATGGTTAGTGCGGTTAATCGAATTGGGGCAAAAGTAAATACAGTAAAACGAATCATATAAATCAGAAAATGTAGACACGAACAATGCATTCATTCACCTTTTTCAAGTTAGATTTTCATTAAGTTGGTGATTCTCTCAATGACAATGCAATCAGTAAGTATTACGTCGTAATGAACTTATTCCCACAAATTCTGAAACATGAAGTTTATCAATAAAAAAATAATTAACAAAGACATTTCCATTATCATGTGTCAATGCCAAACGCAAAACGGTTTCTTGGAATTAATCTATCATAAAATCAAGATTTCGGCGGCAAAAAATGGAACTTCACTGAGAAATTACCGATTAACTCTCTCATGTATCTGAACACTGCTACTTATTACGTTTCGAACGGCTTGCATTTACTGGATTTAGTTTAGTATCCAAACCAAGGCTTGTTATATTAGTCATGCAAAGTTAACTAGAATTTATGTCTTGTGAAACTAGAAAACGTTATTTATTTGTGAGAACGGCCGTTTTCCGATTTGAATGCATCTTTGACTTTAACGCCCAACCGGTACATTTCGCTACTTTCTTGTAATGTCAGGATGCCAGGTCAATTTCTTGATTTCGTCGAAGCGTGATTGTAATATTTAACTGACTGCAAATGTTTGAGTTTCAATTGTCATCATTTTAACATTAAAACTTTCAATTGTACATGAATGATCAAGTAGGGATTGCAGTATAAAGGTCCGCCATAAAAATGTTAACTAATTGTTTCAGTTACATATTCAATACATTTAAGGCTTGGCATCAACTGGCAATATGCAGATGGTTTACCATCTGTAAAGAATAAATGTGGCGATATCAAGATTATATCCTGCGTGTGTGCAGCAATTACATTGGAAAAGGTTGCGTGCACCAAAGGTTGTCTTGAGAATGGTAAAAAATATTTAGTGATTTGGTTGTAAATATGTGGATGCTTCTAACGCCGCGCTTTCAATAAAACTGCGGTCCGCAACGACATTTGGTGGACGCTTCAGGATCCATGTTCGTCTGCAATAGCGGGGAATACATAAATTCAAGGTTATGATTTTGATTGATAAGCTTACATTACATTTAGGTGGCGTCTGTGAAAATTTGCATAAAAGAGTTTTTGTAGAGAGTAAGCCCCATGTCATATCCGACAGAGTATATCGCTAAATAGGGTAATTCTACGGAAAATAATAAATGGTGTGAGCCTGCGATAAACAGGCCGAAGCTTGTAATATATCATTGGCAATAATATCAATCGCATTCTGATGTTTTTGGTATAAAATTGCTAAGCAATTGTCTTCGAAGCCGTCAACGTCACTTCATTGCTGTATTCCGGTTTTATGCGCCTTCCGGCAGATGGAGTTTCCTGGCTTCAGTTTTCTCGAATATAATCTAGTGAGGAGAATTGATAGCATGGAATTTCATAAACATATAAATACGTTTTGCCTCCAGATTTTATTTTCGCACGTATTAAATTAGAAAACTACGGACTGCGTGAACAGTTCGTTACAGTAATCACGGTCAAGATAAGTTGTACGAACTTTTCGTACATCTGTTACAAAATGCATATATAATATTATAACTATTCTAAAATTAAAATATCTAAATATGACTGCTGTTGTATGTAATATTTCCACTCCGCATCACCACCTCTATCACTACTACGCGGAAATCATTACAGCAGGTACACCAAGCCTTGGCCATCATAACATTTTTCACGATAGTAGGAACGATTATTTTCTTGCAAATTTTCTTTGCCATTGGCGTGAAAAACAAACTACAGCTGTTCGTATTGTTTTATTGCTTGAGTGTGTCCGATTAAGTTACATTATCATTCAGGTGGTATCGGTACTTTCCAATTTGCCATTCAATTTTATTGATTTTTTACGTTTTTCCGAAAGTTGAATAAAAGTAAATCATAACAACCAACGACATATTCCATGAACCTCCAACACTACCTGGCACCTGGCGTACTTAGAAAACACCTGCGGAACAATAGGATGCAGCGTCTCTATGTGGATCTATTGTGTCGTAAAAGTTCGTCATATGTAACAGTTACTCAGCTACGAATTTTGTACATTGAATTAAAATTATAATTCATGATTTCATGTTTCCTCATCGAGAGAAATGTCGTAGTTGGATTACATGTCGTAGTATTTCCTGTCCGAGGATTATATGTCGCAGTATTTCCTGTCGGGGATTTCCTGTCCGAGGATTTCCCGGCGTCGGATTTGGCGTCGTGTACCCTAATAATGGAGAAAGCAAGCTGAGTGCAGTCTATATTTTTGCAACCCGCATAACTATTCAGCAATGGAAAAGTTAAAGGAATTCATTCTAGATGTATTTGCTCATCTCATTTAACTTACGATTAGATTCCCTTCAATTGCCATAGGATACGTACAGCTTCACTAGAGTGGGTTTGTCCGCACGGCATGTTTCGTAAATAAATGCCAGGAGTGCTAACAACATATTGCTCATCGCCAATAGAAGTACTGGCAAGAGCTTCTCCAGATTTATTTGATCGTTCTCAACAACCAATTTTGATACACCCGTACTCTCTGGTGTAGAGTTATATTTGTATGCGTTGTCACGATCCGCCCATATGTCCCATTGTATCACAAGACCACTTTCAATAAATTTGGAAAATGTTTCGAGAAGCCAAAATTGGTTGGTAGTGTATGTCATAGAGAAATACAAGTTCTTAGAAAACGGTTCCGGAATTACAAAACAGTCTACATCAGCAGTATCATTCACTTCGTTTCTAATATTTTGCTCCTCCAGGAGCGCCTTAGCACGAGTAAAAAATATACCCAGAAAATTGCCGCCCTGGTATCTGCTCAAGGTATCCGTTTCATTGTAATAATCAAACGAAGTATTCAGAAGATTGAAAATTCCTTTTTGTCTGAATTCGCGTTGTAAAAATGTTTCTGGAGGAGGTTGAAACCTCAGTGCACTTGTGGGCCATCTAATTTTATATTGAGCTTCCAGTGCTTCTCTGAGCGTCTGAAACACTTCGGGCACATCCGGTATTGAAATGATGCTGGTTATACCGTTTCCATAGAAATTGCACAAAAATAAACCGAGAACGTCCACCAGCAAAACGAGAAAGTGCCTAGGTTTACCATAGTAGGAATATGACCCCATGAAAACTACAAATAACTCAATAGCCACTTCGAAGATTCGTTTTTGTGAGTTAAATAACAAGACCAGTAATATGATTACAAGTGTAATAATAATTGATATCCAAATGGGTATTGAGAAAGGAATAAGCCAGACGTCGTAGTCTAAGAAGAATGGATCACCCGATGCATTTTTCACAGAACAAGAATTTAAAATCGTTTCATATTCTGTGAAATAATGGATTCCATTTGTGTAATTTTTCATTTGGTCGTAGGGTGCGAATGTGCTAGATAAAACGAACTGTCCTGAAAAAGAAAGATCCATTGTGAAAAAGCCGGCGTGGTGGTCTATAGTGAAATTGTGAATATCCGCAATAAGTAAGATGGTCATAAATGGAGAAATGCCGAAGCAGTCTATTCCAGGAACCAGGCGACTTTCTGAACATCGTTTGTTATAACGATCGCTTTTCAACAGGACGTATCTCAAGTCTAGAAATGCGTGTGTGTGAACTTTTCTCCTGTTCGAAAACCAGAAATACTGCTTGTGGATCTTAGAAGGAACCAGTAATAAATTGCCGAGCTCATTGGAGTCAAAAAAATTTGTCACACTTCTGCAATAGCCATTGCAGATAATTATGTATTCAATTGGTGAGCTGGGAGTGTCTTTAAGAATCATCAGCAATTTGAGCGCGGGAATGTTTAGCTGCTCTTTTGACAATAGTTCCGTTTCACTCCGGATCGCAGTGTCAGTTGCAAGGAGTACGAAAACCGTCCTCGTAGACATGGCCAGGCCCAGATACGAATCGAAAACGTTACTGTTGCTTGATGAATTCGATTCAAGAAGGGACAATACAATGTGCGATGGACTCGAATGTATCGAAGGGAATCGATGTTGCAATGGCATTAACTGCTGGTTATATAACACAACGTTAGGAAAGGCAAACTGACACTCGTTAGCAAATACATGCAAATATATTTCAAAACTGCCAAAGTTACTGGAATGTATATTCACGATGTCTCGATTTAATATTTCAAACTGTTGCAATTCGCACAACGAATAATATTCGACGGAGTTTACATGTATGGATAATTGAACACAAATGAATATGATTTTGTATCGTAGGTTACCGGTAGTCATATCCAGGCGGAAAGTGTCGCTGAGATTAAACAGGTTGGGATAGCGCAGAAAACGCGATACATTTAAGACAGTTAAGATACTTTAAATAAATATATTTCACGGCTTGCACTTACCTTGAATATTTGCAACGAACCGAGATACAAACGAGGGTTATGATTCGTATACGATCAATGGAGTTGATGACAACTGTGCAGTTTTTGAAAGACAGTAGCTCCTTAACAATGCCTCGAGTGAGAGAATGTGCAATTGAATTTGCTGTTGAAACGTGCTTAGCCGCAGTGTCGTTGCGATCCAATTTATTTGGCTTTGGTATTTCAACAGCTCTATTCAGCATATTATACATTGTCTCTTAAGCTAGCAATTTATCAAAAAGATTTCGTCTTTTTGTGTTGAATTATTGAACTATGTAATATTGACCAGTCATATTATCACCGGAGATATCGAACAATGGGAACAACTAACGAGTAAGTTCATATAGGCGATTTCGTTTGGAAGGGAACGTAATTGTGTCCAGACGGCGCTCATCCGTTTTATTGATCTGAATTTCTTGTTATAAACAAACAATAAGCCATAATTGTGTTCTTCTATGAATGATTTGATCATCATTTTATGCATTTATTTAACAATTGATATTTTTGAATTATGTTGTGCAATGAATTTTGAATGCGGTAACATTGCGCCGTGTTCCTGTATTTGCACAAACATTTAGTGGAACATAACAACCCATTGTATAGATATTTACATTTACTTTATCTTTACCATTCAGCTTTCGAAAACATGGATGGGAGAAATCACAGAAGAGGCGCTTGATAAGTTTTGTTCACCTTTTGTTCAACTTTCCACTACCTTCCCATTTTAAGCCCTTTATGGTATACCAAGCAGATAATAGAATGCAATAGTTGCGAATGAGTTCCATCCGCATATATGCATACTGAATTAAACCTATTTCAGATATCTCATTAACGTAGTTCTTACGCCAATAAGATGTAGACCCATTAACACAATGCACAATTCTTGGATACCTAACTTCAAACTCGTTAATTTAGTGCGTGCATTCACGTCAATGGCTTTAGGGTAATAAAACATTTCCACTCAAAAAATTGAACTCTTCAATTAGATGTACGTAATGCTCTGTCATATAGTGAGACCTTTATTTAGGCTGGTCTCGTGATGATGATGGTGAGAGGGCAAGAGGATGATGTTGGAAATATGGGGAACTAGACGACATACTTTAACTGTTTATATTTTTATTTACACCCAAGACGAATGACTTATATATCTTGTATAAAAAATTAACTGAATCGGGAACTTGAACTCGGGATCACATCGCTTATAAGTTTATAAAGCCACAAGACGCATAGACAAGCAAGAAAGTGGAGGACCTGATTAGTAACTTAATGAACATTTGGTGCCGGTAAGGATGCCGTCGATGTCATATTATATTTCCATCGAATTCGGCGTTTTGCAGGATACCGTCTTAAGAGTAACCTGACGTCTGTACGATAGATCAATGCGAAATGCTGCTCGAGAAGAAGTAACCCTAATCCTGGAATAAGTTAACGCACGGCATTAAATAAGTGGATAAGACGTTCTGTGTCAGCACTAAATTTTTTATGGAATTGGCGGTTTCACAGGATACCGTGTTGAATATCAAATTTGATGAATTGTAAACTGTTACCACTTATTGAAATCTCACATTTCCTTTATTAGCGTGGCGTATAGCCATCGATTAACTTAAACACAAAAAGGATTGCTTCTCCCAAAGTTCGAATCCCTGTCTTTCTGAGATGTCTAGCTTCAACTCATGTCCGCAACCTACCCACAAAAATATGATTGATAATTTTATATGACAACAATTCCATCAAATTATTTAGTTACTTTAAGAGCGTTCAGTTGTTCCTAAAGAGCACATTATGATTGATTGAAACATTGATAGGATGTACAGTCTGAAAATATTTGATTTTTCTTTATTTACGGTTTGCACACGTTAATCTTCTCTTTGGTACCCGTTAACGTCAACCTTGATGACAAAAGTTGGTACATAATGGAATGAAAAGGAATTAAAGCCGGATGCTTATAGGCTTGCGTTCACTCTTTAAAATTATGACGATGTCACATTATATTAATTTCAAACTACAGGTAACAATCATTTGATATCTCACTCAACTTGTTTTCTATTATCACTCAATTAATCCTACAAGAAAAAAAACATGTCAAAACGACAACAAAAATTTGTTTCATTCACCAAAACTTGAAAATTCAAACAAGATTCAAAGTCATTCACGAGTCTTTTTTCAATTATTTTACCGCATTGTAGCGTAAGGAACACTACAATCTTTGAACCTAGGTACTGTCGACGTCATCAGATGGCAGGGACACATCTCCGGACAACACAAAGTACTAATCGAAATGTCGAATTTTCTCATTTTATTGTCAAAATTTATACTGTTTTAGAGGTTGTTGATGTATGATAATATAAAACATAATGGAGTTGGGATAAAATTCTACATCGACGTATGACCACCACGCAAATCATCTTCCATGCCAGAAATTTATATGCGTGGACTGCAATTCAATTTTGGAAAGTCGCTGATTCCAGTGGATTTAATTCTCAATAAATTCATATAAATGCCAAGGTAAATGCTCGACTAGATTTCTGAAGATGAACTATGTTTTGAACGTATATGCAAACATACTATATTTATTTAATTGACCCAAATTTAGTGTAAATCGTATATATCATGTTTTGAATTTAATATGTAAACTCCACGTTCTTATTTTAAAACTAAAGAATCAGTGCTTTGCGCCGTTACTCAATATTGATGTAATGGTTGAAATAATTTTCTATTAAACAACTTCAGTATGCACGACTTTCACACCACATAGACGGTCTATACTCTCTCAAATTTTAATATCGTATAAAGGTCTAGTGATTGTTAAGGTGTGAGCCATGAAAAAGATGAAGGAATAAATTACAATTTATTCATTAATTAGCCATTCACAAACTATTAATCGCTGCACAGTGACTTCGCTGTTCTACATACATACCTGTATGAAACTGCTTTGTGCATTTAAACCAATTACAATCCGAACTTTGTTGTCGAAAATTCCATTCAAGGCAATAGGGACGTATTCCAGTTTCTTGGACAAGGCAAACTCCAACGTCCGGCTGAATTTGTTACCATGGACTGCTGTAACTGCAATGAGTTGTGCTTCTGTTTCTCTAATCACGACCGGTATATTTTCACTGTGGTCTTGTCTGATCTGTAGAAAATACACGTAATCGGTTAGTTGTTATTTTGCATTCAAAGCAGTTTGTCGTAATGATTGCTACGTTCGATTTGTGGATTCCACTTTGTGGAAAGATTTGTGCTTATCCGTTGTGAGGGATATTTCACTGTTTTTGTACTCGTCTTCCTTGTTATTGTCTAATGATTGCATTTATAGTTATGTGATATAATATAATATAAATATATAATTATGTTTGAGCGGAAAAGTGGTGATTACACTTCAATACTTATTTTGCAAATGGCTGATAAGTTTAAACATGCCCTGTGTACAAATCTGCATGATGAAAAAATTGTATAAACCGTCTCACTGAACCCTGAAGCATCCAGCAACACAATACCAATTTAATAAAGAAATATATCACCAATCTAAAAAGCACCGTCAGCAGTCGCCGGCACTTAAGCACAAGACGTTTGACAAATTTACTAAATATAAGTTCAATCTTAGTTTCCAGCAGAAACAGAAGTAGTGCCAATAAATAGAAGAATCCAGCAACTATCACAATGCACAACTATCCCGTTGTACCAATTTGGTCACCATTTTGTATCGTCGGCTTAATTATTGGATCTTGCACCGGTAGACCATGGGCAAATCTGTATGCATAGTGCCTCCAAACATCCCACCTCTCAGGCAACCCAGCTGATTGAATTCGTGAATAGGTCTCGTATAGCCAATATCTGTTGACGGTGTAAACTTCAAGAAAGAACTGTATGTTTCGGAGAGGATCATCCAGAAGCGGAAAGCATTGCATATTCCCATTTCCGGTCACATTTCTTAGTCCTTTGTTCAATTTCATCAAATCGTCGTACAAGGCTTCTGACGATTGCGTGGTTGCGTACCTTGCCACCAGATATTTCTTAATATCTCTAGAATTCTCTTTATTCGTGATATCGTAAAAGCTGCTGTTGAAGACATTGCTCAATTTTTTTATTTCAAAGCTGACGTGGTACACATTCCAAGCAGAGGAAAAATTCGAGTTGTCGTACAGAATCTTGTAACCCGCCTCCAGCAAGCCTTTTAGAGAACAAAATGGCGTTTCCGGCTGGAATACGGTTAGCACACTTAGGATTCCATTCGAATAGAACTGACAGATGAAGAATCCAACAATTTGAAAACTGACCAGCATTTTTATTCTGTTGCAACATTTGGGTGTGTAACTTCCAACAAGCACTCCGATCAAATCCAACAATTTTCTTGCGTCTGAAATTCGCCCGTAAATTGCGAGTCTTTTCAATAGAGCTGCTGTTGCAACAATTGTACTTGTGAGCGCTAACCATATGTCAGTCGTGAAGGATTCTGTCCAAACCGTAAAGTCAACAAGTTTACCTCTCGTTTCCAAAACATCTTTGCAGTAAATAACAATCTCTTGACTCCCTTTTAGAAAGTAAAATCCAGTATATACTTTGTAGTGCCGAGATAGGGTCGACTTGTGAAAATCCGAATAATAAATCCCAATGTCGACATACTGTCGTGTATACGATTTGTTAGTTCCACGTCGATCGTTCACGTTGCTTCCGTCCAAGATGTCTGCAGAAATGTTATGGACCTTTGAGAGTAAAATTGCCACCAATATTTCCCGTCCGCAGTATCTGAAATCCAGTGAAGTAGTCTGGAGCAAATAACAGGAGGAGTGTTTTGACGTGTGATGGCTCAAATTCATTGTGACAAATATAGGCATTACTAGAGTTTTGACGCGACTTCCTTGAAGGCCGCCACGATGTTGTTTATGTACCGCTATTGGATTAAGGAGCTGTCCTATAAATCGCACATCGAATTTTCCAAAACGGCAAGCATATGGGCACACAACATAATAGTGCAAGCTGCCTTCATTTGGATAAATCATTATTTTTAGTGCGGGGAGGTAGAGGTACATATTATCTAGGATTCTGAGCTCTATCGCGGAAACTACTCTCGGTGGAAGTGAATACTCAATCGTAATGAACACTGTTGTAGGGTGCATGGACAGATCCAAAAATGTTCGTACCGCATCTCCCAGTCTGGTAAGATTTCCGTTCAACGGGTGAAATATTACTTTTTTTGGTTGGGTGTACTTGTAAGGGAATGCTCTAATTGTTTTCACTCTATAGTTTTTGAACGTCATGGTACGAACTCGGTCACATACGAAATGCAGTTCATTCCAATCAAATGAATGAAATGATATTTCAAACTGCTCAAATAATGTGTTCAGTTTTGAGAAATATGCCTTTAGGCCCTGTTTGACGACTAGCTGTTTCAACTGAAAATTGTCGGTGAAACATTCCTTAATTAACCAAGTGAGTAACAGAGAGATCCAACTGTAAGGAAATACGTACATTGTCACAACACGTACCATGTTACATTTAAGTGAAGATACAACTAATTTGATGTAATACAATTGGGTTTTGTTATACTATTCAAGCAATTATAAAATATAACCTTATCATCAGTTGGTCAAACTAAATAATCTTCGGGCGCTAAATAAATTGACCTTACTTTTAAAACTAGCGCTGGCCACTCAAAATATTTTAATTTGCTCTCTTGCCTTTTAACAACGTTTTTATAATATACTGTGTAACAACAAGAACGAATGCGAGCATAACAACTTTTTGCCCAGCTAGCGGTACTGTAGCCCAAATCGAAAATATGTGTCAAAGCGCCTTGATTATCTACGATGTATAATGCTTTCTAGGTGTGCATTTCTCTTATGGATTCTTGAAGTGCAAAGTAACACTGAATGAACTTTTCTTGGTATCTGGTTCAATTGCCAAGGTTAAATCGATTGAGCGCTGAAGACTTGTGGCGTATGTAATTATGTATTGCTTGATGCGACATTGCTCATTATGACCACACCTTTGTGATGATAATCGCTGATTGGCGCAAGTAATGGCATATCTTGGTATATTGATTTAACAATTAAAGCCATTTATACGACAGACACACTCTGCATAGTACTGGGGATGCATACATTATACATGTGGTTTCTAATATTTAAACACCATAAAACAGCAAAACCTTCAAAATGCTTGCATACTGCTAATTTTAAAGGTTGGAGTGTGAAGGCTCAATAGATATCATTTAAAGTTTTACTTTTTTACCAAAATACGAGGTTGCATAGGGGCTTAATATTTTTCGATGGTGTGTCTGTAATGATTCATGTTTTGGATATGAAGAACGAACAAAATAATAAAATATAAATTAAGAAACATATACGAAGAATCATAAAAATTGTATTCATTAGCTTTAACGTTGGCAGGTTGTATTGATATTTGCATGAGCGTCCGAACATCAGAATACATTTAATTACTGACAATGTGAGTATCAATTCACCAACATTTCCACTAAATGGTGTTTCAGGTGTTTCCATATCATGCACGACTGGTACAGTGATTATTTTATTTATAGTTGATTCAAGTTGGGAGATGAGAAACTTGCAAATCCCAATCTATTTATTCTTCGCAGTTGGCTAACCACTTCCTCTAATTTACAAAGGCACCTTGTAATTCAACCTAAACTTTATTTTTGTTCCGAGTCCTGGCAATTACAAATAGTGGCGTTTAAGCCAATGATAAAATTTAATTTTGCACACTTGTGTTCAGAACTAATTTCTTTCTCTGACCTACATCACTTTATTTCTGGTGCGAAAACAAACAGAGTGTAAATGAAGACATTTCATGGGAAACGTAAATCGGGATTACTATTAATGAGTAAAACGATAATTATTAGACGACCAAAAAATGGAGTATGGTTAATAACCATAATGACAATATTGATCGTCGCAACATAAATGGTACAAGAGCCGGTTTGAATCCCATCCACTCGTCTGCATTATTCACAGTGAATTCTATCAATGAAATTACGCGAATATAACGTGATCAGAAAACTCTGCAAAGGTAGTTTACAAGATCGTATCAAATAATTAAAGGACTCGCTTAACCTTATACTTAGGTTGATCAAATCCAAGATTGCGCATTCAACATAGCAATTTCAGATTACGTCTTCACAATATATTGATAGGGCTGACTTTTAGATTAGTTATTTGGGTTTGGTTAAATGAGCTAACAAGTGTCAACGATAACGATCAAGCCGCCCAAAAATGATCGCGGAAAGTGAACTACAAAATACAAATATAATGCCATTGAGCTGTATCCCCGTCTATTAAGAAAGATATAACATAAAGTTTAATCGACTGATTAATTTCAAAGGCATTTATAAGTTTGCCATTGACTGTGACTAAAATGTAGTCTATAGATATATCACTAGTTCTCTTTTTCATGTTGATACCTATGGTGGTTTTATTAACCCGATGTATTTACGTAAAACGCGCTGATACTGAGGAACATGGTCGGTGTCAATAATCCCCAAGTCCAAAAATCCCCAAGTCCAAAAATCCCCAAGTCCAAAAATCCCCAAGTTCAAAAATCCCCAAGTTCAAAAATCCCCAAGTCCAAAAATCCCCAAGTTCAAAAATCCCCAAGTCCAAAAATCCCTAATCGTAAGTAGAATGATCCCCAATCCAAAAATCCCCAAGTCCAGCAATCCCCAAATTTCAAACACGGATGTTGAATGTTTCCCATGTTTACAACCTTACCTAACTGAACGTAACCTAGCTTCACCTGACCTAATCGTATAGGTGTACCAAATACTTCTGACAACAAATTTATATATTTTTATATTAGGGATTATTTAACTTGGGGATTTTTGGACTTGGGGATTATTGGATTTGGGGATTTTTGACATATCCCATGTCCTGAACTTTTGTCCACTTCACAATTTTCGCCCTGATCCCAACTTGGTCAAAGTTTTCGCCCAAATCCCCACTTCTTCCTTCCTCTATTAGGGAATGCCTGATGCGCTTTTTGCCAGACTAATTAACCCCATTCATTCATTCATTGAATAATCATGAAAAATGGAACTGCTAGTCCATACGTTCTCTACACTTTTTAAATACAGATACCGCAAATGATCTACCGCAAGTAGCACTGGTATCTATCAGAAATGTAAGTTTACTTTCACACTGAAGTTTCAAAAACTAGGAATACATTGAGTTGGAAGGAGTAAAATGTATGATATGTGCTACTGGAATTCATGGGAAAATATCAAAATATATAGTTATGCAGATAGACGCAATGAATTCCCAAAACTTGCAGTAAAATTCTGAAACCATAGTGACATTATTTATTTCTCAGAAACAGCTTCCCATAGAACCCGTATATTTTAATTCAACAAATAATATAGGTTGCTAAATATTTCCTCAGAACGCATCCCATTCTGTTAGATGTAATGCTTTTTTTGTTTTTCGCAATAGCCATCATGCAATATTCCTTAACATGCAACTCCTTAAGGGTATGATATTCAAAGACCAAAAGTTCATACAAATGGCATTGTTATTTGGGACGAGCTGTGTTGTGTAACGTGTTCCGCTATCATGAAACCGAATCTTTCAAGAATCCGCAGCCACAAGACCGGAGTATATGCAAAAATATACATAGTGCATCAAGAAGTGAAAAATGCTTCCTTAAGGTGATACGTAACATCAAATTCATCGTCATAAGAATATTGATTGTTTCTGCACATAATGATATCCGTTTATTTAAGAAGGAGGTTTTATTACTGTGGCGCATGAGCATGTTTGAAATAGAATATTGATTGATTATAATTACTTTTCCACCGGAATATAACACGACTAACCAAGCCCAAATCTTTTTGTGTAGTAGAGCAAATCCCCATATATATTTTTTTCATGCATTAGTGCATGTAACATTTCTGAGGTAAAGCACTGAGTTTCAAGTTAACGATAGTCTTTCAAGTTAACATTTTAAATTGTTCCGTTCTATCTCCACCAACCATTTCGTCAACAGAATAAGTACAATATAACTGTCATCCGTGTTGCGAGCCATATTTCCATTACGTCAAATGTATCATCCGAGCCGAGCCAATTCCCATCAAGCGAAATTGCAATTCACAATGAACAAGCGTCAACTATATTTCGGAATGTGTTTTATTCTCCAAACACTGGTTTTCGGAAATGTGCTGCCGCGGCCATTCTGTGAAACACAAAAGTTTCACAAGCTGAATCGTGACATACTTGGCATTTCCTCAATTAAGCCGGGGAAATTTGAAATTTCCCCGCACTCCATTGCTAATAATGCATGCCAGTGGGCATTGCCAAACATTGTTTTGTTGGTCTTCACAAACAAATGGAATCGTAAGGGTATTCGTTTCAACTGGAAACACCATCGTCCATCGCACATTATTCTGTCCCCTCTTGAATCTAGCTTAACAAATAGCGCTGCATTCGTTACATTCTACTACTTCTCCCTTCGCATCGACACGGTATTTATAATTCTTGCAGCCGATAATGTCGTCAGGAGCGAATCCCAAATGTTTTCCAATGAATATTGTAATGCTCCAGCACTAAAACTCGTTGTGCACATTCCAGATAATGCCATGATAACCGCTGAATATCAAATAGTTTGCAGTGGATATTGCACAATCAATTCAGTAACACTGGATATGGATACACTGATGCACTATCTATTTAATCCCATTGACAGCCACAAAGCAATTTTCTGGAATGCAAACGCATGGGCTCTCCAAGCATTCCCAAATGTTGGAAAAAAGTACATTCAGCTAAAGTCTACTAGACATACCGCAGTATGTTCCCCAAAAAATCCTCAACTGCTTCGGCAATTGGCAGTTTATGAGTGTGCTCTAATTGACTGTGCTCACATTAGCACAATTCACAATTTCTCCACTAAATATAATGGCGTCCGAGTCCGAAAAATCTCAAACTATCCTCCAACAGAGCAGTTCATTTTATGTCAGGGTGCGCTGCGGGCTAAAACACCCCTGTACTTTATCACGGGTGCTCAATACGCAACGTTCCAACCTCATGTTTTTACATCTTGCTATGTCACGAACCGCACGGCAGTTCCCATGTTATTAGACACTACTGTTTGGATATTCCCATTTTCATATCAGATTTGGACATCGCTTCTAGTTGTGCTTGTACTAGTTTTACCTGCGATGCCATGGAAATTGCGGACAGCCAATTTCAGGATGGTAGTCGATTTGATTGGTGTACTCATTGGATCACTTTCGTACATCAGTAATCGTCGCATACTTCTACTTTTACTTGTAGATATCCTATCCTAGGATTATTTGTATGCAATTTCTATGGTAATGGGATCACAAGCATCATTTCCGTTCCTAAAGTTCCGCAAGTACTGGCAACACTACGAGAGGCACTTGAAGCTCAATACAAGATTAGATTTGGAATTCATCAGTTTAAACATTATAGGTATCCTGCGTAAAGATATCGTCACGGGTTCAAAATGAAAGGACTTTTGAATTTTCTCAACAAATCCTTTTCCATATACAATTGGACTTCACCTTACAGCATATACAAAGGTGGGAGATTTTTGAAATTTTCAAAACCGTTTAGGACATTTGAGGAAAAGGCGAGACTTGAAAATTAACTTGGCGATGCGGTTAAAGTTAACTTCTTTGAAATGCAAGAGGAGTTTGAGATGTATCGTGAGTCTTTCATCACCTACACCGTCAACAGGGATTGGGTTGCCAAGACGTTCTACCAATTCCATGAAAATGGTTTAAGAAGTCAATGGGAGACATGGATGCAGCGCGCAGAGCTGCGGCGGGAAAAGCTGAAAGTAGATCCGGCTCCGACATCCACAGCAATTGTTGAAAACGATCAAATTAATTTGCAGAAGCTGCTGGCCATTCTGCTTATTGTGTGTTGTGGAGTAACCTTTAGTACTTTAATATTTTTATTCGAATTTTCTCCAATTGGTTGTATGCTTAGTGGATTAGCGTTTGGGTTAGATTCACTTAGGCAAGACCAGGAATTTAATTTGACACGAGTTTGGTTGCGCGCGAATTCGTTGAAGTTTAAAACATGGCAAAGCCTTTTCCGCGAAGGTTCAAAGTCAGCCGCTCGACCAGGGTACAAATTTTGAATCAAAACTAACCATTATATTGCTCCAGTAATAAAATTCGATAAAATTTTTAAAAAAATAAAATAAACTCATCCATCCGTCCGGCAACGAATAAAATACAATGGAAGTAAATACACAACCTGTATTAACAGGTAATTTTTGTACACTCCACCTATTTTCCCAAGACCTACCATAATGCTGCTCGTTCTTTCAATGTAAGTGAATGTTGTGGCGCTGAGATGTATGTATGATTATAAACTGAATGAAAATCTCACGGTGAATTGCCTGAGTTCAAATAATACTCACGATACAGTAAAAATTAAAGTAGAAATGAATGCTGGACAACGTTTTAATCAGTACCAAATATTTGTGAGCAATTCTGTTTTCAGCTACAATTGCATAAACATTCTTATGTAAATTCAATTATTGGACTACATAATTTCATTCCAATATGGCGAAATGTTACTGATAAGATAAAAGTAGCATATCGCCTTGGGAAATAATGAGGATAATTTGCTATCCAACTTAAACGTTTTTACTCACTTTTGACTGAAATAACTCCATATTGGGTTACGAAGATACAGCTACGTTCAGCCTCTTGAAATTGTGGTATTGGGGCGGCGAAGAATGTTGTGGTGTTGTTGTTGTAGTTGTAGTTAATGTATTCATAAAATGAAATGCCAAATTGCAGAAATGAAATATATGGGTTTCATTTGTTAATTCGTTCCGTCCGGTTAAATTAGTAATTGGCCACATGCGGGTAGCAAATCCACATCAGTACCAGTATTCATGTGACGGGTGAGTATGGTGCAGTAGGTGTCAGTCTGAATGTTTCAAGGGAGACGTCAAAATAATAATCTGTTTTAATATTTTTTTGAACAGCGTTGCTGCAGTGAACCAAGCGAAAATGGACTGAATGCAAAATGTCTCCAACTAAGCGGCAAATTACAGTGTTGGGACTTCACATTCTGTTTAAGTAGATTGGATGTTTTGCGTCGTGTTCGGAAATTTGGGATTTTGTAAGATATCATGCGTTGGCGTTCATATGCCCAAATCAAGGAAATAAAACAAAGTTTTGCAGCTATTAAAAGAACAGTAGTGCAACAATTTGATTTGAACTTTATCAAGTCCTGTTTACCGTAACTTGGGGTCTTGAAACGATCAAATCAGGGACAAAGCTGACGCAAATAAAGCTCCACATATTTGTTACCCGTATATGCATTGTACATGATAAAGGATGGATTACACGTGGCATAGGAGTAACAGTGACGACACGACTGTTTAATAATGTGATCACCAAAAGGCGTACACCAGAAACCAGCGGCTACATACAGCTCTATGTACATTGTAGCAGGAGATATCAATTGTCAGGTCAACAAGTTAAAAACAACAAAAGGGCAATCCAGGTGTTATGGTCAAGAAACGCATATTCTATGTAAGAACAATTTTTTCGACCGGACATGCTATTTCAGACAGTTACTGCTTTCCCCTCTAACGTCATTTTATTTGTGACATTCTAACAAACATAAGCTTCGCTATATTTCGGCAAACTTAAATCACAGGAAACATGTTTCAAGATCACAGGAAGTTTGTAAAGTTACTATTCTGGACATCCAACATCCTCGGCGGCTCACCAGTATATTGGGATGAAGCCACGAATCGTATGAGGATTTATAAGAACTCTCGACAAAATGCAAAACTTAGTCAAAAGTCGAACTTTCAATTGACTCTCATTTGCCTCATGATCATTGCGGGACTAGCTGAGTTCATGTTCGGAACACCAATCAATAAACGCAATCCGCTGGACGGATTCATGTACGGATTTTCAGTGGCAATCTGTGTCACCAGTCATTGCTACCTGGAAACACTCCGACGAAATGCTGTCTCTGCCTGTATGTACGTTAACGGCCTCATGGAATTTCCTAATCGATTTTTTAAATGCTACAGGGTAACACGTCCAAAACTGTCCATACTTGCGATTGTAAATACTTATCTCTCTTACGGTATCTACGCGAGTATTTGGCTTATTCCAACATTTTCCGTGTTGATATATCACTGGCGCGATCCTTGCAAACCGGGCATTCTTGGGTATCAACTGCTGCCACAATGTCACAAGTCCACCGGATGCAATATCGATTCGATAGTATTTCTGGCCATTGAAACTGTAGCTAAACTAATTTTGCTGGCAATTAATTATTGGATGTGGGCAATTGGTTTGAACGTAGCAGCGATACTCATTTGCCTGAATACTACACTTTGCACAATAACACTTCGTCAATATATACAGATGTAATTCGAACATAATTTACAATTCAAACGTTTTATTTTTAAAAATGTAAAAATTGCATCAATATTTTTGTTTTCAGATTTGAACAACTTTGCATTACAGGAAAATTGCCATCGTGGGATGCTTCGACTCAATACCGCACTCTTCAGGTAATTGCAATTTGCATGAACGATGTCGTAAAAATGATTATAATTGCGGTGCTTGTGACGTCAATATTTGCTCAGTCCATCGCTATGACTGTGTTGACGAGGACAACCATAACGGAAGCCAACTTACTTAGCGTGTGTTTCTTCATGCTGCTCTATATTGAATGCATGTTTGTGATTGGCGTCCTGGTCGGTGGAATGTCTCAATTATATTGGCAGTCCATGGAAACGTTTAAGAAGTTGAGGACGACTCTGGCAACAAATGATTCAATTAGTAGACATGAAAAACTAATTTCAATCAAATTTTACAAGAGCTGTGCTCATTTGAAAGTTCAATTTGGAACGATCAATTTTGTGGATATACTCACTCCATTGAATTGTATTGATTTTGCTAATAACCGTACTGTTAATCTGTTACTACTAACATAGTCAAGAATATACGTGATTACATAATGTAAATAACTATGTTGTTGGAATTTACAGTCTAAAATTTCTTAAATATCCATGTTGCATGTATCGCCAGTGAATGCTTACGTTACAATTGAATATACACTGAACGATCAAATAACTAACCTGCTTTGCATACAAATTCAATTTACCTGAGGGCGTGAAGTATGGCGTCAAAGTGTAGTCAATAATACGACAACTCAACGCATTGTTTTAAATTTATAAATAATTACATAATCCTTTGTTTATAATAAAGAGGTACACTGCGTTGACTCAATATTATTCAATTAAAGCCGCCGAGAATGGTTATTTGATTCCGAGTCATCGAATTATTAATTACACCAAGTAATTTTGTAAGTTATAATAGGGAAACTAATGAGCGAGAGAGAGAGTTGAAAGAATGTAGTATCATCGATATTGTCACAACTTGGAGTTGTCATAACTCGTGCAGTGGAAGGAGTGATTTGGCGTTGTTTTCCGTTTACGTGTATGAGATTACTCTGTGCATCAATACAAAATTAAGGATATGGTGAGATTGCAGAAATTAACTGTCAACATCAATCATGGGAAGGCCGGAACAAACATTGGCTCGGAGATAATAAATTCACTAATTATTTTATTTAAGTTACACAAAAAGAGGGAAATTTAGCACACTTTACATAAATAGTTTAAACATTAACTTTAATAAATGGTATCTGGCTCAAGTACCCATCTCATGTTCCTGTCATCCCTATTACAATCCCCGCTTGAAACTCATTGGCCATCCTGCTTGGCACATTTACCCGAGTTCCTATGCTTCAATATCACCTGCCCATTTCCAACCTCTTCCAAATCCCATCCCATCCACGTGTTATCCAAATTACACTTATCGGTCCAAAGCCAATCTCAATTTGGATCTCCCCTTTGAACGCATTTATCCTCATTCTCTTTCCCATCCGTCTGGCATAAGGCGTCATCAAAAACTTTCCACTCGCGGCAGTCTCCTCCACAACAAACTTGTCCAGCGGTGTAGCGCCTCGTTTCGGATCTGGACAGTTTGCCATTTCCATCCACGTCATTTTGTTAAAAGTATTCTGCAGCCTGGCCTACTGGCCACTTGCCACATTCCTCAAAAGGTGTCCAATTTTACGGTACCTTCCCCGGAAGCATCTTCCTCCGCCAGAACAAGGATTGTTGTCAACAGGATCATACCACGTGATGGTATAACACACATTGTCATTGTCACTCCTCACAAACTTCCCGATTGTCCTGTCGCTGCAAGTGGAAAAGAAATACCTCAACTCATTAGTTCTCCCGCTCATGATATATCCACGGTCCTCACATCCTCCGTGATAACTCTCGTCGTCATCGTGCGGCGCTCCAAAATTATGAGCAATTTCCTTCTCGCCGATGGTAACGCTCCAGAAGGATCCATCATCATTCCATATACTGGTACCCCAATGGTGTCTTCCGTTGTCGTCAATATCGCAAGCTGAACTTATAATTTACCTTATAACCAATAATTTATCACAAATGGCAACAATTTTTGAACAACCGTTTGTGGCTAATTTGTTGAAAATCCCAGGATCACACATATTCAAATCGGTCCTCCTGGTAGCAGTGACGGCCGATTTTGATGATTAAACGTGCGTTCGATAGCCATTACAATTCTCCAGAGTGTACCCTCTCAGAATCTTCAATTTCGTTTTCTATCAAAAGTTATGCGAGCTGAAACAATTTTGGGGAACTTTGCGAAATATTGCATCATTTTAAATTAAACATTGACATGCTCACATAACAATAAAATTATTAAAGTTCGTTGGATGCTCCTGAAGTCCAATAGATGGGCCTTCAAAAATGAATAGAATGCAGTGACGCTGGCAGAAGTTGCAGCAATTAATACTTTGCAAGTTTGGAAATTTATTGGTATCAGTGAATATGTAAGTCGATTTCTCTAACAGCGCTCATTGAATTTCAATGCGGTTTTCTGCATTGGATAGAGAATTTGTTTCTCCATCTGGAATATGCAATCGTGTTTTATTACCTGTAATTGATCGTGCCACAATCGGCCAAAACCGTGAATCATGGTCCGGGGAAAATCAGAAAAACACTATTTGATTTCATATAATTGATGTTTCGTAAAGCTTGTGGTGCTGAAAATATGCCACATATAGTGCTCCAGAACTGTGCAAAATTTCATCCGTGTATTAGTGATGGGAATCTGATATTAATATCAGAAAATTTTCTGATAAATCTGATCTGATCCTGATCTGATCTCGTATCAGATCAGATCTGAAGCCATTTTGATCAGATCTAATATCAGGATTTTTAATTTTATATCAGATCAGAAACCAAGTCCATGTATCAGAAAATATTCTGATCTACGGTTTTTTTATTTCCCATCTCAATGGCGGCAAGTTTTGAGTTCAGAGGCCAACCAACCCAACTACACAAATATAAAAATTACAAGCTGCAAGCTTTACGCACCGTGCATTCTCAATTCTACTGACGATTTTGAGACTGACTTTATTATTATTGAAAAAGTCCATCCAATTTCCCGTAGTTAATGCATTTCGCTCCAAATAAGCGTATTTAACAGCTTCAATCAGTGAGAAACCAAGTGGAGTTTACTCCAGAATTGTCGTTGCGACATTAATAGAATGTTTGACGACGTCCTTCTGGAGTTACTCGAGGAAGAAGGTCACCTTGTTGTAGCTGAAATAACGTCGCCAAAGGGGAGGGAGAATTCTATCATTGGCTTGATCATCGACGCAAAAGTATTAAAGCGATCCGTTTCAGATCTCCAATCGTTGATAAAACCGATTTATCGTTTACTTAATTGGTGTGACAATGAACAGCTGTGCAAGTGTACTCTTTGCAAGTATGCGAAATTAACTAAATTTACTAACGTATTATTTATTAAAATAAATTTAATGGCGCAGTATGAGAAAGTGAAGTCTAAAGTACTAATTAGCTTTTTCTCTCTCTATCTGACACCATTCTTCAACGTCATTATCAGTACGGATCTGCGACTTAAATAAACATTTTATAGACAGTTTAGACATTAACTGCCGAGTCTGCCAGCTGAAGCTTTTTAACACTTAAAACCTGGATTAAACGTAAAGATTTCAAGCCTAGTGAAATGGGATTTATAAAGCTGTCAATTGGAAACATCATTGACCTATGAAAAGCTGATTCAGCCGTCGAACCTGCTAAATGATATTCTGGGTGGTTCGGTACAGTACAATGTTAAAGCGGAACATTGAGGATAATGTATCCCAGAAGTAAAATTTAGCAAATGTTTAGGCTATACTATGTTGGAATTAATTTCATACTTTGGAACATTCAGCACAATGTATCACAGAAGTTTAATTTAACTAATCTTTAGGTTATGCTTTCTTAGAATTAACACATTAATGTCAGTGGAGCATTCAGTAGTATGCATCCCAGTGGGTATTTACTTTAGTTTAATTACTGTACTGGAGTAAATATAACGTAATATTGCAATAACAGCTGTTATCAGAAAAGCTGTTATAAAAGTTAATTAAAGAATTGATTAGCCTCTCAAATTTTAATAGAAGTCTTTCGACGTTTTTCGGTCTTCCATAGACGACAGGAACATTTTACAAATATCAGAAAATTCTGATCTGATCCGGATCTGATCTGATATTTTCTGATATATCAGATCAGACCAGAATTCATATCAGAATCAGATATCAGATCAGAGATTTCAAAATACCATCAGATTTATATCAGAAATTTTGGATCAGATCAGATCTATTCCCATCACTACCGTGTATGATAATTTATATCTATATTATAACGAAATTAGTGCTGCGAATCCACCATTTTGGACGGGTCTCCCTCCAACGCCACACAAGTATTATCAAGTGCTGAAACTCTGCAGATGAGTACTGTTTAGGGTATCCAATCATAGTAAATTAAAATTGGAACGATTTTCGTATATCGACTTTTTTGGTAGATCCGACCGAAAATAGTTGCTCATACTATGTGAAAAGAATTTATTTGACGATAATACTTGGTCTAACTGGTACAAAATCATATTCTGAATTGCGAAATTAAATGCTCACATAACTAGTTAAGAATGAATGTTCATGTATCAATAACGACATGATGCATGATGGATCTATCCACTCTCCACTTACTTGTACTAGCAGCAACCAATGAGTTCATTTTTTAATAATCTAAATTCAGGAAGAAAATTATGTAGCGCCTCCACGCCCAATACTGAATTAGGTCATTTCCTTTCGAAATTAAGATAGAAAGATCAGTAGCAACCTATACAAGTTGTATAATACAACTAAGTTAAACTAAATGAACGATAAAAATAACTTGTATCCAACAATGAGCAAATAACTACTTGTATGAAAGCGTGGTTTCAACCAAATCTGAAACAAGACACTATGGGATAGTGACGTTATTCTTCAGTACATACATATGATGGAAACCACATGTATCCTTAAGAATACTTTTGAAGGCAAAATATTTGTTGACCCTAGATATAGCCTAACGTTTCCATAAAAATAGATACCGAAATCATAAAAAAAATATTACGACTCATTTGGCCATAGAGTCGTTTTTATCTAAAAGTGAGTATTCGAAGCACATATTTGCTATACCAGTTATATACCCGTTTCATAAGTTGGATAAGTTTGACATGGCAGTAGATATGAAGCAAAATCAAAGTTACTTCGGATTCAATTATGAATCTGAAGACTTAAAATCTTATGTACACTTCGACAAAACAGTTTTCCTACAATTAGCACACATCAGCTGACGCTACTTCCACTTTGCAAAGGGACGTCATGTTTTGTTTTCCACGACAAGAAGCGTCTTTCCTTTTCTATTTTAGGATGAGGGTAGTATTCATATTTTAGTTGAAGAAGGAGGCTATCACCCTGATATGCAACTACCTCGTATGTGTTTTCAACACAATTAAAAAAATAGCATCGTATCATCCTATGAATGTTTTCCCTAATTTAGCCAAGTAGCAGTAAATTTACAGGCACATCATTGGATAGATCCACGTATTTTATGTGTCAGTTAATCAACGAATTCGGGATATGCCTTCTGATGTGAGAGTCGGGGTATGAATAATACAAATGCAAACTTGGACACAATCGTAGTCCACTAAAACAAAATGTTTGCTATTTTCTAAAATCCTGATCGGTTTACAAGTTCTTTCGGAAAACTTCAAACTTTACGATTTTCTGCGTCGCGAGATACAATTTTGAAAATTTGTCGGAAAAAAGACAATTTAAAACAAACATGCCAATAATGTTGAAATATTTGTATTCAGTCCTTGCATGTTTTATCTTGTATCGCGATTTGTAATTACCCGCTAAAGGCTGCTTTCTTAGTTAATTTTCTACAGTATACAACTATATGTATTCCACTGGTTTGTGCAAGCATGCTTGGCATTTAAATTATAATGCGTGAAAATTACTTGCTTATTTCTTCCGCATTTGTCACAAAATTAATTAAAATATGGTTACACCCCTTTCGTGACTCAAAATTGAAATGCTATTTGACGATTTGATCATAGAGCTGGTTTGGCATACCGGCTTATGGTTTCCCTTTGCACGCTATTGAACTCCCTGCGGTTTTAAACGATCTAGTTCATTGGTTATCGTCGTTCGCGTGTAAAGCTTAATAGACTAGACATCCACTGCATATTATTCATAAGTATATCTGCTCAGTGCTTTTGATTGAACGTCAAATGCAAAACATGAAGAAGACACTGGCGTAGAGTAAAACTTATGCCTCAACTTAACACGTCAGTGTAAAATCCAAACACGTAGCCTCCAGTTGGCATGTTTTATTCGCACCAAACAGATCTGTCAGCCATGAGCAGTTGGGTAGCGTATTGTTCTGGTAAATAAATATAAAAAGTTGTTGTTTTGCGGATTCTGATAATATTTTGCACCGCAC
This sequence comes from Sinella curviseta, assembly GCA_004115045.4. Lineage (NCBI taxonomy): Eukaryota > Metazoa > Arthropoda > Collembola > Entomobryomorpha > Entomobryidae > Sinella > Sinella curviseta. The sequence goes on along the minus strand of CM023199.3, from coordinate 21,267,806 downwards.
CACCTGTATTCAGACCAATTGCCTTTCTGATCACGTTTATTTTTTTCCAAAATTGCCATGGTTCTATCGGGATATATTGGTAGCGCTTCTAAATCGACCTCGTTACGTCGAATGTTAAAGTGGAAAATTTTGCTCTTCGTTGGTGTTTGTAATGCGAATAGCAGTTTAGAACAATTTTCCATCATACCGGTTGAAGAGTTTCAGTCAAACAAATTTTTTAAATCCTTTACTGAGAAGGAAATTGGGCACATCAAGATATATTTAACATCTCACAGTCCACTATCGGCCACAATGAGTCTCGGAATTTCTGATGTTTTAACATGGTTTGAAAACACAAAATGCATTGTGATAATGGACAACTTTCCGAATTTGGATCAACCCCACTCGTACACTAGTGTGATTACTCGCAGGCCACAATTAGTAGTGCTTGAGGATAGGAAGTCAGAAAGCAGTTACACAAGACACAGACATTTTTGGGTTCCTTTCGGATATCTTAACAAGCATTCTAACGCAAGGATATCCAATGCTCTTGAAGGCGCTTGCAGGATTTCGACTTACCTTACAGGTTCATCAGAAACAAACACATTGCCTCTATATGGACACGTCTGCAATGGGATATGCACACGACTGAAGGTTGCCGAATACGCCATGAAAACAAGACCATGGAACTGCCAGGTTGTCATTAGTATCCAAATACCTCCGCCCTATCTTTCGGAAATGCCGTATCCGTTCCCTTTTCACTACCAGGAATCGAATATTCCTGTTCGGAGTTCCAAATTCATTGAGGCTCCAACCGTACCAAAACTTCACATTTGGATGAATCATGAACGACTCCCGCTCGATCAATACAGCCTTGGGAATTTCATGAACATCTTGAGGAACGAGGAAGTATTCGAGTTGAATGACATGGACCTAACTGCCTCAACCGACACCATTTCCATAACGCTGATGAACCAAATCACGGACTTGCTAGTGAACATTAGTCGCGTATCGACACAATGGGTGAACATGACGACAGAGGCAGTAATATTCACATCTCTCGATTCAACTGCAGTGAACAACCGGTTTGCATCACGTCCGAGAGAACAGGAGGAACGGTGGCTAATTGAAATTCATCACAGTGTACAAGGGTGGGGATCCGTAACTACACTTGGACAGAAATTAAAAGATTGTTTGATTCATCCCTCGGCAATTGATGTTTTCTACAAACATGACGTAAAAGGTTTAACTGACAGTTTCGTCTCGGGCCTTGCTGCTGTGCTATTTGATATCTTTGCAAATGTCACCACAGCCTTCGAATATCCGGATTCTATTCATTGCAGAAATGGAAAGCGTTCTCGCTGGGAGGGAAATGAATATAAGACGGATCACGTAATGCACCTATCTTCCGTTCACAGTAATATGTCTCACATTCTGCATCTCTCGTACGCAGAATGGGTTAGTACGTTCGGCTTTGTAAGTTGCGGAGGTAGACGGGAGGCTCACGTGTATGGACTGCGGGAGTTTGTAGGCGTTTATGATTTTTGGGTTTGGGCATGTGTCGTTGCAATTTGCATCTTGCTTTCTGAGATTCATCGTCGAATTTCGTTATCAACCTCTAGAACTGTAGGACCGCATATCCATCTCACTCAATTCATCAAGGTTTTGTTAGAGCAGGGCGATCCCTTTATTGGATCTTTATGCAAAAAGGATTGCCTTATATATACCATTTCAACAACGCTGCTAGTAGGAATAGTGCTTAGCAATGGGTACAAAAGCAACAACGTCTACAACATGGTTTCACCCATGATGCTTTTGCCCTATGAGAGGTTTGAAGAGCTGATACGGGAAAATTTCACTGTCTACGCTATGCCTGTAATTGTTGAGCTATTCACATATACACATTTCAAGTCCGTCGAAGATCTAACGGCTTGGACAAATAGGTTCACAGGTTACTCACCCAACATGGTACTCAATAGTTGGCCCGAATTTATTGCCTTCAATGAGATAAATGAATGGGTTAAGAGTGTTGACGGCACTGGATTTGCAAGTGACGATCTTAATTATTTGGACAAACATTCACTTCTCCATCCTAACATCTCACAGATTTTTGCAAGGTCATTTATAAATCAAAGCCAAAAAGTATTAGCACTTAACCGCTATTCACCACCATCACAAAGAAACGAGCTACTTGATCATTTGATGGATGGGCAGTATAATACTCTATTTGAGCACCTCCAGTCGTGCGACAAATCCGCAATGGTGTCACAAAAATATGTGGCAAACAAATTTGCCGTAAAACTTTTCAAAAAACACCCGCAGCATTTTCTTAGCGTTGGAGATGAAATTATTTTCAATTATTATATTAAATTTTCATTTTCAGGGATTTGGGACTGGTGGTCGCGTCTTGTTAAAGATTCAAGCGGATTCACACCGGCGGTGAGAGACACGACGCTTAAGCGGCCCAACATGCAAGGACATATTTCAATCTTATTTGTCCTTTTCCTCTACGGAATGCTTTTGGCATTTGTCTTGCTTCTTGTAGAGGGAAATGCCAAGGTTCGTGCTCTCGCAAAACATGTAAATAGATATCTGAATAGGTTATATGAAAATGGTAGGAATTATTTCGCCACATTATATTTCCGTTTGACAGCCGGTTTTACTAGGATACTGCAATGCTTAGTATTATCAAAGAAAAGTATTAAAAGTAGCGGAGTCGTGGTATTTAAATTCAGCCACAGGTTGCGGGTTGCATGGTAGCAATGCTACTGTTGTGGCGTTGCAGGAACCGATGATCGTGGACCAGGGATGAAGATGCAGCAGTTTGGAAATAATTTAAATATATGTTAGCTTTAACTATGCTATGATATTTGTGGAAATGGTACATATCGTAATGAAAAATGTTGAATAGTATGTAGCTATTATAAGTCATTTCATACGGTAGAGTTATGGAAGTTAGACAAGTTGTAATAGATAATTAGTTGTGACTATTGTGTGTCTAGCGTAGAGTTTTTCAATTGTCAGAAGCGAAAGTCCATGAAACTCGGTACACATTTGGATTAGGTAGACCTAAGTATTCATGCAAACTTTTATGATACATGGTTGGCTAGTTTCTGAGAAATCAGGAAAATAAAATGCTACTAACGGTAGCAGTTTCAAATGGTATACCCCAAATGTACAGGAGCAACATATCCCAAATGTACAGAAGGGAGATAGTCATTAACCATGTGATCATGAGCGATCAGATTAGTTTAGTTGTTAGCCCATCCTCATTTTGACATGAATATCGCAATTTTGTTTATAGTTGATCTCACAAAAAAGAGATCATCACGCTTTTCAGAATTCCAATTAAATATGCACTCGCTAAGTTGATATGGGAAGGTAACTTTGCATTTAAAATTGCAGTAAGCAAAGGTGCGATATTCGTGTCAAATTTGGATGGGCTAACAACTAAAGTAATTTGATTGCCTATGATCACATGGTTAATGGCTATCTCCCATCTGTGCATTTGGGATATGTTGCTCCGGTACATTTGAGGTATACCATTTGAAACTGCTGCCGATAGTAGCATTTTATTTTCCTGATTTCTTGGAAACTAGCCAACCATGGATCATAAATTTTTGTATGAATACGTAGGCCTACCTATCCTATATGTGTACCAAGTTTCATGGACTTTCGCTTCTGACAATTGAAAAACTCTACTGTGAGTTTGTCGTCAATCGCGTTTTGAAGGAACGTGAGATGTTTCTCATGCAGTAAGAGGTAGAAGTGCGTCTCGCGGTTTTCGACAGTGGAACGACAAAATTAGTATTCAAGTTTAAATCACTCTAGACATAGCAACTCGAAATCCCTTCACTGTAAGTTCCAATCATGCTCCAATTAAGACCTGTTCTAAACAATTCTCGAATGAAATTATTAACTACACATAATGCGATTAAAATTATATTGGTGGAGAATATTGTTTTCTCTCAGTCAAATTCATGAACAATACGAAATTTGCATTCGTCAATTTAATGCTCCAAGTCATTGATGAGCGACAAATTCAAATACCTTGTACATAAAACACCACCCCCGAACAACGCTGAATAACGTACATACCAGCAGGATCAGACATGTCACTCTTTAGTGAAAAGATGCCGTCGACATACCCCATATTTGAACAAAAATAGCCGTTAATAAAAATGAGAATAAAATAATTCGTTAAGTGGTGGTATAAAACAATGTACTTCCATAGTAAACAAACTATTTTATTTTCGTTGTATCCGTATTTGATTTTATGAGAAAGTTTAGCCAACCAAGTTCATAATCACATCCCCAGCAGTGAAATGAAACTAAATAAAAACACTGAGATAAACTGTTAAGAAAAATGTATTATGATGTTTAGTCATCGACTGGAGTCATATTGGCGTTGCCATTACTTCTCAACCTGGTATCGTTGCAACTCAAAATATACATATATATGCATCTAGTAGGTGTAGAATGTTGTAACATTCCATTGGCTTAAGCGTATCATTTTTGCAAGTGTTGATTATACCATTGGAAATGTGGCAATCAATATAGACGAAACAGAACAAAGCAGGAAATTGTTTTTCCTCAGCGGATCGATCCACTAGTATTTTTTTATCCCATAGCTTTCATGTAAACCGTAGCCCTTAAAGTTTGACCATATCGTTGAGACAAAGGCAATCCTGTTGGAAAAATCATATTTAGGAAACTTCAGTAATCGAATGCTATTCCCTTATCATCATGAAACCTGAAAGTATATAATTATTTGTGAAAACTAATTATTTTTTTGCATATATATCAGATGTTGTTAATATGTTCCAATCAATACATGGTCATGTTTTCATGATGCTGACAGGATGCACTGGACTTGTTATTTACGAGAATATGCTGAAAACAATATTAAACATGAGAACTGCAGTATAATAAATCTCAGAACCTGAAAACTTCCAAATTACTGTTAGAAAGGTTTATCTTCTTAAGATTCAAGTTCATTCATGTCCAATACGGAATACCTACGCAAACCCAGTTACGTTGGATATTAGTATAAAAGGAGTGAACTTTGACTACAGCAGCAACACTCTCAATCGACCGATCTCAAACCAAAGCATCACACCAGATAAAAAATAAACAAATTGTTTTTATTTTTTATTGGAATATCTCCGTAGTCAGAAATATATAAAAGTGTGAAAAAATGAAACTTTTCAAGATCATTGCCTTCGGATTCCTGCTCTCGGCTGGCTCCTTGGGATCCAGAGCCCAGGTTACGGATGAAGAAGAGGACTACAAAAAGTGCAAGGAAGGATCAGACTTATTTGTAAGTCAGTCAGTTAAATATGTGCTACCTTATGTAATTTTAGTGAAAAATGTATATCAATATTTGCCTTTTTTCTATCAAAAATGTAGGATCCACCAGAATGCCCAGATACGGATCCGGCATCCCAGTCTACTTTCCATTTCCCTACGACTGCACCCAATACTATGAATGTACCAAGTAAGCCGAAATACCAACTTATATTACCGAATATCTCAAAATTCAAATGAACAAAATGACTAACTGTTTACTTGTCTCCACAACGGAGTAGCTCGTTGCATCAAATGCGCTCCGGGAACGATTTGGGATCAAACTAACCTTATCTGCAACCATCCCGCGGCGGTGAACTGCACCGTCGTCACAACTCCAGTGCCAACCACACCGACAACCACGATACCTACAACAACCCCTACAACACTACTCCGACTACTACTCCAACCACGACCCCAACAACGACAACTACAACCACGACCACAACGTCTACCACTACCGAGGCGCCAACAACTGAGGATGATCCAATCCACTGGATTTGTCCTGAGGCATCCATACGACTGCAGTCTCTTTTACAATTGCGATCCAGGCCGTCGTCCTTGTCTCTTTGAGTGCAAGACTAACCTTTACTTCAATCCCGTAAGTCTCTTTAGACATAATGAGTAATCAAACGGAAAGAGCGAGTGCGAATGAATGAATTATAGTTACTTCGGTAGCTAGTTCGGTAATTTCTGAGGCCATCGGAGCATGCGACCACAAGTTTAATGTACCCGACTGTTTGGGAGGATCCCCACCACCAACCAGTACCACTCAGTCAGCAGCTGGAAGTTCGCTAAACTACAGGAATGTTAACCGCTTTAACCTGGCCCAGAATGTGCAGTTCATCGCCAACTTCCTGAGTGGAAAGGGATCATCATTTGCGGATCCATGCGACGCTATCAAGAGCTATCTGGAGGCTTAAGCTATCTGACGCTGTCAAAAAAATTTTATAATCCTAATTTCTCATGGATTTTGTATTAGCCTCAGTTTTTTATGAATAAAGGTGATGAAGAGTATTTATTGCAAATATACGTTTCAGTCGTGTAAGGTTATTGTTTCAAATGTGTGATTGTTTTCCATTTTGCAATATATTGGACACCATCAGCATTTCAAGATGGAAGCATTAATTAAATTTGACAATTAAGTAAGTGGGATTTCTACATTGAGTGTTGTTGTTTTCGTATCATTATGAAGACAGTTCATAAAGAAACTGAATGCCAAATATTTAGTCCAGATAACTATTTAGCAAATTTAAAGTGGTTCTTTCCAGTAATAGATTCTCCGATTCAACACATCTTTCTAGTCCATGTTCTGTCACATTTCAAAATGTCCAAAAATGGCGGTGGTGCGGTAAAAATATGTCCAAATCAGGATGAATAAAGCAACTACAGAGCTAATTGCACAATCGCTGTGTAGCAATCACAAATTCGAAAGTATCTCATCAAAGGAATTATTTGATGTATTTGTTTGCAATGCTACAGGGAAAGTGCAGTTCTGAAAGAAAACGTAAACCTTCCCTTTTTATTTTAATTGTACAAGTTCTCTAGTTCTTGGCAAATGATTCTGGAACTAATCTTATTTAGAATCACGCCGCCTAATATTACCATTTTTGGACGACATATTTTAACCGCATGTCATCCAAAATCTTCAGAACTACCCCATATGAGCCCTGTTTGCTTAATCATTTGATTATTTGCCCCGGTACCATGACATTACCCATGGTAACTTCCGCTAAACTACATCAATCAAACCCTACGACGAATCCACCTGTGATACAAATTCCATTAATAGCAGACAATTCTATCATAATGGTGGCAAAGTATTGCGTCTGAAGAACGATGTGAAATTTGAATTTGAAGAAAATATTTGAACCCAGATAGTTATATCTATGCGATTAATGGCTCACTGGAAACGTGATTAGATAATTTTGTCACTATTTCGTTATTATAAATCTACTTTCACCTTCTAGTAATAGTAACCTTTGTTTACAGTCAGTTTACCGAAACTTGGTCTCGTTTTCTAGTGAATATCCCCCGCACTATCAACGGAACCTGCATAAAACTATTAAGCCCCAACTTGCCCACTCAAAAATGTGTACGGTTCTTACTGAATTTCTTCGCGATGTTATTCGGAATCAATTACAGCATAAGAAGATCATTGAATATATTTTGCTGCTGAATCATATACAATTATAAATATTCTTTGTATAGTTAAGCCTCGTACACAAGTTTATCCACAGTTAGTGTTCCATTTCAATTACACAGGTTGAACTTCCAGTAATGCTGGATTTATTAAAAAGGAAATAATAATTGAATGAGAATACATAGTTCTGTCAGGTGATCGGAGAAGGTAGTGACTGGACTATAAAATTTTAACAGAGTTCACAGGTACAATATAGTTAAACAAATATAAACTCCCTACCCAATTCCAGCAGAGGAAATTTGTAAATCGCAAGATGTCGCAATATAAGCGATGTTGAATTTTCATTACATCGGAAAATCGAAATGTCATAGTCATAGTAAATGTAGAAAAAATACAGTAACATTCTCAGTATCTGATGACTACTAAAAGTCCATATCACAGAGACCTTTAACGTCAACGTGCTTGATTTTAAATCACAATTCAGCTTAGAATAGGTATGTCAGAAAAAGAATCTTGCTCTGCGATTCCTTAAATAATATCGTGTATTATTTCGTGATGATTGACACAGCTAATATAATAATATTCGTTGCAACATTTTATTGGCCGTCGCTTGTGGTGGTGGTCTAGGGCTACAGTGGCCAAAAATGTTGTCGGCAATCGCCACTATAACCAGTCGACTGTATTTCGAAACAATATCATTACTAAATTTCATTATCAATCACTCATGTTTCCCCATAAAATGCTACGCCAGAAATTTACCACCTAAAAGCATTTTATGTTCCCACAGGTGCAACTTTAGCCCAATGGAACCTTAATCTTACCAAAGTTTAAATCAAGAGATTTGTATGCGATGGAAAACAAGGTTTCCCTTAGGTTACTCAGGTTTATTGTGATTGATGAAGATGTGCATCAGCACATCAGGTTATTATGATGTGCTTTTCGTTGGGAAGTGAGTTAATGTACCATTGAAAAGAGCAGGAAATGGTTTTCAGATTAAGGCTCATAATTTCGATTTCTAAAATTTAGAATTTCGGAAATGAGACCTTTAATAGCATTTTACCCGTACCCTGTTGTGGTTGGTAAAACAACGATTTGCAGTTCGATGGAATGCATCGGATGTATGATGACATTCATTCCGCTACAGTAGTGTGAGGTGCTCCCATAAGGCGCTGTTTTTGCTTCTCAAATATCATTGAGCGGTCAGTAGACACCTGTTCAAAAACTAAATTTGTATTTGCGATCCTAGATAATTATTCAAAAAATTCTTACTCAAATTTGTTTGCTCTTAACTCAGAAGGTACGTTGGCTGGATTAATGATATTTTTCCCTGGTATCCCCTGGAAATTACCGTAAGAGAGAACAAGACTAACTAGACGAGCGACGTTTGTTTGTTACAGACCCGTAAGTTGTTGAATCACTTCAACTATTTATTGAACTATCCAACTTAGTGACGTTAAAATGAAATGCAAGAACATGTGATATGACCTTGGAAATTCTAAAATATCAATAATAATTATGTCAAGATTTTGATATTTCTTCGATACAGCTTTGAATGATTGTGGTTGGAAGAAGTAATATCCAGTAGGAGTAAATATTAACAACAAATACTTAAACATTAACGATCCAATGTTCTCAAATGATTACGATATATAGTGAAGAGAATAATAAAGCATTGTTGAATGAACCCATGTGGCATGAAATCTTATATTGACCACAATATTCATTGCAGGCTCTAAGAATCAAATTTTGACTAACTTTAGCGCTGCTATATTGGCAACTCTGGTATACAAAATGCTAAGAATTTGAAGCAGGTGATTATAAACTGATTCTGTTTAAATATAAGTTAACATTTCTAGATCTTAATATTGTGTTCGAGCTCTGATCAATTATGCATATATATAGTGTAGATGGACACATTCTATCAAAAATCCGTACTTGAAGCGAGAGGCGTTTGAAAAGTCGTTTTCAGAAATACACAATCATTTCCAAAAACAATAATACTTTGAAGAACTAGAACTTTACACATCCTTAATCTGCTTCTAAATGCATAATTGGACGCCATTATGTGAAAACTTGCTACTAGGGAACATTTATCGAATACAGGTACCACTGGCCGTTGTGTCGGTTCTGAACATCAAGTGCTAATTGATGCGAAACCGCATTTTAGTGAAAAGCTTCGAAACAATAACATACATAACATCTATTATACATACTTAATTAGGTATGCAGTTGAGGATGAACATTGTCCTCTGCAATAATAACACTGATATCGGCTTCATAACTAACCGTAGAGTAGAGTTGTAGGTGGCATGTAGCTGGGAAATATGTTCTAAAATTTCATTGAAAATGTTAACTACATAATCAACGGCCTCCTACTTAAATTCAAATGCAAAAAACATGTGATATCCAAATATGGCAACTTTCTGTCTTTTTGGGACGACTACACTCACTTCTTATACGTGAAGAAGACCTGTCAAAATACTGACAGTAAACCTTTCGGGAACAAATTCTGCGATTTGCTTGATATTTGGCACATATTTTCCACTTAGTTAAATTAGTTTACATCCAAAATTGCAGAAGGATCCGTAAGCCCATTTACGAGATATGCAAAACACTGTTTTTCGGATCTTCAGTTTTAAAAATTTCTAATGTAAATTAACATGGGGAATCAGAAGGCAGAGAAGACTTGGAATTTATGGTACTTTTTGAAAAAATGAAGTGTCAGCAAGTAAACTATGATGCGTTTTGAAATTGAAAAAAATCGAAATTTTCTCATCAGCATATTTAAAATGTGTGGGATCTCATAACAGGAAGTAACAACAAGTGGACAAACACCCTTCTATGCCTTCTCTTTCCCCATGTTAATTTGCATTACAAATTTAAAAAAATTAAGATCCAAAAAACAATTCTTCGAACATCTCTGAAATTTTGGGTGTAAACTAGTTTAACTAATTGTAAGTGGAAAATGTGTGCCAATTACCAAACAAATCGTAGACTTTGTTCCCGAAAGGTTTACTGTGAGACGACGGCTGTAACGCTTTTAGCTACAAAACCAATTCCGTGGATAATTCTGGCGAATGTGTCTGGTTTTTGTTAATACTGTTTTTGTTAAAACTTAATAATTATATACACAATCTCTTCACGTTGTTTTATCCGCTTTTAAAAACTTTATAGTATGTACAGAAATTCCATTTTTCCACATCAAACGCTTTTACTGAATGTTTCCTGTTGCACTTGAACGGATCAGCTTCACATAATGAATTCTTTGTTACAAATCTCCTTTTCTGAAATCCCAACAGCTTCGGTACGTGTCACCTGCCTTATTGAAAATATCCAACACATGGCCAAATTTCGATGACGACGTCAAGTCATTGGAGTCCAATGATTGGACATACATCTATATCTCATTATTTTAAATTACTTTATTGTATCAAGAGAATATAAATGGCAGCTACTCTCAAATGTGAATATATGGATATTCTACTGATGGTTGACGGAAACATTCACTGTACGCAGATTACAACGAATCGTGATATCAATGCAACCAGTGCAAAATCATGAAATATTCTCGGGCATCCTTGACGTTTTGAATAATTTGGATTCTATTAAAATAAATGTTTCAAATTTGAAAGTTGAACTTATTGTTTGAAATTTTTTCCAAAAAGATGAAATTCTTTCACTGAACTTAGTGTGTAAACTCTGTTGTACCACAACCCTACTCACATTCATTCATCGGCCAGCAATCTCTAAGGCTGAACTATCAGCGACGGCGGGAAAGTAAAGTAGTTGACGTCCTTATCAAATAATTGAAAATGATATTTTGTGGCTAGTCTTCATTTATAACTAAATTTACATTACACTCGTGGATTCAAGGTTTCACTCTGTAATCAGTCAGAGGATATTTTCCACTCATATTAAATCCATTATAATATATACATGCAATTGAATTGTATTGAAGCTGTAAAGTGAAGGCTCAGTTTTGAACACGGATATCTCCATACCATCGACAGAACGCTTTGGCCGCGATTGTATCTGAGCCCACTTGCGTTCAGGTACAAATGCAGCAAATTCGCTTGCCATTCACTTAAATGTCGTAATTTAGTTGTGAAACTGTAAATTAAATACCTTGTAGTATATTTGCGCTTTACTGTTTTCGTTATCTGGTAAAATTTGCTTTTTCAGAGCAGCAATATTTACAAAATTTGAACTTACTTACTGCTTTTATTTCGAATAAAATAATATCCCACGAAATTACCTGGTGTTACATTAAGATGCAACGAGACCATATTTAGACCAATGGAGCATTAGTTTCACAAAGTTGTAATAAATTATTCTGATTGGTTTGTTTGTGTGTGTGCAAGAATTCTTTTGATGCGTAAACTTTGTTTTGTAAACTTAATCCTCATCAAGATGTTCAATAATATTTACGGTGAGTTTTGTCATGAAAATGGTGTTGCATCATCTGGTCTGGATGGCCAGTACAATAAGCCATGTCTTCATACTTCATTAAATGGCAATTCCTTACGAAACTGGTTACTAAAAATACTTTTCTACCCTGTTTTCAGATGCAGCTTTATAACAGCCACATGTGTTTTCATTAGAGCGAATGTGTTTATCTGGTAGCACAATGTATTGATTCTTCCTTTGAAATAAATATGTTTTAAAGCACCGGCAAAACTGGGCAGTGGCGGATACAGGGTAGGGCAGCCAGGGCATTTGCCCTACCCTAAAAATTTCGGAGAGGGATAAAACTGGGAAACGTCACAATCAAAATCAATCCTAAAGATTATTGAAAATCGTCTATCTTTGGTTTTAAATTATTTCTTTCTCAGTGGTTCCGTCTATTATGTGTTTATCACTAATGGTTAATTTACATTTCGATACAATTCTTTCCTTGGCATAGGCAGGTGTGGTCCAGTTGTCTTGTCACTAACATGGTTTGGAAGTCTGGCAATTTATCAGTTATTCAATACGACGAAATGGTGTACGAAATGTGTACTTTGATGGAAATCCATTAAATGGATGTGACGGATGTTTTTATCTATTTCAGCTTAAAATTCGCTTGTACCATTTTGAACGCTTAAACAAAAATTAGTAATCATAATTGAGCAAAATTTGCTTTCTCTATTTGAATTGATTATACTCGCTCGGGTAGTTAACATTACTTACCACCATCGTCTTGTTTCAGTTGAACCTCGCATTTATACAAAGACTCCTAAACACATTTATGCGCTTTCAATTTATCAACCTGTGGATATCAAAAATGTATATGTGCTATTCCATGCCAAATGTACTAGCCCAAGAATCGAGTCTCCCAGAACGGAAAAAGCTATGCATTTTCGGATTCCTTGTTGAAAATGAAGTAATATTAGCATATGATTAATTTTCTAAAATTTAATGGAACGGGGTAATATGCGAAAACGCGATATTTCATGTCGTCTCATAGGGGACCACTTTATTTTTGCCCTAGTTGACCGATTCACTTGAGATTTGGCATGGAGGTTCTCTGAAGTTGCCTTCCGGGGGTTCAGTTGAGAAAATGTCAATTTTCAAAACGGGGTCAAGTGGACAGGGTCAAATATCTGACATTTTTTTAAAATGCATTTATTTTTGCACCAGTGGTCGGATTCACTTGAAATTTGGCACCGACGTTCTCTGAAGTCGTGTTTCAAGGGTTCAGTTGAGAAAAGGTCAATTTTCGAAACGGGGTCACGAGGGCGGGGTCAAATATCTGACATTTTTTCCAAATGCATTTATTTTTGCACCAGTGGTCGGACTTACTTGAAATTTGGCACCGACGTTCTCTGAAGTCGTCGTTCAATGATTCAGTTGAGAGAAGGTCAATTTTCGAAACGGGGTCACGAGGGCGGGGTCAAATATCTGATATTTTTTAATGCATTTATTTTTGCACCAGTGGTCTGATTCACTAGAAATTTGGCACCGACGCTCTCTGAAGTCGTCTTTCAAGGGTTCAGTTGAGAAAAGGTCGATTTTCGAAACGGGGTCAAGTGGGCAGTGTCAAATATCTGACATTTTTTAAAAAGGCATTTATTTTTGTACCAGTGGTCGGATTGCCTTGAAATTTGGCACCGACGCTCTCTGAAGTCGTCGTTCAATGGTGCAGTTGATAAAAGGTCAATTTTCGAAACGGGGTCACGTGGGCGGGGTCGAATATCTGATATTTTTTAATGCATTTATTTTTGCACCAGTGGTCTGATTCACTAGAAATTTGGCACCGACGTTCTCTGAAGTCGTCTTCTAATGATTAAGTTGAGAAAAGGTCCATTTTCAAAATCGGGTCACGCGGGGGCTTTCAAATATCTGAAATTTTTAAAAATGACTTTATGTTTGTCCAAATTGACTGATCTACTTGAAATTTGGCACAGAGATTTTCTGAAGTCGTCTTTCAAGTGGTCAGTTTGAAAAAGGTCAATTTTCAATACCGGGCGGCGTCAAACATCCCAAATGTTAAAGTGCGTTTGTGAGCACTTTGTATTGACATAATCTGTGATGGCATCATTGACAATAGTTCTACTCTAACCAAAACCCGCAGCAGATTGATTCGTTTCATTTTTTCCAATGATGGTACGCACACAAACTAAACGCTGAATGTTTCCTTATATGCATCATCCTTTTGTCAAAAAGTACTCATTGTCAGTTCCAAGTACATCATACTTCATTTTTGTATATAACCGTGACAGAGATTGTGTATTTTGCACTCGGATTCTTCCTGTTCTCAATTATGTTTCTTGTACGTCACAGCCTATACAACTTTGTTTGCCAGCGGAGCATCACGTGCACGGCTAAAACATCTGCATTCGTATCAGTACTACAGTATTGGTGACCATCGAGCATTTCATTCCTTCTGACTAGTCAAGGGTAAAAAATGGCCAAAATGAGATGCCGTAACACATGCAGCCGTTGCGTAGATTGGCATTTTTTCAAGTAGTTGGTAATTTGGTTTTTATCCTGACAAGAAGTAACTCAGGTTCCCTCTAGAATTTCTGTACGAATGGAGGTGATTGATTTATTAATTGTACGTATTTTATTCATGCGATCATAAATATCCATGGAGTTACGACTTATCCTTATTTTTGACTAATGTGAGAAAAAGTTGTACCTTCGCAGTCATCCGACTTCAGTAATCAACATTAGCAAATGTCACTATTTTATTTAAAGTTGTCAGATATTTGACCCTGCCCACTTGACCCGATTTCGAAAATTGACCTTTTATCAACTGCACCATTGAACGACGACTTCAGAGAGCGTCGGTGCCAAATTTCAAGGCAATCCGACCACTGGTACAAAAATAAATGCCTTTTTAAAAAATGTCAGATATTTGACACTGCCCACTTGACCCCGTTTCGAAAATCGACCTTTTCTCAATTGAACCCTTGAAAGACGACTTCAGAGAGCGTCGGTGCCAAATTTCTAGTGAATCAGACCACTGGTGCAAAAATAAATGCATTAAAAAATATCAGATATTTGACCCCGCCCTCGTGACCCCGTTTCGAAAATTGACCTTCTCTCAACTGAATCATTGAACGACGACTTCAGAGAACGTCGGTGCCAAATTTCAAGTAAGTCCGACCACTGGTGCAAAAATAAATGCATTTGGAAAAAATGTCAGATATTTGACCCCGCCCTCGTGACCCCGTTTCGAAAATCGACCTTTTCTCAACTGAACCCTTGAAAGACGACTTCAGAGAGCGTCGGTGCCAAATTTCTAGTGAATCAGACCACTGGTGCAAAAATAAATGCATTAAAAAATATCAGATATTTGACCCCGCCCTCGTGACCCCGTTTCGAAAATTGACCTTCTCTCAACTGAATCATTGAACGACGACTTCAGAGAACGTCGGTGCCAAATTTCAAGTAAGTCCGACCACTGGTGCAAAAATAAATGCATTTGGAAAAAATGTCAGATATTTGACCCCGCCCTCGTGACCCCGTTTCGAAAATTGACCTTTTCTCAACTGAACCCTTGAAACACGACTTCAGAGAACGTCGGTGCCAAATTTCAAGTGAATCCGACCACTGGTACAAAAATAAATGCATTTTAAAAAAATGTCAGATATTTGACCCTGTCCACTTGACCCCGTTTTGAAAATTGACATTTTCTCAACTGAACCCCCGGAAGGCAACTTCAGAGAACCTCCATGACAAATCTCAAGTGAATCGGTCAACTAGGGCAAAAATAAAGTGGTCCCCTATGAGACGACATGAAATATCGCGTTTTCGCATATTACCCCGTTCCATTAAATTTTAGAAAATTAATCATATGCTAATATTACTTCATTTTCAACAAGGAATCCGAAAATGCATAGCTTTTTCCGTTCTGGGAGACTCGATTCTTGGGCTAGTACATTTGGCATGGAATAGCACATATACATTTTTGATATCCACAGGTTGATAAATTGAAAGCGCATAAATGTGTTTAGGAGTCTTTGTATAAATGCGAGGTTCAACTGAAACAAGACGATGGTGGTAAGTAATGTTAACTACCCGAACGAGTATAATCAATTCAAATAGAGAAAGCAAAATTTGCTCAATTATGATTACTAATTTTTGTTTAAGCGTTCAAAATGGTACAAGCGAATTTTAAGCTGAAATAGATAAAAACATCCGTCACATCCATTTAATGGATTTCCATCAAAGTACACATTTCGTACACCATTTCGTCGTATTGAATAACTGATAAATTGCCAGACTTCCAAACCATGTTAGTGACAAGACAACTGGACCACACCTGCCTATGCCAAGGAAAGAATTGTATCGAAATGTAAATTAACCATTAGTGATAAACACATAATAGACGGAACCACTGAGAAAGAAATAATTTAAAACCAAAGATAGACGATTTTCAATAATCTTTAGGATTGATTTTGATTGTGACGTTTCCCAGTTTTATCCCTCTCCGAAATTTTTAGGGTAGGGCAAATGCCCTGGCTGCCC
The DNA here is from genome assembly GCA_004115045.4 of Sinella curviseta. Classification (NCBI taxonomy): domain Eukaryota; kingdom Metazoa; phylum Arthropoda; class Collembola; order Entomobryomorpha; family Entomobryidae; genus Sinella; species Sinella curviseta. Next base: position 21,251,383 of record CM023199.3, on the reverse strand, counting down.
TACCCTGTATCCGCCACTGAAATCAAATTAAAAAAAATATGATAATGTTTCGAGGACGGCTCAGAAATTAATGAATTTGTATTTAAGTCTCCATTATACAAATTAATAGTTATCCTGCTTAACGAGCAAAGTTGCAAGAGTATTTCTAGCATTTCCGAAAGCCTTCGCAAGAATGGAAATTAATTTGGTAGTATTCAATAATTTTCTATTAGTCAATATAATTTTATTAAAACAACCAAATTAAAAAAACATCACAATGTTCGTAACATAAAGGATATGCTTAAAAATATAGATCGATCCAATCTCTTTAATAACTGCATAGTTGTCTCAAAATTAACCAGTAAGCTTGTCAAGGGCATCTCCAGCATTATTAACCGCTCCATAAAGTTTGTTGATCCCATCAGCAGCCTTAGTCACTGTATCGGTTCCACCTTGCTGCTGACCAGTTCCTTGTGGCTTGAGAGCACTTGGTGCACTTGGTGCCTTGCCTCCTTTTCTTCTTACACGGTGAACCGGTCTCTGATAAACAGGTTCAGAAATTCCTAAGTTTACGTTGCTAATTGCTAATGCGTTAACATTTCCTTGTTCCAATCGAACGGAAGATGATGCTGGCAGGTTATTTGCGAGGACCGCAACAATACCGACAAGCACCACCAAAATGGCCGAAACACTCATGAAAATATTTGCATTCCCAAGATTTAAAATTAATATTGGTTCAAATCTAAATGCTTACAATAGTATTCATTTTGGATTACAAATTTGTTTTCACGGAATGTCGGTTAACTTGGGAAATGAATGTATGTAGTTGCGATATGTTGAGAAAGATAAGAGTTGATGAACTTATTACGTTATGCAGATTCCAATTGGTTTATATACAAGATTTTGAGGGTACGAAACAAACGGATGACTTATAATGCACACACTTGAAAATTCATTTCTTGCCAATTTCGAAACACCATTTTCTCAATTCTGCAAATTTATTTTATTAATGGTTACAAAGTAACTGTTACAAGTTGATAACTAATTATTGTTTAGAGTAAACCAACTCATTAAGACGGTATGTAGGTTTCTGAATGAATAGTATGGTAAGCTATTAAGACAAAACCAAATAATATGTGTATTTTGGACTGTTGCGAAAAACCAGATACTACACGCAGCTAAAATCAGTAGTTGCTTACGCAGCAGTGTATGTTTAAATGTGCACGTTTGCGCCCTCTGAACTTGTCATTGCATTGCACTGTGCAGCAAAAGTAATTAGCGTTTTTTTTTCTCGTAAAAGCGAGAAACGGTAATTACTCATCCACCTCTTTTATTACTAAACTCATTCAAAGGAAGTGCCATAATTATAATTACCAAGTTATTATCAGGAATTCGAAATTGTTCAAAATGCACCAATTACATTTTTCCCGGATCAAAAAAAACTCTGGAAGCCAGGAAATATATGGATATACTTGTTCGTTCTCCAGTAAAATGGAACCGATTTAATGGAACTGTTTTCAGTTTTTGAAGACCATCAGTAAATAAACTTGTATGACGCCAGTGTAGTCCTGTGATCTAGCCACTCATATTCATTTATGGAGATATAAGCCACATATCAGTAATATGGCGTTGATTTCAAATACTATATAACATACAACATTCAAATGCATTTTCGTCATGTACTTATGTATCTTGGAAGAATGTTTCTTTCCATCATAATTAGTAATGAATGAATTGTTGTTAGAATCCAACTGACCTATCACCAGATGCAGTGTGAGTTTGACGATCACTTTATTTTAGTAAATTGGGGCTGCTGAAATACTTTTATGTCGTTTACTTATATGCAGCGTGTTGGTTATTAAAAAGCATGGAAAATGATATTGATGATTCATTTTGGGATCAACACTACTCTGAGAGAAGCCCAAGCCTAACAAACACCCTGTTTGATCGAACAAAGCTGAAAAATGTGTTCTCTGTTTTGCTATCTCCTCGTTGTCAGCTGACCTATTATGTCTGCAGCAATGCTTATAAAAATTCTGTGTAAACAAAAACATCTTATTGCAGCAGCAAAGCAGGCAACGCATTTCACGAGTAAAAACGGATATGAAATGTAGCCATTAAAGTGGTCCGGCAAGTGAAATTACTTTAACAAATTTTGCCAAATATATCGGATTTATTTGGCAAGTTTATTTACTTGTATAAATTGTTTTTAGTCATGGCGTGCCTCCAATCGAGATCTCAGCTTAATTGTCTGATTTGTGGGATGGAGCTTAAGGAGTGCAAGCCCGTGTTGGACAGTGAAAGTGTTAAAAGTTTCAAACGCGCCTTTCACTGTTTTTGTACACTGTTAAATGTTGACGAGAAGAATCTCATGGTGGAAGGGTTTTTGGATGGAGCAATTGGTGCCCTGGAACAGGAATCCTCCCAAGTGGCGTTTGTACTGCCTTGCTGCTGTGAGTGTTCGGAAGCGTTAAATAAAATTAGTGATTTACAACGACAGATGGATGAAATGAAGGTGAGTCCATTGAGCGAGTTATCAATTTCGCCTTTCTCCTTCCCGTATGTATAATTTAACTTGTAATAGCAGTGGCTGTTCTTAATTTTTCATAATTTATTACTCATTTTGTTCTTCTCAAAACAGGCTACTCAAATGGATCAAGTTGAATGGCTAAGACGCTTACTTTCTTCAACGGCTAACAACGGTGATTACCATGATGACAATAATATCTCGTTGCAGATAAGGAAGCAGCTAATTTCCTGTAAGTAGAGAAAAATCAGTTTTCCTGTTTCATTTGTGATGGGTGACTGATAATCTAAACTCGTATTGCTTTGTTAATTCCGTCAGGTATTTTTGGCGATGCAGCTTTGCCGCTTGGACAAAGGACGGTGTCATCAATGTCCTCTGTCCCCACGGGAGGAATTCCAAAGGATTCAAAGAGAAAACGAAATGATCCCACTAATGATTCTAAACCTGCCACGGATCCTCCAGTGAGAATACCCGAAAATTCAGAAATGGAAGAGGATTCATGTTTGGAAGGTGTCCTTGAAGAATCTTCAAACCCTGAAATACGAAGAAGTAGGATACGCGTAATGGATTGTGAAGAAGAGGTGGCATCTGAAAATGACAACAATGACTCCGGTGAGGATTTTGATCCATCCACGGAAACCGGTAGTGAAAGTGACTCTGGAGATTCGTCCATTGCTCACCAACAAATGGGCCCTGCGAGGACAACTACAAGCCGAGGAAATTGCAAGGCACCTTTCAAGGGCGAAGAAAAAGGAAAGGTCAAGGTCATAGTGAAGAGGGCTACAAGAAATAACGACGCATACAACGAATACATCTCCAAGCTCAGCGACGACCTTCTACTCTTCAAGTACACACTGATCAGAATAGTTCCCGGTGAGGGACTGTCCTGCGATGAGCCTGGTTGTACTAGTTTAGTGGCAAATGGCACTGATTTCCAGGATCTTGAAGATTTGAAGTCACACGTGAAGCAGGTACACTATTCAGAAGATGAGGATCACACTTATCATAAGAAACTCCGACGTTGTCCCATTTGTCCGGAAAATTTTGAGGGACTCTTGCTCCGAAAGCATCTCTGGAAAATGCACCGCATAGGCCGCTTCATTTGCCCCATTTGCTGGAAACCATTTGCAAAAGCAGCCGATGTGGATCCCCACACTTGGACTCACAAAAGCCGCCAAGAAAGGAAGGAAGAGCCAAAGGAGCTCAGGTTTCCCTGTGAGGAGTGCGACAAGAGTTTCATCAAGTTATCCAGACTTGCCCAACACAAAGAAACACACAAACCCGTCGCCTCCAGAAAACATTTGACCTGTGACCAGTGTCCCAGAAAGTTTATTAGTCAATCGGCTCGTAGACGCCACATAGAGACGGCCCATCAGACGCCAGAATCGACATATCGCTACTGCCACATTTGTAATAATCAATTCCTCCGGAACAACACGAACCGGTTTACAATGCACATGATGAGCGCTCATTGGACAGGAAAGGGCTTCATCTGCGACATTTGCGGAAAAGGATTCTCAGCGGAACTGCTTCTCAGAAATCATCAGCAGACTGTGCATACAGACGAGCACGTGAGATTCCAGTGCGAGTACTGCGAAATGGACTACAAACGGGAAAGGCATTTGAAGCGACATCAGCAGGTGGTTCATAAAGATAAGGTATCGCAGCCACAGCCACGGACCAGACCGGAAATTATTGGTCCCAAAATTGCATTTCCGTGTCAGTTTTGTGATAAGGCGTTTCCACTGAAATGCAGGCTGACTCAACATTTAAAAAAGTATCATCCTGAGAAACTAGCCAATAGTTAAAAGTACTGCAAATACGTAGTCCTAAAATAGTTGATTGTTGTGATTGATCGATAATTAAATATTTGTACGATAAATATATGATATATGAAAATGAATTGCTTGGAACGTACGAAATAAAAACCGTCTCACGGCGCGTTTTGAAGAGCCAATTTATGATTTAACTGTTTGAAGTTTATTGAAACATTTTACACCACTGGTAATATGTTACATATTAGTAAGGACTAGTAAGGAGTTATAATTACATACATTCCTAGTTAACAATATAAACTGCGTGAAGAAACTGCACTGCCAAACTAGTTTTGAGATTCATTTTGATAGAATTAAGGTTTCATTATTACCTACTTACATAATAATTTCTACTGAAATGGTTGTGCTATGCCAATCTTGTCGAAAAATTCAAGAATTTCCTCATAATGGTCTGCAGAATAGTAGACGCTAGGTTGATTTATCAAAGTGTCATCATTGCCAAACGAAAGCTGCTGGAAATTGAATCCATCTTGAATTAAATGTCAGGCCTGAGGAAGCGTCATCAAATGTTGTAGAAACTACAAAGTCGTCGATCCCTTCAATGCCCAGTGATAACACCAATTCCGTGGTTTTCCACGCTACTCAATTCCACGAATGATCGATTATTCGACGATATGTAGCTGTGACGCTGTGAGGGAGGGATTTAGTGTTGATTTCCAACTATGTGTCTGCCAGCAAGGAGATCTAAAGTTTTTGGAAGTAGTTCTAATTTATATACAGCCAAGCGGAACGGTGTGACACCTTCAACGTTCGCCACACTGAACAAATTTCCGTGTCCTTTTTCAATAAGTAGTTCCACAATTTCGTGGTATTCAGCAGGAGAGTAGTAATATGGATGGAGAAGATGCAGAAACGTATATCCGGCTCGATTCTGCGCCGAAATATTTAATCCTTGTTGCAAATTTGCGTCTTTACTTTCCCCAAGGCTGAGTATGTATTTGAAAAATTCCAAACTCCTTTTCCCTTCCACTGCCCAGTGAACTATAGTGTTACCGTTTTTGTCAGTGGCATTCAAATCCACACAGCAGCATTTTGCTTCTTCATTGGAACTTGAGTTTACAGTTAGTAAATCCAACGTTTTTGGTAGTAACTCCATTCTCCCAAGCGCATAATGAAGGGGAGTTACCGCGTCTTTGTTACCATTCCTAAATACACTTCCCAGTCTCTTTCCAATGATAAACTCCACAGCATTGTGGTACTGCTCTGAGGAGAAATGTCTGAGAAGTGACTGAAGGAATTTGTTGAAATATTGATTTGGCCTCAGTTGGTCAAAATCGGATTCCAGATGTGTGTATTCATAGTTGGAGTCGGTGACCTGTTCACAGAGATCAACCATATGCTGCAAAAATCCTAAACTATTTTACATTTGCTGTAAACCTTTAATATGCCCAAATGATATGATTTGATGTTGGCTTTTCTCTCTGTCAGGTTGTAGGGCGTATTTTTCAATGAATAATGAATTATTAAAAATCGTTTCCAATAACTTTGTACATGTACGAATTGGACTATGCTGACTGATCCAGACCAATAACACTCCAAGACTATTGTGATGAATGGTTATTGAAAGTTACCGGTCTTTGAAATAAAGAAAGACAATCTCATTGGATGAGGAACTGATAACAAATCACCAATGGTGATTAACCATTCTGGCAATTGTGCATCAAAATTAATAAATCGTGATTGTAATATCCATTTACCATTTAATAGATATATTCGTGCATTTACTATCTGAGCACAGATGGTGAATTAAGTAAACAAATATACTACGCTGTGAGCTATCTCTCCTAAGTATGAATTTGTCCATTGATATTGTTATTATAACAGAATGTATAATTATGCTTTAAAATTAAACGGATGTGCGAAACAACTCAAGATTACTTGACACCTGTTCTAAGACCTGTCGGATACAAAGTTTTGCAAAGGTATAATTTTTTAGAAATCAGTATTCAGAATAATAAATTGTAAAATATAATTGGCGGGTGTTGGACGTCATAATGTGATGAAGGTGGCTTGTGACTCCTTTATTTGTATCAGTTGTTCCACCGGGTTTTCACTCTTGATGTGGTAATTGTCGACATTGCATCTTATTAAAATTTCAGAAGCACCTTCGAAAACGTATACCACCCCAGTAGCAGGTTCCCGTACTCCCATAGTTACAACGTTACATGCAATGCAAATGTAAAAATCGATATATAGTAATTTTGTGTGATGACAATAATCCAGTATTATTTGGCCTTTTCCGGATTACATAGTTGTTGTACAAATGAATAGTTTTCTCGATAGCTTGTGGTTTTATAAAATAATTTTGCTTCCGCTATTATCCCGTGTTAGCTACTTATGTAGTCTTATTAAGGTAAATACTTAGAAACTACCAATCTTATTGTTTAATGAGCGTCCATAGACAACAAAGAGAGTCCATCTACTCATCAGTTATTTAATAATGTACTGACTTGATTAAGAATGAAGAGCCACAACTCGTTCGATAATATGAGGAATATGCGTTCGTAGATGTCCCATAAAGCTTTTGCATATATCAGCTAATTATACCATGTTGCTTCGTTTTCCCCACCAATTAAATTGTAAATTGCTGTGCAAGTTATTAACCTGAAGATGAATAAAAATAGAGGCCTGTTTAGTTTGAAATTTGGTAGATACTTAATCTGCTCCTCAACGAATGCAACAATGAACTGTTTTACTGAATATAATATAAGGATAGTTTAGTCGATGGTTACAGGAAGATTACACGCCTCAGTTTTCTTAAAATCATATTTCCACCATTAGGGACAAGTAGAAATAATTAAAAAACCGGTACACCAAAATCAAATGACGTATTTTCAACATTTGTCAGTTACGTTGAAATGTAACGACATAAGATGTGAAATTGGAAATTTAAAATATAAATAATATATCAAGATATTCATATGTCTTCGAAGCAGATTTTAATGAATACCATAGGCCGAAGTAATACCAATTAGTAGTAACAATTAAGAGCAAATTTTTAAAATAAGCCTTCAAATATTTTTAAAATTTTAAAATATTAATACGTATCATATATAGTGAGGAGAATAATTAAATCAATCAGTTCTAAATGAATGGTCCAATATAGTATGAAATTTCTTATGCAAAACAGTGTTCATTAAAAGGATTGAGAATCAAGGTTTGGCCAACCTTAGCACTGCTAGCTTGGCAGCCTGGTACACAAAATGTTAACAATTTCAAGTCGGAATGTACAAACTGATTTTCATTAAATACAAGATAACGTTTATACATCATATTATTGTATTCAAGTGAGCTATTAAAAATTTGGCATGTAAATAGTGTAGATGGACAAATTCTAATCACAAATCACTACTTGAAGCGGAAGGTGTTTGAAAAATCGTGCAAAGATAACCACAGTCATAGCTAAATGTATAATATGACGCCATCATGTGAATACTTGCAACTCTGAGATAATTCAGTAAGTTCAGGTGTAAGAAGTAACGGCTTGGGTACAGAACAGTAAATTAAGCAATTATTAATGAAACAATAGCATAACATGTATTTACATAGCTAGTTAAGTATAAAGTTGAGGGGGAACTTTGCCCCTGCAATATATCTGAAATATCCCAGACAACATCAATTAATCGCTTAGTCTGGTCCCGAATACTTTCTTCGAAATAATTAGAACACAAATAAATTAAATTAAGCAATTATTTAGTATATTATGAAAATAGCAGTAATACAAGTGTCAATCCTAGTCATTGAAAGATAAAATTTATTGTCGTATTCGAAGTAACGGATTTTGACATCATTCTGTATAGATCGCAAACAAGTACGACGACACGTTCTGGACTATTAAAAGTAGCTGTAAGAAAGGACATATTTAATTATTTGCCCGTTAGACCGTCCAGAGCACAGATCTCGACTTTATAACTTAACGTAGAGTTGCTGTAGGTAGCATATAGCTGGAGAATATGAGCTTGTTTTCTAGCATTTCATTAAAAATGTTAAGACATAACCAATCCCACTTGAATTGAAAGGAAACCACACGTGATATCCAAATAAATACAACAACAGACTGTGGTCATCTGCAGGCAACATTATGTCGTTTTTTCAGTTCTTATACCTTGAAGATGACCGGTCGAAATACTGGGACGACGGCTGCTTTTAACAAAAAAATCCGCAGTTAATACTGTTGAACGTGTTTGATTATTAACTACCGGAAGCATGAAATGCTTGAAAGGTAGTTATAGCGATTGATCTGTTTGTCTGTCTGTCTGTCTGTCTGTCTGTCTGTCTGTCTGTGTGTCCGTACCCACTCTAACTTCCGTTCACATTGACCGATTTGGACCAAATTTGGTATACATATACCTTGGCCCATAAGGACCTTTCCTATTGATTTTCAGCCATGTACCTCATCCTTGACCGGAAGTATGGGGGTCGGCGTCTTCGAGATGGTGACCTCGACCAAGTCGTCAAAATTTTTTATTGTCTTAATCGATAGAGCAGTTCAAGACGATCATTTTTTGCCACGGCACCATCTGTCAAATCGGTGACCTGGCGGTGGGGTGGGCCGTCGAAGGTATGGGGTCCCCAGTCGTCAAAATATTTTATGCTATAAATCGATGGGGATGGTCAATTTGAGGGACAAAAATCTACTATACTGGTCAAATATGTATCCAAATTTGTTATTTTTGCATTCATCACTCTTCCGGTAGTTATGTATTAAAGGTTTACACCTTACTAGTTATCGTTCCATGAACATTTATAAAGAGTAAACTGACAGATAATCTGTTCAAGTCCTTTTGTGCGCTTGTTACAACTTTATAGTATTTACAGAAATCCCTTTTGCTACAAGAACTTTAACTGAATGTTTTCTGTCCACGGATTAACTTCACTGAATATATTTCTTGTTAACAAATCCGCTTTTGCTTCTACCACCGCGGCACTGCCAGTGAGCAACCTGTCTTACTAAAAATATCAAGCACATGGCGGAATTTCGGTGGCGACCTCAAGCTATACATCATAAAATATCTCTGAACTTATTTTTATTGTATCATCTAAATATGAATGGCAGCTCCTCCAATAATGTGGATATTCTAGTGGTGCCTGATGAAAACAATCGTGGTTAGTGGATCACAATTAATCATGATGATGCAGATATGAGTGCAGAATCGTGATAAATTCTCCCACGGACACCAGTGTCGTCTTGAATGTTTTTTGGATTCTATTAAAATAAATGTTTGCAGTATGAGAGATTTGAACATATTATTTGAAATTTTTTCTTAAAAGATGAAATCCTTTCACTGACCATAAGTTAAAACTACATTGTACCGCGACTCTACTCCCACGACTTCATTAAAAAAATAAACCCAACAACCTGAAATATTCGCGCCGGCCAGAAGATAGACCAGGCGCCGTCATACACTATATAATTGTAAAGAATATTTTGTGGCCAATTTTCATTGCTAATTAAATTTGCATTCAACACTTGGATTCAACATATCACTGCTTGATCAGTCAGAAGATATTTGTCCACTAACTTTGAGTTCATGAGAATGAAGACATGTAATTGAATCCATCGAATCGAAGACACGGGTTTGCTCCCGGATAGCTACAGAAGATCAATAGAATCGTTCGGCGGTAATTTGGCGATTGGACGTCCGCCCACTATCGTAACTTAATACCAAGGGTATCTCCAAAATTATTAAAAGTACCAGCAACATCGCAAATAAAACAATGTTATGTTGATATTTCCAAGGACACTACGCATTGGAAAGTTCTCAGATTCTAACAAATTGTGCAATTTAATTTTCTGGAAACTAATATAGTTTAACACAATTTGTCTTAAAATGGTTGAACGCAATCGCTATTTCTGAACTCATTTAATCCTCCAACCCTGCAACAACATGCTGCAACCCTCCTCCATATTAATTAATTAAATTTAAATGCAACTGTAACATTACATACCTTTGATCACATCGGCTCAATATCATTCAAGATTTGCTTTACTAACAATTCAACTATTAACGTACTCATCTTTCACGCAACTGATAAAAAATATCAAAACTGTAATTTCGTATTACATACTTCAGACTAGATTCAGGATGAACCATGTCAATACGAATTGAACTATGATTTGTATTGATTAACTAACGGAAAAATTAAATACCTTCTGCCCTTAAAACTAACGATAAAAAATAAACCAGCTTATTTGTTGGTTGAATTTTATTATCGCAATTTATTAAATGGCCGTTCAGCTTAATAGGAGAGAAACGCATAACAAATATTGCTTCGTGGATATGACCAACCTATGCATGTACAAATAGGAAGCGTGGACGCAACAAACATGAAACAGCAATATAATATATTTAAAGCACAAAAAATGCGCAGGAATCAAGTTTGCTAAATGATGTGGGCTGATGATGATGATACCTTTTAAGCATAGTTTCGGATTGAAAAAGAATCAGTTTGGTACCACCAGACACGATTCATTTTAATTATGTAGTTATATTACAATATTTTACATTATTCTTATAAAATTGCGCTGTAGACAACGGTTGTACCTTTTCATAAGTGATATTTCAAGTAGTGAGTATTTCACTGTTATGGCGTTGAAAGACACAGCAAAAGTAATTTTCTTGAACGTGTTTTTGTTTTGTTTAATTGCATGAAAAGATCTTTACAAGTATCAGTAAAAATAATCATCTACAATTCCGCCAAATGAAAGAATCAAAGTTCATCATGATAAATTTATTTTGAGTTCAATATATAATTAAATTTCTTGTTGATCAAATTTAAACTTTTGTACGTTTTACTTTATTTGCGTCATTTCTCGTGCATTTTTATCTCATCTAATGATCAACAAAACAAAAAAGCAAAATGTTGAATCACTAAGTTAACCATAAACCGGATTAAATGAACCTTATTGATACGAAAATCTTTAAACTGGCAATTTTTTGGTTAGAGATAAAAAAGTTACCTAGAGATTTCTGCATATTCGAACAACAGTCTTATATGGAAAATTAATTGTATCCAGTTGATACTGTCACAACTCTTCAAAAATCTAAACAGGATCAAACACATGCTCAGACACCTTTTTGTCCGTAACAACTATAATTTTACATATATTTTATGGAATTTGTGAATAGATTAATGCAGCATCAAAAGTAAAAAATATATAAATGCCGCGATTCGGCGTTAGATAAACGATTATTATGGTTTAATGCAGCTCAGGAGTACTAGGTCCGATTGGTATTTTCGTCTCAGGTTGTAAATGTACTTTGGTGCTTGGAATTTTAATGCCTGCTTGTTTCCAAGCATTGCATGAAATTTAAATGGTACAAACAATGTTGATATCGATGTCATTTTCGACTAATTGTAAGTTGACGCCTACGACTTTCACCCATTCCGTCCGTGTATACAAGGTTGAACTTTTATCCCTTATGAAGGTAATTAATTAGTTAATTAATGCTACAATATTTCGTTGTTTAGATCAGGATGTGTTGCTTTAGCTTTCTTTTAGACACGTTTTAATTCTCAGATTGCTTCAGTTCTGCAGGTAAAGTATTGAAGGCAGCAATATGGGAGCTTAATATTCTATTTCCATAAATAACTTTTACACCTATGTAAATATATCCACACATCTCCTGGTAGTTATTTAAAGTTACAACATAACTTCTATCGCTTCAGTTCATTAAGTACTTGGTTGCAAAAAGGCTTATACAAATGGACATACCCGATCCACTCAATAAACTACTCCAATCTATCCATTACTCCATTGACAACCTGTTACGTTTAGTCAATCAAAAGTGCAGATATATTGAATCATGGCTTTGTAATTCGTCAAAAAATCAAATAATTTGTGACTTTTTTTGTTTATTCCTCTTTCAAATATGCTTGCATATGAACTAGTAGAAAGTAATAGAAATATTTTTCTCAAAGTATATAAGTAGTTCCTGTGATGAACAGAATAATATATTTAAGTTATGAGTTAATTTGTGGTGCAAGCAGTTGGTCTTCTGAGTAATTAATTTTTTACGAGCTAATATTTCAAGAGATATACTAAATTAAGTACATTCCACGACACTTTAGAACCATAGCTCGCTGTAGTATTTGGGAATGCAGAAGAAGTAAACTGTCCATGGTATAGAAAATATTTTAACTGCAGTTTAATTAAGTGCCCCATTTATTTATTAGCGCCCAACGCTGTGACATCATGAACGTGTGCCGTCGCGTTGGAACGAAATCAATTATTACATATTTGTCAACAAGAGTGGCAGTTTCTTGAACGTCATATCAAATCATTATTACCTTGCCTTTCCACAATATGTCCTATTTTAGTTATGTTGAGATTGTAATTTTACGGAGTGACAAATGCGCAATTTAATGTTATCGTTGTTATATTTTTTTCAGAGCATTAAGATGTACAAAATTAGAACTTATTATTTCCTATATATTATTTGGAAATGAAACAGAATTTTAAAATTAATATTTTGTATTTCGAATACATTGTTCCCCAGCAAACTGCCACCTGGTACTACTTTAAATCGCAACGAGACCGTATTAAGTCTAATGGAGCATTAGTTTTACAAATCACAAATTACTTGTTAGCGGCGAACAATCTTTAAAAATCTTATATTACTCAATCAAATCAAATATCAATATCAAATACAAATGTGCATTTCAAAGGAAATTGTTGATGCGTTACTGATTGCCTACGATTAGTGCATTAATGCAAAAGTGATTACTCCTTTGCCAACAATACATACTAACTGACATCGCAAAATATTTCTCTATCTCGTATTTATCGCCATCTTGCTGTGAGACAATAAACGTTGAACGCCGTAGTATATAGAAGTTTCCTGCACGTGTTTTGGGTTTACTTTGATGCATGAAAGAACCTTTTGCAGTTCCAAGTGCCAGCAGCAAAAATTAACAATTTACAATTCCGACAAATGAAACAAATAAAGTTCACCATTGCCATTTTAATTAAGCATCACTAGTTCCCAGTAGTGTGGTTTAGGCCTTGATGGTGTATAACTTTGCGAAAATACAAAGTGGTTTTGTGGCAAGAGTAAAAGTATGAATTATAGGGACAAATATGGCCAGGACGTAAACATCCAAGCAAAAGATATACTCCAAGTACTGCCAATGGAATTGTGGTTTATTAGCTTTCTACATAACACTTTAATTCAGAGAAATTGAACAAAAATCCCAAATGAGTAATCAGTTCACGGAATATTGATAAAAAAACAGGAATCCATTGCAATGATGTAATTTGGACTTATCTAATCGATCCACGCAAAATCCCATAAGCCGCACAATTCAATCCATAAATGTAATTATCAATTATAATACTAATGTTTGATTAAGCGAAATTGTGTAGGAGGATGCGGAGTAGATATGTGTGAACTCTTTTATTAGCAACGTTTAAAACTGTCGTTACTAGTGGTTCTATAAAGTACAAATGAGAAACATATAATAATGGATTTATGGAAATTATTGCGGGTTTAAGGGAACACAGTTTGTTAAATACTCGCATTGGGCATTAAAATATAAAAATGCATGTGTATACATGTGGCACAAGCACAGTAAAGGCAAAGCATAATTTTTGTTTTTCCGGCAGAAACGAACACAAATTATTATATCACTTTCCGTCGTAAGATAATAGTGTTGTACTTGAGTCGCATGTGTCCAACTCTAGAAGAGCCACATTCAAGAGTCAGTGCCGCAATTATGGAATTTGCGAAACAAACCAAAATTACTTGATCTCGTTCTAAGACCTGTTGGATGCAAAGTTTTGCAACGGTATCACATTTTAGAAATCAGTTTGCAGAATAATAAATTGTAAAGTTAAATTGATTGGTGTTGGACGTCACAAAATGACTAAGGTGGCTAGTAAGTCCATTAATGCCAGCAGGTTCGTCGGGTGATGGCGATTTGTATGGCAACTGTCGACATCATGTATCTAATCAAAATTTCAGAAGCACGTCCAGAAATGTAAACCACCCTAGCGGTAGGAATGTAACAACATGTGATGTGACCTTTGAAATTTTAAAATTTGAAGAATATGTCAAGAATTTAACATATCTTCGAGACAGATTTTAATGAATGCCATGGGACGAAGTAATGTCAAGTAGTAGTACAATTAACATCAAATTTTTGAAATTGATCTGGAAATGTTTTTTAAGTAATTATCATATACCGAGAAGAGAATAACTAAATCAGGCATTTATAAATTGCCCGATATGGAACGAAATTTCTTGTTCAAAATACTGTTCATTGAAAGCATTGATGATCGAATTTTAGGGGTGCTAAATTGCCAACCCTAGTATACAAAATGTTAAGAATTTCAAACCGGTATTTATACAAATATACCGGTAAATTATTTTCTTTAAATACAAGTTAACATTTTCACATCCTAATACTGTCCTCTAGCTCTAATCAATTATGCATATAAGTAGTGTAGATGGACAAATTCTGGTCACAAATCACTACTTGAAGCGGGAAACGCTTGAAAAGTCGTTTTCAGAAAAGGAAAATCATTTCCAAAAAACTTGAGTTTGCCGTACTAATTATCCCTAAGTTGCAGTAATGCATAATATGACCCATTTTGTGAAATCTTGGTACTCGGGGAATATTTAGTCAACTCAGGTGCCTGGAGCCGATGTATTTGTTCGAGAAGCTTTCAATGTAAAACTATAATTTTTAGTGAAAAGCTTCAAACCTGTCGTCGCAGACATAAATTCTGTTATTCATAATTTTGCATAAACGGAATGGGAAACTTTATCCCCTGCAATATGTCTGAAATATCACAGACAAATTAAATTAATTACTTATTGTTGTGCAGAATACTTCGTCGTTACAATGAAAAGTTATAAAATTAAATACATTTTAGTAGCGTTATAAAATTAGCAGAAATACAAATGCCAATCCAAATAAGTAAACGATAAAATTTATTGTCGGATCCGATGTAACGAATTTTTATGTCATTCTAAATAAATCGTAAACTTGCCTGGAAGGAAACATACGTGATGCCCAAATACACCAACAAACTGCGGACATCTGCAGGCAGCATTTTGTCCTTTTTGCAGGTGGACTACGCTCACCTCTCTCTTCTTTTTCACCTCTTGTACCTTGAAGATGACATGTCAAAATACTGAGTCGACGGCTGTAACGCTTTTAACAGCAACAAAAACCGTGGTTAATATTGGTGAACGTGTCTGGTTTTAGTCGTTCCATGAACATTTGTAATTAATACTAATTATATAGACAATATTTTCACATCGTTTTTTACACTTCTAAAAACTTTATGGAGTTTACAAAAAAAAATTTACTCAATGGGTGCTATACCTGAAGCACCTAGAGTTTCAACAGTAATACCTTTCACTGCCATGGAATAAATTATTGACAAAATGTGACGCACGGGAACTTGGATATGAGTCATCTAATTTTAAATATCCATTAAACTAGTTGTATTAAACTAAAACGCCGTCCCAATAACGCAATGACAGGGTTGTGCATTGCGTAATATGACATCACATCATGTGGACAAAAAAATTCAAAGTAGGTAACTAGCTCGAGCAGCATAGAATCATCGTGTAAGGTTCAGTTAATTTGTACATCACTCTTGAAGCTTGTTATCTTTTACGTCTTATCCGTGATCCTGGACCGTCGGAGTTTTATCTCAAAGTACAAGAATGCAGGCTTACATAAATTGCTACAACAGGTCATTTCTTAATTTGAATTTTGAAATGCAAGCAAATTAAAGCATAACAGCGGAGCGAGCTTTTTATTCTTAATGACTCTCATAAACAATAATGGCTACGACATAAACATTAAGTCCATCTGATTGAAACAGATCTGCAAAAGTTGGCGATATTTTCTCGTTGCCGCTGAACATGTAATTATCATTGTAAACCTATAGCCATTTGTTGCCATCACGTTTAGTTTAGTTACATATGCGAATTTTAGAATAATATATGGGAGACCGGTACTCATGATTTTTTAAAAAGTTTTTTTTTTGGATTTATGCACTCGCTATACGCCAAGGAAAATGTGAAAATAATCTTTGTTCAGTCAATCTATTACAGCGTTCCAAATTAAAAAATTGTCAAATGGTGAGTATTGTGAGATGGTGTTGTACGCCAGAGTAAAAAACAATTTTCTTGCGCGTGTATTTTTGTTTCGTTGAATGAAAATACCTCTTTGCAGTGCCAGCAAAAAATAACCATTTACAATTCCGCCAAATGAAACAATTAAAGTTCATCATAGCCAATTCAATTGAGTAACAATTCAAATAGATTGTGAGTCTTGAGAAGTTTTACTTTATAGTCATAGTTTTCTCGCAGCTTAATCTCATCGAATGGTCAACAAATCGGATAAGCAAAATGTTAGCCACTATATTAACCAGACTATATGAACCTCATTGAAGTTAAAATCTTCAAACTTGCACATTTTTGTTTAGAGATAAAAGAGTTACCAATACGTGCCTACGTATATGGGAGACAATCTTATACAAAAAACTATTTTTCCAGTTGCCACCGACATGACGTTTCAAAAATCCAAATAAATGGTCAAAAGTGTCTTTCTCTGTATCATCTATATTTTTACATCGTCAGTAAAAATTGCGAATAAAATAATGTAGCGTCAAAAGGGAAAAAATATAATAAAACAATATATAACAATATAACAATAACAATATAATTGCAGCAGCCCTTCAAGGATTTATAAGGTTATGGATATGATAATAATAACAAGTGTAGTGACGGTAAATTTGTTGTTGCAATTATATGCACGTTTACTAGCAGTGCATTAAATTTTGAAGTCTCGATGGCGATATAATTTCGACTAATTGTTAGTTAACGTATACAAGTTTCCTCCATTCTCTGCGTTTACTTTGAATTTTTATTTTTAACTAATTATGAAAGCTAATGTGCACTTTATTTATTTATTTACAAATAGTAAACAATTTATTTATTTCCAAAAACAAGTGCCAATCCTTGTTATACGTAATTGTATGGGACTGGAGATGGATTATGATAACTAGGAGCAATTTCATTATGGCAAAAACTACTCCAACCGTTCCAGCATTATGTGCTAATTTATTCCTCAGCGTTCTCACAATCTACATGACGTTCAGGTATGAAATTATGTATTTTACATGGATAGTTTCTTTACCGACAATTTCTAGTAATTGCTTACATCAT